>CM047583.1:12590062-12658417 GCA_026184515.1 Peronosclerospora sorghi | reverse complement strand
CGCCCCTCGCCGCGACTGACACTTGTGATTGAGTGTGTTGTTAAATATTAGAATCGGGGAGGAACATTTTCAGCCAATCAGAGGCGACCCGCGACGGCCACCTCGCGACGGCCACCTCGCAACTGACTGACTTATGAGTGGTATGAATGTGGAGATATAAATGGATATTTTCAGCCAATCAGCAGTGACCCGCGACGGCCACCTCGCGACGGATACCTCACGACGGCCACCTCGCAACTGATTGATTTATGATTGGTATGAATGTGAAGATTTAAATGGATATTTTCAGCCAATCAGAGGCATACTTGACGAGATTTTCCACTATAATCTTCTCACTGGACTCGCTCTCGCGTGCTAACGCTTTCAGGTATAACAGGTGCTCGTTCCAGGATTGTCTTGAGTCCTTCTCGCTAGCAAATAATTGCGCCGCCTGCTGTTGCTAAATCGTAACCTTGTACGCACGCCACATCTGATCCAACACGTAATGTAGAGTGTGAAATCTGCCACCATACGCTGATATTTGAACGAAAATACCTTGATTCTGCACCATCGAGGTACTCTTCAAGCTTGTTCACTTTAAGTCTTTCAGTCCACGCAAATCCGGATGAAATCTCCGCAATCTCCAGTGCTCCCATGCCCAGTCTCTGAATCCGGGTCCAAGTCCAGGGTATATCTCAATTCCCGTGAACTTCTGCACTGCTAACTTGGGAATCTTGTACGGGCACGGCTGTGTGCCAGGGTTCCCATAGTTTCCAGCCGCATGCCTAACTCCTGGCATACTCCAGGAACTCCAGGTGGCTCTCGCGGTATTCCCACGTGAGGCGCACCTCCTCTCTCGATGCTTTCATCCACGGATAAGACTTTCAGTGTAATCCGCTTCCCGAATGGCGCGAAATTATTGATGATTTCTTGGAATGGTGTGTTGCCACCTCCAACCGGTGAAACTTTACCGTAACCGTCAATCCTTGAGACCGGTCTTCTTCCATCTGGGTTAATCTATCGTTCATCTTGCCAACCTGTACGAGTATCGCCTCCAGTGCGCTCTCCGGGTCAAACGACTCGCCTTCATCCAATGTACAAAAGCACTACAACTAAACATTAAGCTGCCACAGCAACGTAATCACCAACATAGCAATCGACTTCACTCCAATCAAATCAGGAGTCCGTTCAGCGCAATCACCAACGACAAGAACTTAACTTGAGTATACTTGGTAGCTTATAACAACTTACGTGCCCACGTGTCCCTTGGGCTCATAACCTGTCGGAAATTGACACGAGTTGGGGGCACGTGTGAGTTCCCGGAATGACAGTCTCGGCCGTTATTGTCTGACCGTCGTGGGATGGAAATTACTGAGAAAGAAGAGCGCTCTACTTGAACAGAGTAGGGGCGCACGAGGGCAGGATGTAACTGTGCGTTTTAAGGTAAAAATATAATAATTAAGGGAATTCTCCAAAAAGGGGGAGAAAATTTAACTTATTTCCCAAATGGGGGGAGAATTTAAATTTGTTTCCCAAGAACGGGGATAAATCCACCGAGGCTTCATTGACCATTTGAACTAGTCGCGATTGATGCCTGTCTGGAATAAGTCTTCTTGTAATGACTTCCCCCTCAATTCTTACATTTCACGTTCCTTTTGCGCTTGGTTTTTGGTGGATTTTGTGCGATATGAACTAATTCCTCAGGTTGTACTAAATTCTGCTCGTTCTGATTCTCAGATTCTTGGGTGATGGCGATGCGCGCGTCTAAATCCCTTTGTTTAAAGTGAGAGGCTGGATCCTCAGCGTCTCTTTGCGCTCTAATACTGCATGTCAGAGAATTGTGCCCGTTTTACCACACTTTCCACAACGATTCTTCTCCCGCTCATTCACCTCTCCGTTTGATCTTAATCGACGCACTTTTGGCCTTCGACGTTTGGGAACATGAAGAGGTGGCAGCGTGACATTGCCTGATTCCGAAATATCCAAAGCTATGGGAATTAACTTAGCCTGGTATACCTTTTTGATTGACTCGGTGGTGAAGGCGGAATGAATGAAGTCCTGAAAGTTTGCTTTAATATGATTAATCGCCCTCGCTGCATGTCTTCAAGGGAAAACGCTTGTTCTTGGAATTCACCACAAGAGCATATGTGATCATCCAATTTCACGATACTTGGAGTATCTTTGGAAGCGCTGTGCCGAACAGAAAAGCACCATTCCGAATGCCGAATGATCTCATGCGTCTTACCCACGTGCAAATTTGTTTTGAAGCGTTTTGTGATATTTTGAGGTGTGACTGTGGTGGAATCCACGTATTTTGATGGTGTTCAAACAACATCTTTGATACTTTGTACGTGAATTCAATAAATACGTTCAAGTAAGATCCATAGCGTAGATTTTCAAAGACGAATTCATGGATTCGGCTGAACTACTGGTGTCAATACCATACCGAGGCCGCCATGAATTGCACGGTTTCCCAGATTGCTGGGTCTGCTTCCATTAAGTACAAAAACGCCTGTTCGTTCCTCTTTCTTATATACTCCATGGCACTTTCATAGTTTTTTGTTGTAGTAGCTTTTGCCGCAGCCCAAATACTGCCTTCAAACTTGCTCTTAAAGCGAAAGTTCACGTTTTTCTCCAAGGTGCCAGGCACATATGCTGTTCTTCAATCCATGAAGCACGGCTTGCTGCGCAGCCTTCAAGCCCTTTTCCCTGTCAGATACCAAGACGAGGTTCTGTGGTGTAGCGGCTGATCAAAGTTTTTGACGCTTGATCAGGCGGTACCACGGCGCCCGGACTGCCGACTAACGAAGGGGGTCCTCCAGTTGTCCTTGACTTCTTGTGTTTCTGCTCACCTTGTGTACCCGACGGCTTGGGCGTGGGTCTCTCTCCAGGTGGCGGGGATGGCACACTGCAATTCCTTGTTGCAAGAGTGAGTTGACTTGTGATGAATCGACTGATGCGATCAGGCGTGATCAGGCGCAATCAAGCTTGAATCAAGTGCGATCAGGTTTGATCAGCAGTGATCAGGCTTTGGCAGGCGCTAAAAGTCGTTGATCAGCTGTGATCATACTTTATCAGGCTTGATCAGATACTGAAAGACGTTGATCAACTGTGATCAGACTTGATCAGGCTTGATCAGGTACTAAAAGACGCTGATCAGCTGTGATCAGACTTGATCAGGCTTGATCAGGTGCTGAAAGTCGTTGATTAGCCGTGATCAGGCTTGATCAGGCTTGATCAAGTGCTAAAAGTCGTTTAGGCACGAGTTTGTGCGAGTTGCGAGCAGATGAACGCGGGTCACGAGTTGCAGAGTGTCGATCAGGTGTTGATCGGCGAAGGGGGTACTTGATCAGAGAGCGGAAGCCTTAACTGCCCGATCACGGAGCCTCTGGAGTCTTAAACAGCTAAAGGAACACCCAAATATATGTATTCCTAGCCTAGACCTACGAGGGGGGGTAAATTTCACTAAATCCACCTAGAGTTCCCGTGGGGCGCTTACAGCAGCCGAACTCTAGGGGCACTCTATGGGCCAAACGTGAACCAAACGGGGAAGAGGTGAGAGCACTGCTCGATCACGTTCCCAAGACCAAAAACCTTTAACAAGAAGAACCGCTGACACAGCGGGCGGAGTTGTGGCGAGTTCTCAACACTCAACTCCTACCGGTGGGCCAAAAACGCACAAAGTGCTCCCGCCCGGGACGTAGAGGTATTATTAGTAGGGGAGGCGCAAAGGTGCCGTCCCTGAAGCGATCTTTTCGATCGTACGCAAAAGGAGAACTTTATTATTGCTTAAAATTCTTATATCTACCATTTCCCTAATTTCAGCCAATCAGAACCGTCCATTCCAGCGTCCTCCGTCCACCAGTCGACCTGATTCCTCCGTCGTTCGTCGGTGTTCGTCGGTGTCGTTGAGTACCTGTACGTAATCGTCCCATCTCCCCGTGTCTCGTCTATGCTCTGTCTATGTGTACCACGGTTGTACACGCAACTGTATACACCGTGGTACACACAATCGTACACGATTACGTACCCAATTTGTGCCCGCAGTCAGACCCCTAATTAGGCCCTTAATTAGGCCCAATTTTGTAGCACACTTTACCACAGTTCATTCCATTCATATCTGGAATGGATCGTCTAAGATGCTCGGAGAAGTACGTCCAATTATTCTCATCTTCCGTTGGAACGACGGCAAACGCACGCGGCAAAACACGATTTTCACCATCCATTGCTGAGGCGATCTGTAACAGGGTTACATTCTGGTTACATTTAGTTATGTTGTGTACGTAAGTACTCTACGGTTGGGGTCAGTATTGACCGGTCCGAAAGGTTTGGACCTATTGGTTATTTTAACCAATCAGGGCAGAAGCCCTTGGTGGAGGCGTGGCAGCCATCCACGTGTTAGCACACAGGTGGTGTACATTACATTTCGGCTAGGTACGAATTGAGTAAGTTCTACTTAGTATTACATATAGTTTACATTAGTTTAAATTAATTTAGGCTAATTACATATTAAATATACATTCAGTTTACAAAACACGCCAATCCAGCTAGACGCACGACCTCGACCGGTCGCGCGTGCTGTGAGTGTTAGTGGCCAAAAGGAATACCTCCTTTAGCTACTACCTTTCTAAGGGAAGCCTTGTTTCAAGGCGTTAGTTAACTCTAACTGGTAAACCAAGGGAAATCTTGCCCCCGATTAGGAGAGAACTCTCCTACTAAGCCCTCTTACAAGGGCATATAGGCTAAGTAGCGGCACATCGCCGCTTAAGGAAAGTCTTCCTTTTTGCGCTAGCCGCACCGTGCGTGTACGCACCGTCTACACGATCATTAACATTCCACCGTATTTTGACTTCAGATGGCAAGCATCAACAATCAGCATAGGCAAGCAATTGTCGAGCGCAAGTTGGGTGGCTCTTGGGAAGAGGAATCCTCGCAGTAAAGAGTTGTCATCTCTGCGTTCCACGTGGAACGTTGTTTCAGGGTTTTCCCTGGCTAACGACGTCAAGAATGTCTCGATCAACTGAAATGATTGGTCGTTCAGAACTTGTTTCTAGTTCTTGATAGCGCGCAAGGCCTTCCAGCAGGTCTTGTACGGCACCTTCACGCCAAAAGATGCCTGCGTCAAACTCTGGATGTCCTTTGGTTGCAGGGTTTTCAACAGAGTTTGATGCTCCGAATACGCATCTTTCAGTACCATTTCTCGCGTGGATTTGAAGTCTGCAAGGCACTCGTCGTCGTGATCCAAACATGAGCTCTTACTAGACTTGATTGTCCCTGTTTTGGATGACTTATAGGCAGTAACTCTGAAGCTGCACGCCTCAGATGAAGGACAAACGGCCTTAAACTCGTCTGGCTTGTTGGTTACAATTTTGTAAGGCAGATTTTTCATCAAACAGAGCTTGGGGAACTTGGACTTGAACTCTGGCATGGCGCTGGACGGTTCTGAAAGGTCTGAAATGGCTGAGACATGCTGATTGCTCGTATGAGATGGATGTTTTAATTAAACAAAGGCTGAAACGGAATTCTCCCCCCATTTGGCAAATAAGTTAAATTTTCTCCCCCTTTTTGGAGAATTCCCCTACTCATTATAAATGCGTACTTAAGAGCCTAGCCTAAAACATAATATAAATATAAAATTCCAAAGTAGTTAAGAATGCATAAATGCATAAGTGACCACAATGGTCGCGCATCACTTGAAGTTTGTATGCAACCTAACGCCCGGCTGCCAACATGCGTTGCTTGATACTTCAACAAATTGATAACAACAGGAACAGCAAGAACAGCGACTGCAATGTTCCAAAAAAGCCAGTGGATTAAAGCTTACATATATTGCGGCAAGTCATGAGCAGTAGCATCCTGTCACATGGATGGGCTAATTAATTAGCTTCATTACCAGCTACCATGCATCGTTATATAAGCAACGTTTTCCTCGCGTCTAAACCACGTCCGTTTCTTTCTTGATGATTGTTTAACATTTGCCAGGATGATGCATAGTAATACTGGAGTTCTGGCAATGAGCTAGCTCCAGACGACAATCGTTTGGGTACGTAACGCCGTTTGTACCGCATACAGGGTCATAGTCGCGCTCACAGCCATCGTCACACTCATTTGACGCTTCTTGCTTGGCCGTGATACGCAGGTTCGCTTCATCAGTCTCCGTCCAGGCCCAAACGCTCGAAAACAGTAGCGCTAAGCTTGTCACCATTACCCTCTTCATTTCGCTTTGAACTGAACTTAAGAATTAGTAAATAACGCGAGAATATTTTTAGTCTTTTACTCTATGGAAAATCATTTAGTCCAATCTAAAACCTCTATCGCGAAAATTTTGTGACGAAAGCATTCACTATAGTGATCAGTACGTCTGGAGCAATGGCATAGACTTCATCAGCAGCTCCAGCACCACAAAACAGATATTGTTCTTGCACAAGACTACGGTCTATAATTACACGTATAGCCTGCTGCTCTCGCAACCCGATTGGCCCAAGACATCCACGAGTGTACCCAAAAATCCGCACTAACGTCTGCTCATCATGCGTCATCAACAGCGGAAGCGTTTAATACCCTATACGAAAACCTAAACAACACTATGAAATGAAAACGCACCTCTTGATCGGCTAAGCAAATATCTTTCGGGTTTACATGTAAAAAGGTACCAAGCGCTTCCATATCAATGGATTCATCCAAACGCAACACCACGACGGCATATCGTTGGGCAATTGGTACACTCGACTGTGCAGTTCGTATCATAATTGCAATGCTTTTGACCAGGACTCCCTCTTGTTTGATCTCGTCACATTTCATGAATTCACATTCTACACCAAGCGCATTGAAAACTGTTTTAATGTGCACCTGTCCAAGCGGTTGTGGTAGAAAACCAGTTTGCCAGAATTTATGACCTGCGTCAAAAGAGGTTAGAAACTCTCGACAATTTGACTCCTCCGAGCCATTTTCAGCTCCATGATGTGAAAAATCATTCCAATCCACATCAGCTAGCAAATGGAACGAGAGTCTTTGAACAGCATACACGTCTCTGGCCGCATACTCAATCTGACTGTTAGACAAGGGGCGATTACTCCAGTTGGAACATTGCTGTTGTTTATCCAAAATTTTTCCAAAACAAGAGCGATAGAGGCGTGCCAATCCCCAGTTCTTTGCCGGAATGTTCCGAAAAAGAGCAAGTTGCTTTAGTTCCAGCAGCAGACAAGTATTCTGTTGCACAGCATCTCGCCCATTCCTATCAAGAATTACTTTTAGTTCAGGAAACGACACTTTTATCCGCTGAAGATCACTTGATACACAAAAACCAATCAGCATAAGCCTAGACGAAGGTCTCCAAATGAAGCGCAAGGGAGCTGCAGCTGTCGCACCAAGAACTTGAACGTCAATCAAATAGACGACATCGCCTATAGCAAGTTGGTAGATACTTAAACCTGTTTGATCGTCGGAACTTACTTTTCTATGTTGCATGTGCCCATTGACGACAGTCCTTTGTTGTTTCATTGGAGTTTGTGGTTGCCATTCACAGTCAATACCAACAAGCAGGTTCCGAATCACCACTCGTTCCCTGCCATTGTCTTCACTATAGCTCGCACTTTCGTACTTCTCTAGATGTCGAATAATCTCCCAAATGTCTTCGATAGAATGGACATATTTCCATCGTAGCTCGCTCCCAATATCCTGATAAAGAGATCGATTTTTCTCATGATCGATAGGTTTCCCGCATGGAGTGTGATCTGGTTTTAGAACGTTTATTCTATCATCCATCGATCGTACTGATAAATTACGATGCTCACACTGGATTGCACTATTCTGTAAGCGTTTCACGGCTTTCGTCATATTCAGTAATGACAATTGTCTGAGCAGCGTTTCCACCATATCGAGCTCCTGGATTACAACGGCAAGTCGCTCCGCGTTTTGCCAATCCTTCTGTTCCAATAACTCATTAAAGATATTCCGAGCTGTTTCAGCGTCTTCTGCATATTTATCGAGTCCTTTGTGCGTACCGATGTGAAATACACGTATCACTTCGACCGCAACAGCATTCCACCGAAATTTTCGAGCAGCAAGGAGCTGGTCGAGAAAATGCAATCGTCTGTTCAAATTGGAGCCTCTCCACTCAATTATATGAGCTTTAAGCACCGATAAGTCAATTGCTCGTATGACGAGATGAAGGAAATCCCAGCGCTGAATATTTTGAGAAACTTCAGTAAGGAGTACGACCCAAGCATCGCACTCTAGCAACGAAGAGGTACCGAGACCTTCCACACCCAACTCACAATTTAGTGTCTTTAATACTTCTAACATTAAGTAGCCAACTCTTTGGGCACGTTTTGCGCCATCAGTGTTGCTCACATCAAGAACTAAATACTCCATACACGAACGGAGGTACGCAGATTCATTGTCGCAATGGGTATTAGTTTCACAATTTTTCGAGAGGATCTCAGCAGATTTACATCTTCTTGATCGAAATAGGTCTTTAGTTGACCGTTTTAGATCATTGTAGGAGAAGCATCCGTTTTTTGCGCCAAGCAATGCTAGAAGCTCATGACATAACTCGCGCGGGCGAACATTTAGTGGGTCAGCAAACTTATGTTGCTGCTGTATACTTCGGGCAAGAATCTCTGGCTTAATAAAAGCTTCATCTACTTGTTTGACGCGATCGATCTCAGATTCGTGTCCTGTGTCATTCATCGAGCACTTTAATTGAACAGGTTCATGACTTAAAAGCGAGGGATTCCAGCTCTGTGGGTCAAGAATAAAGCCTCTGGACAGCTCGTACCAGTACTGAAGGTTATCGTCGACAGTTAGTTCCACACTTTTAGGGCATCGCACAATTTCAGCCACCAGTAAGGGCACTAATTTTCCTTTCGTTACGTTCTGTTTAGCACTCGAATGTTCGCTGTAGAGTTGTCGAACAAATACCAGCAATTCTTCAAGTGTAATAGCTTCCGCATTCGGAATATCCAGCTCGTCATTACCACCGACTATCACACAACCAGACCCCTTTATCTCTGTAGCAACTATTGGACTTAGCCAGTGAAGTTTAGGCAGAATTACAAACTGACTTTTGCCGAGCGTAATTTGATCATTTGCTTTCACTTTTCCAGGCAAATCTGTTTCCACATTGACAGTCCACCATCCGCGTAAATGGTCCGTACTAATGCTTGGATTAGAAAACGTATTTGAGTTCATTGATCTATTCAAATCCGTTGCCAAGATGATGGGATTTCGATGGCAAAACCAGTCGTGCGCAATAGTTGTGTGCGACGTCGAAACAAAACGGTGCAAAGGTAGGAATAAGTATCCACGCAGAACAATATGCGACTCAACATTTTCGCTGTAATTTTCCTTCAACCACGCGCATATGCTTTCGCCACGACGCATTGCCAATTTTCTCTTTACTTCTTGAACTCGCCAGGCTAAACTTTCGCCAAGATGTGGTCCTACAAACATCTCAAGCGGAATGTACCCATTTTCATCTTCACCCTTGTGCTGACCAGGACTGCTGTTTACTTTGCTGTCACTTGAACTCAGCAGGAAAAATTTGATTGACGATTCAACATGGAAATCACAATCACGTTCAGCTGAAAAATTGCAGCGAAATAGAAACTTGAGCTGCCCCATTGTCCTATTTGTTGAAGACACGATTTGCTTGCCAATTTCCATTCGTTTGGTTTGGAAATATGGACAAAAGCGTAACCAGAACTCGAGCAGCGAGGAGAAATAGACACCAAGTGCCAACGATAGCCCTGGTGCTCTCGATTCTACGCATTAAAAAACGAACGAATTAGCTTGGGTTCTGAAGAATATAGATATTGTATTACATGTAAGAATCAATTCATTATATTTTACTTTGCAAAAACTCGAGCAAAGGCGTCGCGTCCGCCACGAGGTCATTTAGCCAATCGATAACAATATCAAACTTTAACGACTCAATGCCGAATATTGACGGCAAAACGGGAAACTCGTTTTCATTGAGGAGATGGGGACTCGTGACCGTCCATAACATGTCACGAACCACCTTAGGCATGCACCACGTGCTTGGTAGACGAGATGATATATCCGGCATCTCGGTGTTGTTTGCGATTTAGTATGCGCCGATATTGTTCAATAATATTTTTTCAATTACCAGTCTATGTAGCTCTTTATATCAATTATTGTCCGAGCAACTAATTCCGCGCTCTGTCCCACTTGAACAAGGCGACGGGCTTCGTCCCTTTTCCCAATGACGCAGCGTGAATATTGTCAACTGCCTCAACAAGCAAGCAACGGAATCATCGCATTTCCAATTTCTCCACCGCACTGTATAATCGCTCTATTACCATGAAGATCATAGCTGTGGCTCTTTCCGGTGCAGTTATCTACGCTGGAGCTGCTGCTGCTGCGCCTTGCAACACTACTGCGCTGTCACAGATTCTTATGTCTGGAAATGTGAGCACATGCCAGGCAGAATCGGGATATAACATTACCTCGCTGACAATGCCCACCAATTCGCAAGTCAATCGTGTCTGTAGCAGCAGTGCGTGCATGGACTCGATCGACGCTGTGAAACAAGTTGCACCAGACGAATGTACAATTGGTCCTGTCCAACTGTATGCCAATGTGATTAACCCTGTATTGCAGCGCTGCGGTGTAAGCACTGGGTCAACTGCAGGTTCTGGATCGGTAAGTGGAGCGGGTTCAGGGTCGGGGCCCGCGGCCGGTGATGTTGGTTATGGATCACACGCTGGAAATGCAGGTTCCGTTGCAAGTGGTAGCATGTCTGGATCTAGACCTATGATGAAGCCACCAGGAACCAATACCTCCCAGCCAAATGCACCCCCAAGCTCTCCTCGACCGGCACCGTCTCCTGCGCATAGAAGTGGAGGTGCAGATGCCCCCACGCTCTCGATGTGTGCTGCCATCGCAGTGCTTGCAGCGGCAGTCGCTATTATACTTTGAGATGTAACTGACATTTGAATGGAAGTGTCTGACCCAACTGCTTCCACCCTTTTGATGAAAATCACTTCATGTCTCTGTAGACTGCCAGTATAGGTAGGGTGGCACATCGAACAGTGTACTTGCGATGTCATGGCGTGATACTTCTTACATAGCGAACTGGGCAACAATAAACGACTGATTCTTTGCACAAAGTTAAAACTTTCCACACCATTCACAATGAATCGCAAACCACGAATAGTATCTATGATTCTACGGAATCTTGATGGAGCTGCACAAGTCCCACTTCCGTTCGATTAATCGCAGACTGCACCCGTTCTGACTCGAATGCGTCTTCCGTCAGCATTAAATAGACATCACCATCTAACTCTATTCTTGAAAACCCGGCTTCTTCTAGAATTTCAATAGCTCCAGGCACAGCTACCAGCTTTGACTCAATCACCTTGTTCGAAAGTCGAATTTTGCGAAATTTTTCCTCCTGTGGAATAGGATACAAATAAATTAACCACCGAAAATGTGCATAAGCAGCCGACAACCAAACCTGTGGGTTCAGAAGAATGTTGTCCAGTAGTTTGATTAACGTTTCTGCTGCCGTAATGGCACATGATGGATCTTGGTTGAGTAACACGTACACAGCCCCATTCTCGCCAGTATCTAAGCTCGTTGGTACGGCCCCAGATCCAGCATATGGGGCGTCTGGAAAGGTTGTCGAAGATGGCGGTACTATAATGCTTGTCTCGATTGGACGCCGTACAGCTTGTGATTCTCCACCAATAGCATTCATAGCGGAGAGTGCCTGCGACGAGGACGCAAACGTTGCTGCGTATGGATTAAAGCCCATTTGTGTCTGTGCACTCTGTAATTCTCTGGCCTTGACTTCTTCATTAGACAGCACGTCGGACGGTGGAAACGATTTGGACTCGGCACTAACTGGCTCTGTATACTGAAACTTGTTATCTTGCTCTTCTTGCTGCAGTCTCGCTTTGCGTGCCGTAGCCACACGCTTATCCCACGCGTTGCCACGTTCTTCCAAAGCTGCAGCCTATCGTAAAAGATTAGTCCGACGCAACTATCATTGGCCCTTAACACCCCTGCGAACATACCTGCAACTCACGTCGTTTCTTTTGTTCCTCCTCCGATAGAGCAGCAGGTTTATGATTACTTAAAGGAAACTGCATACAGTATCGCAATATTTAGGATAACCTCTTCAAACATCATAAATTTGAACAACCTTCATAAATGGACGTTGGGACACGGCGGCGGATGGGGGCGCAGAAGAATTCTCGGTGGTACCACCGAGCACGTTGCCTTCTCCTTTAAAAGCTGTGCGCTTGTTCGACATTTTTGCCGCCGCCGTTTTCGCCTCATCCTTTTTTTTCTTGAGCCAGTCCATGGCTTTGGGCTTTTGTGACTATATTTTCGTCAATTGGAACAAAAATGCTCTCAGCACCTAATAGTTGGGTAGAAAAGCCGCACCGAGAGGAATAAAATATCAAGTATGTCGTGTCATTCATGGTTTTGCTAACGTACATACCGTATGTACGTACATACCCCCCCCTAAACCCTAAGCCCTGAACCCTGCAGGCTGAAAACAGCCAATCAACCCTAAACCCTAAACCCTGCAGGGGGTATGCACGATACATATGGTATGTACGTTAGCAATTCCCTTCATTATAAAATTAGGGGAATGTTAATCGACCCCCCCCCCAAATTGTTAATTCGACCCCCCCGCCCATTTCTACACGTCGATATAACAATGCCCTTTTTATATTGTAAATAATGACCCTCGCCTTAGCCTTCGAAAGTGACGATGGCTCGCGAGGGGGCTGTCTAAACTGACCGAGCCATTTGTCTAAACTGACCGCGTGGGGGTGGCAAGGTCGATCATCTTTTGATTGGATTGATGACGGAAGGTTCCAAGAAATTTATGAGAAACGGGATGTATCTGGTATTTTTATGCAAGAGTGATATATTGTTTAAGGACAAAAGACCGCAACCGCCTTCCGGAATATTAAGCTCCGCCTTCATGCGTTTTTTGTGCTTTCTTGCCACATTGCGCAGTAGAAACTTCACCTAACTACTCTGCTATGGGCACCGAGCGCCTGGTGTCCTCGTCTTAATGTCATTCACCAGCTCATCCGAAATTTTTGTCCTTCCATAAAAGACTTCATGTGCAAAATAGGATGAACACCAACGTCCGGAACGGTCTTGCCACTAATCAATTCACTATACTTTTGCGGGTGAAAACCCGCAAAGGATCAGTGCCGTGTTTCGTTTGATGACACGCCTTCCACCACGCGGAAGAGGGCGTCGATGTCGTTCATTTTCATAAACTGGCAAGTGGCACAACCACCAGCGGTCGAGCATCCTTCACCTCCTATAACACCAGGCACTAACACTTCTCCTTCCGTAGCAACAGCATCCGCAGACACGGAAAATATAATTTCGACCTCCGGCTGAATGCCTTTTTTTAATGTTTAATGTTTCCTGCACGCCTCGTACAATGGCCGTGATCATGCCGGCCTCCGCTCCAAGCACGAAACTAATCTTTTCGCTGGATTGATTTTCCAGTGCCTCTGCCGTCTTGGCTTTAATATAGTTGAGAATATTTGAAGTAGAGCCAACGATACCACGACCCTTAGTTTGCTCCTCCATTGCCAGCGTAAACATTTGTCCAAGAACTTCAAAATGAGCTGTATGATAGGCATGACCGTATTCATCTCGGACGCGCTGAGTCACTATATCGCCAAACATGTGGTGTACGACGCAGTTACCCTCTTTGAAGAAATCAAATCGCGTGAGCAGCTCATCAATGGTTTTTTGGTTGTGCTGCGGGTGAATCCTACGAATCTGTTTATCAGGAAGCTTAGCCATGTGCTCGAACATTTGATGCAGATTCTCTCCCCGTACCACACGGTGATGTCTGGTACATGTGCAAACGCCTGCAGCACTGTCTGCATCACATTTGAGGACGTGCAGGTGATAGTCTGTACCAAATCATGTGAAAAAGCTTTGCTACGAAGTGAGGTGTTAATGTACAGAATGTGGAGACTGCTAGGCGTCTTGGAAGCCTTTTTACAAACACGCAAGGTATGCCTGCTTCTCTGCTGACTCAGACAGGCTGCAACCAATCTTTTGCTCTGCCAGGCGGTACACTGGAATATGCCCAAAATTGTTGTAATCCAGGTTTGCCCGCACGCTCTCAGACATAAAATCAACGCCCAGAACGGTCACTGATTGGATACCCTTCGTAGTCATCTTAGCTGCTGCTTCTCCCATGGCGAGTGGGTAAGAAATAAATGTGTGCGGCCAGGATAACGATGACAAAATAACCTGTAGCTCTGGGTCCATGTAAAAGTGCGCAACGACCCCCATCTTTTTCTTATGCAACAAAGCATCTAGTTCCTTGACCACCTGCATGTCAGGCTTCAAATATTTGGCCTGAGCTTCAGCAAATGATCCTTGGGCGGGCACTTCGTCAGCAGAAACCTATGTGAACACCATTCTGATTACTATCCGCACTGATTAAAGTCACGGCAAAAAGGATGCGCGCACTAGAGGGAAATGGAAGGTCCCATGACGCGGCAAGCGTAGAATGCAGACGCAAGAAGAGTGAGGAAAGTGCGTAGGTACGGCAGACTTTCAAGGTCGGTCAGTTTAGACATCCCCCTCGCGAGCCATCATCACTTTCGAAGGCTAAAGCGACGGTCATTATTTACAAAATAGAAAGGGCATTGTTATATCGATGTGTAGAAATGGGCGGGGGGGGGTCGATTTAACATTCCCCTAAAATTATATACGCAGTTGTGGTGGATTCAAGTTCAAAATCGAACACTGTAGTGTCGAGAACCTGACCACCATCGTTCCCAGCCTTCCAACTGACGGGGGGGGGGTACCCCGCGAACCTTCGCCTACGATCGGATCTGATCGTCCGATGCTAGCAGACAATCGATCATCAGCATAGGACGCCTAGTTCGATTTTTTGCGTATCCATCTCACCTTGTGTACCCGATGGAATGGGCTGGTTACACACTTGGTGGACCGCTGCTTGGTGGAGACTTTACAGAAGATCGATATAGATGTACCACTTCTGGGGTACTGATCCAAACTTCCAACGAAAGATAATGCGAACTAGCCGATCTGCAAACGAAGCGGAAATATTCACTCCGAATGCGATTAAATATGGCACTTGAACGCCCGAGGCAGTGAGTAATCCAGCCAATAGTAAATCCTGCCACTTGATTGCAGAGCAATGAGTAATCCAGCCAATAAATGTTTCTGGCACTTGACCGCAGATCGCGATGAGTAATCCAGCCATTCCTGGGACTTGATCGCAGCAGATCGCGATGAGTAATCCAGCCATTCCTGGGACTTGATCGCAGCAGATCGCGATGAGTAACCCAGCCAAAAAATAACCCGCCTCCCTTGAGCGGGGCCGAACTTGAGTGGTGAGTGAACGTAACGAGTGCTCCCTGCCGTGGGGCTTCCGGTGGAGCTCTGTCCTGACCGGGCTTATACGCGTGATGGGACTCTGTCATCCTCCCGCTCCCAATGACTCAGATCGGGCCATTGGCGACTTACGCAACCCAATGTAATACGAACACTGTATTTAATATCCAATAAAAATCCAATATGTAAACCATATGTAAACCGTGTGTCTTAACTCAAATCCGCGTACAAAACACTCCAAGCACACGATTGGCCCAAAATACTCCGTACTTTCAGCCAACCAGATCTATCCGCCTTGAAACGGGTACACCGGTACAAACTGGTCAAATATTTTCACTTGCACTTCACCACAGCCGCCCCTGAGTCTGGTCGCAGCCGCACAACGGTAGCGGTCCGATCTCACAAACATTCTTCAATTCCATGCAATCTTCCGAATCCAGTGTACCAGGTAAATCCGCTTGACTTCCGATCGCCACATTTTCCACTAACATTTATCTTCATAGGTGATCGGCGCTCCCACTCTCCGCATCTTCAAACCCCTGACCGATCGGACCATTCGGGTGGCTAGGGTGACACTCAGATTGTCGAAGAACAAAATGAGTCCCGAGTCGAGGCCGATCGGTCCCAACAAACCATTGATGCGCTCCTAAAGGAGTTGGAGGTGACGCGCAAAAAGCAGATCGTGACCGACGCCGCGTTCAAAAAGGTGCGCCGAGATTCCAAAAGACTTTCCAAGCTGATCGACGCCATACGAACGGATTGCAGACTTGATGGCCGAGAATAAGCGTCTCAAGGCCTTGGTCACGCAACAGAACAGATCAGGTACGCCACTCACTGATGACTCCACGTTAGATCGATCCTCACTTCTTGCTGTATGTAGATCCACTGGTGATCGATCTCTTCCCGACTGTGCAGACACTTGTCGACACCGTTCTACAGGTGTACGGTCACTTCGATCTGCTCCAAACGATGTTGGAAGGGCTGATCGGCACTCGTCACGACTTGTGTCGTCTCGAGATCAACCGATCGCGTCTTCAGGAGCTGCACGCAGTGGTAGTTAGACAATGCTCAGAGCCTAAGGGTGATCGGTCGGTTATATACTCCCAACGACTCGATATGGATCGGCAGATCGCTGAGCTAAAGCTCACGATCGACGACTATTCCGGCAGAATTAGTGCCTCCCAAAAGATCAGCTCGGCATTTGGACCCAAGAGTCGAATCGACTCTGGGGAATCGTTTGCGGGTGCCGTGATGAGTTGGCTGCGTGCCTACTCAAGTTGCTGGTCGCCGATCTCATTCCTCGCGGAGTAACATTGAGCGCCCTCGCGGACCCACAGGCGCTTCAGGTGGTGCGATTTCCCAACAAAAATTCGGGCGGAAATTCTCGCCATTCATTGGCTGAAATTCTGCCCCCAAAATTTGCGCACACAACAAGAATCGCAAGGGTACATCAAGAGGCGCGAGGGCGCGGGAGATAGCGGCTGACCTGGATCGTGAAAAGAAGCTGGAAGCGGTGCAATTGCTAGCCAAGACACGGGCGCAACTTTCAAGTGCGGCGGAGGATCCAGTTATGGAGAGGAAGGCTTCGAAAAATCCCGCACCCTCGACCCGTTACGCCGCTCAACCGGAATCGGGTGGATTATCGTGCCGCTCATTGGCTAAAAATCCGACCCACTGAATTTGCAAACAAATTCGGAAGCGCGAAGACGCGTGGAGAGGCGCTAGGGAGCGTAGCGTAGCGTGCGACCTGGATCGTGAAAAGAAGCTGGAAGCGAAGCAAACGCAAGCAAAGACCCGGGCGCAACTTCCCAGTGCGGCGGAGGATCCAGTTATGGAGAGGAAGGATTCGAAAGATCGCGCGCCCTCGACCCGCCACACTGTTCGGTCCAAGTCGGCATCAGCTTCGCCTGGGGCGGATTCGGAGCGTGTATCGGTGAGTTCAGATGATCTACTTCTCGCTTTATCGCAATCTTAATCCACTCAGCGTCGTCGATCTGCTGACGCAGTTGAAGAGCCGACGTTACGATCAGACCAAGTGGTGCACTCGGAGGGAGACAGCGCTAAAGAATCGTCGAAACCAGCTGTGGAGGTGCCCAAACCAACTCTTCTGACCGGAAATTCTCGTCTATATCGTCTTGATTCGTTCGGGGGAGTTGAAGGTTGACGTGCCTCTACGTCCTTCAGGTCTGGCTGCTGCCGACCCTTGGTCTCCGGAGCAGATCGAAGGAGCCGATCGGATAATCGTCGTTCATATTTCATTAATAATAGACTCCATTTCAGATCATCCTATCGTCCTATTTGACATATACTTTATCCACATTGGTCACGGTCCACCCTTACCACATCCAACTGTATCCACATCGAAAGAGTCTTTATCGTTGCCACCGAGAAAATTCATCCACAACCTTAAGCCACTTTGTCATCACCGAAATATAATCCATTCATCATAGTTCTCCCCACACCCGTAGTTTTAATCACAATAAACATCACAAATTCACAGCGGTCGGTATTGCAGATCGGTAGCCGATCGATATTGCCGATCGGTAGCCGATCGGTGTCACCCGATCGGCACTATTGCAAATCTTGTTTTACCACTTCGTAAGTCCGTATCGCCCCATAACAGTTCTGATTCGGTCGATTTCGCTCGAACTTCTTAGTCAGACCGCAAGAATCAAGATCGGATTCACCGATCCCAATTGTTTCCTTGTGATCCTCCAAGTGGATCGGGTGTTCTCGATGCGTTTGGTCACAACACGTCTTCTGGGTCTATCTGTCATCCAAATGGTTGGTCGAAATGGCATCATCACTGTCGAAATCAGCAGCACCCTTCCCGATCAGCCAGTATTTCTTCTCCCATCTTAATTCCTTGGGCTGATCGGTTCGATCGGGTTTTTTGGCAACTTGCGGATCATCCATGGTCGCCTCGAGCGGATCGGCTACACTTCAGGTGGGGTAGCCACATTCCAGATCGGGCTCGCCGATCTATCAATAAACTTCTCCCCGCCCCTGTGCATACACACCAGGTCATCCGGTGAGGTGACTTCATCGGTTCGCCCCTGTCAAACGGGCAATGCTGATCCTCGTCGACGGGCTGTCCTCTTGTAGTACCGACTTGAGTGGATATGTCACTATACTCGTCTCCAGCGATATCGTGATCGTCCCCATCTGCCGTCGATTTCACTGTTACCCGATTTGCGATACAAATCCGTTAACAACTCTCGTCACATTTGCCTTCAAGTCCACTGTATCGGGTGACTGTGTTGGCGACCTCTGGCACATTTTGATCGCTACGTGATCTGGCCTTTCCGTCCAAGGTGGGAGGTCCTCTTCGGCTGACTTGTCGTAGCCGATCCGATCGGTGGTGGCCTTCCGCGCAAATCTTTGCCACTGCATATAACAACTTGATTCGATCGAAATGTATCCCATCCTCCACGGAACCTTTGCTTCAGCCAGCCACATACCGACGATCGTACCGTCGCCTAACACCAGCGGTTTATTACCGATGTTAGTGACTCGTACCCGATCGCTTCGATCTCCACCGTCCACAAACGTCGGTACCTAGTGATCTCCCCTGGTCACCCACAACTTCTTCGTCCGATAATCCTTTCCCACCGAGATATCTGCTGATCGACCTACCGTAATGGTGATATCTTGGTCCCACCTCACCAGATCAGTACATGATCCGTATAGGGGGCGTCGACCAGACAGTTGGATCTCGACTTCGCCTGGAAGTGTAAGCACTTCATGCGACAGATAGAGGCGTATGCCTGCCGTCACCATAAAATCCATACCAAGTAATGCGTCTTGGCCGGCCAGATTACCAACACAGGCGTTGAAGAAGTAGATTAACGAACCAGATAAAGTGATCTTCACACGCGTCCTCACTTCGGTCATGTAGGAATTCTCGCCGATTCCAATGCATTCTTGCCTCTGTGCATAGTCGATCTGACATTTCGACACGGCTTGACGCTGATCGATCTCTGGGTGCAGACTGGTCGACGAAAATGTGACGGTACTTTTCCTCGTCTGTCCCCAGACTCGACCAGCCACTGCTCCCCCTTTCTGATCCGGAGATCATATCGGCCACGATCGCTCTGATCGGTCTGGCCGGTCTGGTCGCAGGTCTCTTCACATGATCATTGTAACAGGGCTACATTCGAGTCACATTTAGTTGGTGGTGTACGTGAGTACAATACGGTTGGGGTCAGTATTGACCGGTTCGAAGGGTTTTGAACCATCGGTTATTTTAACCAATCAGGGCAGGAGCCCTTGGGGGGGTGGCGTGTCAGCCATCCACGTGTCGGTACACAGGTGCTGTTCACGACATTTTAGCTAGGTACGAGTTTGGTATGTTCTACTTCGTATTACATATAGTTTACATTAGTTTAAATTAATTTAGACTAATTATATATTAAATATACATTCAGTATTGTTTACATTTTCACTCAACAACTGCAGACGCGCGACCTCGACCGGTCGCGCGTGTAGTGATTGCAGTAGCGTAAAGGGAGCCCTCCCTTTAGCTACACCCTTAGTACGGGAGCCTTGCCGTTAAGGCAGTAGCGAAGGCTACTAGTAAACCAAACCGGGAATCTTGGCCCCGAGTAGGAGAGCTCTCTCCTACTAAGCCCTTTATAAGGTCGTATCGGCTAAGTAGCGGCGAACGCCACTTTAAGGAAAGTCTTCCTCTGTGCGCTAGCCGCACCGTGCGTATACGCACCGGCTACAATCATCCTGACCTTTCGATGGGGGATCGGTTCGATCCGACAGCAACCTTCGTCCTCATACTATGGGAGTGGCGCAGCATACGTAACGTCTGTTCAACTTCTTCCACGTCCCTGAGGCGCAATAAGGTCGCTGATCGGCCAACTCCTGATCGTCCAGCGTACTGATAAAGTGGCCCACGTATCCTTGGGCAGCGCCGATCGGCGGATCGGTAATCTTGATCTGGATCCCCGCACGAATCGCAGCCAAATTTAGCCGGTGAAGGTACTCGATTGGCGTTTCATCGCCCCTCTTCCTCATGTGGTGGTACCTTCGCGCAGTAGAGAAGCCGGAGTGACACTACTGCTTTTCAAACTCCATGCACAGCAAACTCCAGTCAGATCGTACATCCCGACTTAACTGCTGGATCCAGTTCGCAACCGGTCCCTTCATCAGATCTCGGAAGATCAGACACCGTTCTTTGTTCGGCGTCTGATTCCGGAGGAAGGCGGACTTCGTTCGGCTGAACCATGATCGGGCTGGAACCTCATTAGCATCCTTGCCCGTAAAGTCCTTCAACTCGGTGCTTGCGGTCATGCGGATCCTTGGGATCACCGTCAAATTGAAATCAAACGCCATCGTCGAGGCTATGTTCGCCATACTTGTCCCGACTCTGCCCGTACCACCGTAGTCATCGTCAATTTCGCTGATCGACTCCATGTCGAAGTCGCTGCTACTTGCCGATCGGCGGGGGCGGATTCGGCGTGACCTGCGTTTTGTCTTGAAAACAGGTCTAACACTTCGGACAGCTTTTCTGTTGATGTTATTGACTGCATTTCGACGTCCACACAAATTGCCTCGTTTTCCTGGGCAGATCGGCTTGGTGCACGAGGGCGCATAGGTGATCTGCCTCGATCAGCGGCGTAACGCTTCATCATAGCCTCAAGTATGGCTTGCATGCTTGCTTCCATCGAGGGCAAGGTGACTGGATCGGTCTTGGGGGGAGCCGTACCTGTAGGCGCCCCTGGGGCCCCGACTGGCATGCCGCCCCTCGTTACCGCACGTCCCTTTTTTGTTCCGTGCGACTGGTACCGTTAATGGTACAGCGATCCATGGTCATCCGCTCCACGCCGACCTCCAACTCGGACGAGCACTTGGAGGAAGGTGGCGACCCATATAGCGAGCTATCCTCGGAGAATGTCTTCCCGAAAAGTGATCGCACGAGGTTTGGGGTTTCTAACGCTATTGTAGGAGTTGGGCGGCGCACCGCCCCCACCAATGGCGTCAGATGGTCATGTAGCATTGAAATAGCTTGTTTCAACTTCCACGTAGTTATTTCAAATAGCTTGCCAACGCCATTAGCATTATTGACCTTTATCCCAACCTCTGCTAGCATCGTCAAATGATTCTTGACCAGTTTCAGCGGCCGATCGGAGTCGATAGGTTCGGTAGTCAATCCGTGTAGACGATCCGGAATTAGGGGCTTGATAACTCGGATGACCTCGTTCTCGCGAACGAATCTCTTCAGTTCGTACATGTAGTACATCTTGGTCACCTCCTCGTCATCCACATTCCCGCCATCGATCGGCGAATTTTCTTCCAAGTCGTCATCGCCCGAAATCATTGAGATCCTCTGCTTGATATTTTAAATTGGTAATTTGGGCAGATCGGAATGATCCGCCCCCATAGTGTTCTTCACATGCAATTTTTCTGGATATGCATGGGATCAGGAACATGGTCCTGATCCCTACTGGGACTATAGAAAAACTTGCTATAGTCCCGATCGGCTCCGATCGGAGCCTTGTGGGGAGGAATAAACTTGTTTAGTCTCTGGTCCTCCACCTGGACAGATCGATCATCGCCATCCTTTTCCGCGACCACAACACGAGGCGATAAGCGTTCCTCGTGCCGATCTGCTCCGCCAGGAGCGGTATGGGGAGTCGTAAATTCATTATTCGATCTGATCCTCCCGTTGATCAGATCGAACATCACCATCCTTTCCAACAATTAGTACACAAGGCGATATGCGTTCCTTGCGTGCTCTCCAGAGAGTATCCATATTAAAATTCGTAAAATCCACACTTTTCTGGATATCGCGGTGATATCCACGGTCACCAAATGATCCGGGCACGCGCACCATTGTGGTGGAGTCAAGTTCAAAATCGAACACCGTAGTGTCGAGAACCTGACCACCATCGTGCCCATCCTTCCAACCGACGGGGGGGGGTACCCCGCGAACCTTCGCCTACGATCCTATCTGATCTTCCGCTGCTAGCAGACAATCGATCATCAGCATAGGACGCCTGGTCCGATTTTTTGCGTATCCATCTCACCTTGTGTACCTGATGGAATGGGCTGGTTACACACTTGGTGGACCGCTGCTTGGTGGAGACTTTACAGAAGATCGATATGGATGTACCACTTCTGGGGTACTGATCCAACTTCCAACGAAAGATAATGCGAACTAGCCGATCTGCAAACGAAGCGGAAATCTTCACTCCGAATGTGATTAAATCTGGCACTTGAACGCCCGAGGCAGTGAGTAATCCAGCCAATAGTAAATCCTGCCACTTGATTGCAGAGCAATGAGTAATCCAGCCAATAAATGTTTCTGGCATTTGACCGCAGATCGCGATGAGTAATCCAGCCATTCCTGGGACTTGATCGCAGCAGATCGCGATGAGTAACCCAGCCAAAAAATAACCCGCCTCCCTTGAGCGGGGCCGAACTTGAGTGGTGAGTGAACGTAACGAGTGCTCCCTGCCGTGGGGCTTCCGGTGGAGCTCTGTCCTGACCGGGCTTATACGCGTGATGGGACTCTGTCAGCCTCCCGCTCCCAATGACTCAGATCGGGCCATTGGCGACTTACGCAACCCAATGTAATACGAACACTGTATTTAATATCCAATAAAAATCCAATATGTAAACTATATGTAAACTGTGTGCCTTACCTCAAATCCACGTACAAAACACTCCAAACACACGATTGGCCCAAAATACTCCGTCCTTTCAGCCAACCAGATCGATCCGCCTTGAAAATGGTACACTGGTACAAAATGTTCAAATATTTTCACTTGCACTTCACACAGTTTGTTGAACTTCGTAGGCATCTTTTGCTCGCTATCACTCATCTTCGCTTCTAGGTACTAATGCGTGCACGTTCCAACTAGTAAAAGAGTACTTATGCGTGAAGTTCCACAATAAAACAAAAGTAGGACAGTGTAATAGAAGTAATAAGACGTAAAAACAGATTTATATTCCACGTTTCAATTCCACTTATTAATCCACGTAAACGAAACGAGACCGTAACTATCTCCACACTCCACGTAACAGAGAAACTTCCAGCTAAACAAACGCCGTACTGCACTCCACTTGTGTACTTGTGTATATGAAGTTACAATTCGAAGTGATTTTATTCGTATTAAGATTAAGACTTAAACTAATAATATGCATATAATATATGCATATTAGGGGGTGTCAAAGTTACCATAAAAGGGGTGGATAAAACGATTTTAGATCGGCACCCGATAGCGTTTTATCAGGGGTATCAAAGTTCACCCCCCTCGAGTTAAAAATGATTTATCGAACGTTTTGAAACCCGTTAATAATTTTATTCCCTGACCGTATCAAAGTTACCTTCAGCCGCGACAACAATGCCGAAGCTTTCCAATAAACAATTATTGTCTATTTTCTTTAAGTATGTCTATACTAGCAGTAGGTGTGTGTGGGGCGGGGTATTCACTCCTTTTCCATCGTACATGTCGTACATGTCTGAGATGGCATTACAGACAGATTTCTAACTCTAGCGACGCTATAGAAGAAAAAATGCGCTCTTCTTGGGCTTTGGCACTTTCTTTCGACGCACTTCCCGAACGAACGTCTCGAATAGCGCCGTTTCATTTGCTCCTGTCAACGCGCTCGTCTCTATATAGCGGGCATTGTATGAATGTGCTATCTGTCGACCTTCCTCAGTACTCACTTGGCACTTGTTAGGTTCGCTCTCGACCACATCTTTTTTATTAGCCACGATAATGATCGGCGGGAGTGGGCGGTGACTCTTGTTGATCTGAAGATGTAGGTAAAAAAAACGGTTGCAATTCATACAAGTACCATAAAGATTATTTAGTTCTATTTTCCACATAATGCAAGCTCAGTACTTACGTGAAGAGAAATTTGGGAATCGATAGTATAGACAAAAACATATCCATCTTTGTCCATCATCCACTGCCCTCGCAGGGATTCTTAGTCCTGAACAAACCGAAGATCACGTCAGCGCAAAACCAAGATCTTATCAAGTGTAACAACCGCGATCATCGTACATCTTGCCCAGCAGTCTCCAGTAATTCAAGCATACACGGTTCCCAGTCCTTCACAAAATAATCTCTCACAAAGCGCGAGGTAAGTACACTTTTGCCCACACCACCTGATCCCAGCACCGACATTGGAAAGTCTCCTGTCCATTAGCAGGTCCTGAAAAATGTGATCTCCATTAGCCTCATTCTTAGCAGCAGCATCGATGTGTCCTACCGAGCGACTTGTAGAAGGCCTCGCCCTGATAAATGTAGAGCGTGTAATACTTCTGTAGCTCATCCACGTCCGAGATCTCTGCACCACTGGCGAGGAACAGCCGCTTCGCACGTACTCCCAGCTTCTTGCTAGTCATATTTTCCAGCCGCGTGATACTATCCTTGGACTTCAAATTCATTACCTGTCACACGAGGTTAGATGAGAACTTGTTCACCACGCTCGATTTCACGACCGGTGACACTTACTTTGCCCTCCGAGCCTGCCTCGTTGCGATAAAAAAAGAGACGCACATCAATCATATTGTACTCGTGGTCGTACGGATGCCCGTGGATACTCTAGCTCAGATCTCTTCTTTCCACCTTACGACAAAATGTGCCATTCCCGAATTGAAAACCCTGGAGGGAACTCGAAGAGAATTATGGCTGGAAAGCTGGTGGAAGAAGTCGACAAGAGTAAGGATCAGAAGCAAATTTTTATCAACCCCCGTTTAAATTTTATTGACCTGGGGCCGACCACGTCGATAAAAATGGCTGATAAAAATGGTTTATCAGATTTTGATTTCCCAGATAAAAAAATTAACTTGTGGGAAAAAAGGATATTAACGGCCGAAATCCAAAGATAAAATTCAACTTTGACACCCCCTAGTATTAGTTTAAGTCTGGAGTATAGCGACTTTTCGACGAAAACATAGTGGGCAGTACTTAACTTATGTTAGGTACACCAACTTACATAATATGTAAGTTACATAATATATAATATGTAAGTTACATATAAGTTACATAATATATAATATGTAAGTTACATAATATGTAAGTTGGTGTACCTAACATAAGTTAAGTACTGCCCACTATGTTTTCGTCGAAAAGTCGCTATACTCCATTTCGTCCGACGCGTAGTGCTACAGCAATTGCGCGTCCTTTCAATACTCCCTCTCGACTTTCCGCAGAAATCCGCTTACGCCTTCTCTATCGACATCAATCCACGTCTTTGTTGCATACGCCTCAGCTTCCCAGGACTCATCCCTTTCGTAAAGGTATCCGCAAGCATAGTTTCCGTAGGTTCGTAATCAACTTTAATCAATCCATCTCGACATTTCGAAACCAAAAACTTCACTTGCACGTCAATATGTTTTGTCCTTGACGTCTTGCCATCACCACTGATCGTTTTAATTGCTGCTTGATTGTCACATTTTAAAATCATTGGAAGCTTCACTCGCAGTCCTACTTCCATCGCCATTTCTTTTAATCCAATTAGCTCGCATTCAACCACTGAATCCGCGTAAAGCTCAGCTTCCATTGTGGATAAAGATACGCACGACTGTCTTTTGCATATCCAATGCACCACAATTCCATCCATAATGACAAGTCATCCACTTGTTGACTCTCTGTCAGCTTTTGATCCACCAACATTTGCGTCACCATATCCAGTCACCGTTACTTCATTCCGATCTTGTCCTATCAGTTATTTGTTGATTTCCATTCGTAATTTCATGCTTGAAGTCGCTTTCAGGAAAAGAAAAATTCTCTTGGCCGTCATCCAATCGAACTTCGTTGGAGCATGCGCTCTACGCGTAGTTTTATGCACCATATAAACTATGTCCGGTCTCGTACAGCGCGCTATCCATAGAAATCTGCCGTTCAACGACGGAAAGTCCTTAATCGTTGGTTGTCCGCTCCAATATTCAGTTTTCAGCAGTTGCTGCTCTATCACTGCTTCATTCTCGTAGTCTTCACCAATTGGAGCCTTGAATCCATTCGCATTCTCAATGTGATATTTAACGAGAAGGTCGTTAGTCATGACCTCTTGATCCAAGTAATATCCATCACTTTCATCGTAAGTTATGCTCATCCCTAAAATTTCGAAACCTTCCCGAGGTTTTTAATCTCAAAATTATTCATCTCTTTGAAAATTTTTCTCACGCACTCCGCGTTGGTGACCAATAAATCGTCGACGTAAACTCCTACCACCACTGTGTATTTGTTAACCCTTTTGAAATACAAGCAAACATCTGTAAAGCTTTGATTATAACCATGTTCCTTCAACTTTCCATGTAACAACCGATTCCATTGCCTTCCTGCTTGTTTTAAACCGTATATAGTCTTCTGAAGCTTCTGTGGTGGAGTCAAGTTCAAAGTCGAACACAGTTGTGTCGAGAACCTGACCACCATCGTGCCCAGCCTTTCAACTTACGAGGGGGGGGTACCCCGCGGACCTTCGCTTGCGATCCGATCTGATCGTCCGCTGCTAGCAGACGACCGATCATCAACAGAAGACGCCTGGTCCGATTGTTCTTGCGTTGCTATCTCACCTTGTGTACCCGATGGAATGGGCTAGTTCAATACTCGGTGGATCGTGTCGCTGGTTCACTTGGGTCTGATAATATGCAGACCGTACTGGGGGGGGTGTACCCTGGGCGGAACTCTTCACCCTGGGTACTTGTAGACCGGTTACACTTGAAATATGTATAGTCAAATTGTAGCCGGGTGCGTACACGCACGGTGCGGCTAGCGCACAGAGGAAGACTTTCCTTTAAGCGGCGTTCTACGTTACTTAGCCGATACGCCCTTATAAAAGGGCTTAGTAGGAGAGAGCTCTCCTACTCGGGGCCAAGATTCCCGGGGTGGTTTACAGATAGCTTTCGCTAACCCCTTGTAACAAGGCTTCCCTTATAAAGAGAGGTAGCGTAAGGGAGAACTCCCTTGGGCTACAATACTCACCGCGCGCGCGACCGGGCGTGGTCGTGCGCCTAGCTCCGCTAATGCCTTAACGACAAGGAGCTCCGCTAATTCCTTAACGGCAAGGAGCTCCGCTAATGCCTTAACGGCAAGGCTCCCTTACTAAGGGTGTAGGTAAAGGGAGGGCTCTTTCTTACCTACGGCACTCACTGCGCGCGCGACCGGGCGTGGTCGCGCGCCTGCACTTTAGAGTGAAATGTAAAATGAATATATTTAATATGTAATTAGCCTAAATTAATTTAAACTAATATAAACTATATGTAATACTAAGTAGAATATTCCTAATTCGTACCTAGCTAAAATGTAGAGTAAACACCTGTGTACTGACACGTGGATGGCTGACACACCACCACACCAAGGGCCCATGCCCTGATTGGTTAAAATAACCAAAGGTTCGAAACCTTTCAACCCGCCAATACTGACCTCAACCGTGGTGTACTCATGTACACCAACACTCAGTGTTACCCGAATGTAACCCCGTTACATCCTCCCCCATCAAGACTATTGCTTAAGCAATAAACAACATTTTGTTGGAGAAATCCAACGCCAGTTCCCCTGGACACCCCTGGACATCCATATGTACACCTCCAGTGGTGATATGACGTCTCCTCTAGAAGAGGTAGACTACTCCGAAAACTAGGAAGTGGACGCCCTTGGGGAGCTCTCCCCAACGGCTGGCCATGTTGATAGCGCCGAACGGCGCTATCAGTCATCCAACCCATTCCCCACACGTGGGGAAAACGCACTAACTCGTGCGCCACCGTTACCCGCTAGGGCTGATACCTCCAGGTTGCCACAGGCAACCACCACCAATGAACCATCCTTGGATGACATATCCGAATCGCCGAAGGCGATCACCACTACAGAGCTAAACGCAGCTCAAGAGGCTCAAAATGCCGCACAGGCGTTACAAGCTTCCTTGCACGCCCCCCATGCGCCCTCCACGGGCGGTATATCGTTTTGGAGGTCCTCGTGACCTCCCAAATTGGGCCAGGAATGAGGTACAGAAGGGTTTAGTCTTCTATACCCCTGGCCTTGCGACTGTACAGCCGCAACACATCACACGCCGGAATCAACTCCGGGAAAAACTGCTCACGCAGAAGCAGTTCACTGCTACCTCATATCGAGAGCGCCTCGAGAAACAGGCACAGGGTGCCGTTGTTGGAACCTCCGCGAGGTTCCCTTCATTCTCCTGCAAGGAGAATATGCCAAAGAGGCAGAGCAGAAGTTCCGCGCTTAGGCGGAGGGGAGAAACGTCTCCCCGAGTTTTTTTTTAAGCTTTACAACAGCTATTCCGAACGTGACGTTCGGATAGAGAGGGCATTGTGCTTGGAGTTTGCCAGAGCCAAACCCATGGGGCAGTTACGTGCCCCTTATCTCATGCGCTATGCTAGCGCCCGTGCCCTCACTAGGGTGCCGGAGCACAGTGCGGGTTCCGCATCTGCCTCCGGAGGAATCCCAACTACTAGGAGTGAAGGGGCTTACCCCGCCCCTTTGGTTGTTGACTCACAGCGGGATTCTCCCACTCGAAAGCGTCAACGACGTCACGGAAATCCTGCCGCAGGGGAGTCTCGAACTCCCACGAACTCTGTGAATGTGGATAACCCTTCCAATTCACCAAATACTGGGTTTGACCCCGATGATGGAGTCGCGCCATCAGACGCTCCGCCCCGTCTTGCCGTCGGGCAACCTGTCGGCCGCCCTGCCGGGTAGGCCCAACAAACAAACAATACATTCTTCTAGGTCGCTGGGGCCGTGGAAGGCGCCCAGTGCGCGATCCGTGGCGGCTACAAGAGCAGACCCGAGCTGCACCTGGTCGGGCAGCCTGCCGGCCGCCCAGCCGGGTAGGACAAACAAACGGACAGGAGCATACAGGGCTGACATCGGGTAATCCTCCCCCCCTCCAAGCCCTGGGCCACACACACGTGGCGTCAACGTAACCCGCGGATTTACGAATACGTTCACATTAAACGGGGTAAACCCCGTAGATGCATGCACCGAATTTTTTATGGCAAATTCGGTCATAGGAAGCATCTCACTCCAACTATTGGAGAATCCGGACATAAGCTCCGGAGAAAATCCTTAACAACGCGATGAAAGCGTTCCTGCTTGTCCATCAATGGACTCTGGCACCGCTGTCAGGTGAGCATCTTGCTAAAACGGTCAACAAAGACCGAAATGCCGGTGGAACCGGCTTTTCCCTTCGGAAATCCTTAAGATAAATCCATAATAATGGATTTCACGCGATTAACGCGTTCCGTCTTGCCATCACTGGACTGGCATCGCTGCTAGGTGATCATCTTTCTCAAACGGTCTACAAAGACCGAAACGCCGGTGGAACCGGCCTTCGGTAAAACCGAAGATAAAATCCAAATGGATTTTCAACACGCCGTTGGAACGGCTACTCCGCGCCAAAGGCTCACCTTCACATTTATAGATGGACTTGGCCACACGAACAATTGGCAATTCCCAATTGTATGCTATAGGTTGACTTGGTCCTCACGAACAGTTGGCAATTTCCAACTATTTCCTATATCAGCTGAATCTGTAGAGGGTTTGACCCTCTAGAACGACTCACAAGTGCGAATATACGCACCGACCCACTTGTACATTTTGGGTCACCAATACAAAGCGCTTAAAGCGCCGTAGGTCTTATCCCGACCTAAATGACCCCCGGTAGGGGCGTCATGTGCCTCAAAGAGGACTTTATATTTCAGTTCCTCATCACGAGGAACAACCACCCGCGGAGTGTCCTCCTCGCCCGTGTTATAATATAGCAAACCGTCACAGTACCTGTAACGGTGTAAACGAGCTTTAGCTCGACTTGACAGGTTTGGCTCAGACGGGCCAAGTCTCTTTTCACCCAACGCGCTGATAAGCGCCGTACATTGTGGGTCTTTCTCATACGCCTGGAGTATGAAATCCACCACAGACGAGGTGACGAATGTCGCGTGAGCGAGCTCGTAATCGGGACGACGCGATAACGCGTATGCAAGCACGTTCTGCTTTCCATGTTTATACTTAGCATCAAAGTTGTACTCCGCAAAGAAGGACAGCCAACGGGCCATCCGTTGCGAGAGATGAGGCGACTTTGTCGCTGTCCGTAAGGATGCGTGGTCAGTATAAACCACGAACGGCTTTGAGCCGAGTAGGTGAATCCTAAATTTGACAAGGGCATACTTCATTGCAAGTAGCTCCTTGTCATGAACGGGATAATTCCGTTCCGCAGCTTTAAGGTGCCTCAACTCAAACGCAATCACGCGTTCTCGTCCCGCGTAGTCTGCTTGTAACAAAGCACATCCGATTGCGAAATCGGAGGCGTCGCAGACGACACTAAATGGTTTCCCAGAGTCTGGGAGAGCAAGAACGGGAGCTTTCAACAAGCTCCCCTTTACCGCTTCAAAAGCGTTTTGGTGTTGGTAAACCCAACACCAATCAACATCCTTCTTAAGAAGGTCGGTTAATGGCTTCGCCATTTCAGCGTAGTTCTCGCTGTACTTGTGGAGATAATTGGCTAATCCAAGCCACTTCCGTAAATCTCTATGATTTACAGGCGAAGTCCACTCCACAATGCCTTTCACCTTCGCGGGATCCGCCCGCACTCTATCCTTACCGATGAAGCATCCGAGTAAAGGATTTTTTTCAGCACCAAAAATACATTTGGATGCGTTTTCATAGAGTTTATGCTCTCGCATACATTCGAGCACAGCTCGAAGGTGTATAAGGTGCGTCTGAACATCAGACGAGTCGCCTTCCGCTCGACTATGAACGAATATATCGTCAAAGTACGTCTGAGAGTACTTTCTGTGAGGGCGGAAGAGTTGACTCACCGAGCGATTAAAAGCCGCTGGTGCATTCGAAAGCACCTGTGGCATAACAATCCACTCCCACAGCATGCCGCTAGGCGTGATGACCGCTGTAAGCGGAATATCGGACGCTCGCATGAGCACCTGATAATACTCGTCCACCAGATCTAAGGCACTGTACACCGTACAGCCCGCCATATTGTTCTCGAGGACATCCTTCCGAGGAATCGGAGTCTGCATGGGTACAGTAGCTGTATTCATCTTGTTGTACGCATGCACAATGCGCCACTTTCCGTTCGGTTTACGAACACAAAAAGTGGGAGAGGAATGGGGAGACTTGCTCTCCCGTACCATCCCTGCCTCTTCTTTCCCCTTGAAGAATGCGTCGATGACGTCGCATTGCTCCTTGGGGAGAGGCCACTGCATAGTGACGCAGTATTTGGTTCCAGGAACCAAATCAATTTCATGTCGGACTCCCCGATCCGGTGGTAACCCCATCGGCGGGTTGTCACTAATGGAATGGTAAGGGTCCTTAGGATCCGAAATGATCTTGAGGCAGCTTTGGGCATTTAATGCCTGTTTGGTTTTCACCAAAACTGACTCGTCCATCGTGGATGAGGAGGTTAACTCCTCTTCCGGATGCAACACGACGACCTCGTCGATTTCTCCTGCTCTCAAAGCAGTTTCAAATTCGTTGAAGGACATCTCCTCCAACGACAACAGTTCGCCTACACCAGGCAACCGTTCAAGGATTACGCCTTATGTGACAATACCTGTCACACTATTCAGCATCCGATAGGACTGCTGACTACTGGCCTCGGGACTCATCCCGAGACCCAGATGGGGGGAGTCAATTGCCCCATCTATTGAAAGCGCCTCGCGCCTATCCACAGAGGTATCTACCTCTACCACCGGTGACTCGCCGGTCTCACCTATAACGGCGTAGTCGGAATCATTTCCGACGTGCGAAAGAGACAAACTTCGGGTCTCTTTGCTTGGAAGCGCCTCGCGCTTAGCCACAGGGGTCTCTACCCCTACCACTGGAGTAACCACAGGTAACTCACCAGTCTCGCCTATAACGGCGTGGTAGGAATCATTTCCGACGTGCAAAAGAATCAAACTACGGGTCTCTTTGCGTGGAAGCGCCTCGCGCTTAACTACAGGGGTATCTACCCCTACCACTGGGAGTTACCACAGGTAACTCACCAGTCTCGCCATTCACGGCGTGGGGATTAACCGACGAATCCCCCTCGTTAAGGAACTCTTCCTTAACGCCATTGGGAATGATCATTTCAGACATCCCAATCTCTGGCATCTCACGCCAGAATCGCTTTTGCGATTGAGCAAAGGTGGGTTCATGACTCGCCAATGCTTCACCCGATCGCGGGTTCGTTGAGCCAATGAGCTTAGAATTCCAGTCTATCCATGGCTCGTGGCGTTCCAGCCACTTCATGCCCAGAATGAGTCCAAATCCAGGACTCAGGCAACGTTCTTAGCTATCGAAGTTTGCAAACTTCAGCTTAATGTCAATCGGGACCTTGGGTACAGAAACCTATACGCCCGTCGCTAGACGGGCCGTGACAAAGTCACGAGAACGTCCCTCTACGGCCTCGGCATACAGCCGACTCTTCTCAACAGAAGTCCGTCTGATATAATTGTCAGACGCTCCAGAGTCTATCAAGACTCTCCAAGGCTTATCAAAGCCTTCACGTCCGTAAGGACTACCAGCAAACCTGGCTGGTACACCAACTCGGTGCTAGAAAGCACCGCTTCCCTCGGGGATTTGTGCTGTCGTCCCTTACCCTGGGGATTAACAGCACTGAGGGGTCCCCCAGTAAGGCGCCCCGCACCTACTTGGAGCCGTCGTTTCCCGACGGCTTGGCGAGGGCCTTTTTGCCGCCCTCGGCCCCTTCCAGAGACTATCTCGCTGGGCATTTTGTGGACATCTGTTCCGCAGATCATCCGTGCTTCCACACAGGAAGCATCTCAGAGGCCCATGCCGCTGCAACATAGCTAAGAGCTACGACCCGAAGCTCTGCGAAAAAGAGTCAGAGTGACTCTTAGCGGAAGGTTTCCCCTCCACTTCGACCTGACTCAGGTCCATGGGTTCAGGACCCACCTTAGAGGAACGAAAGTTCCTCTCGGCGTTAAACGCCATCTTAAACGCCTCCCCCAGGGATTGGGGTCGGCAGCGAAACAGTTCCGAACGTGTTGGCCCTTCTTTCAGGCCTCCCATGCAGACGGGGATGGACACATCGTCCGAATACGCTTTCGCGTACATCCCTTCCAACAGGGTCTTCAGTCCTTGGACATATGTCTCCAAGTCCCTAGTGTCCTGACGGCACCTCAAAAACGCCAGCTAATTCTGGAGAACCAGATCAGGCGTTGAATATCTGTCCATAAGCTTTCGCTTAAGGACTCTACCCAGTTCGGGAACACGGTCGTGACCGAATCCTGACACGTAAACGCCCATGTACGGGCTTCGCCCGTAAGATGGGTCAGTGCAAGTCCCACTTGCAGGTGATCCTCGATCACTTTCGCGGTGGCGAATGAGGTTTCAACCTCTCGAAGCCACACATAAAGTTTTTCACCTTACTCGCCGGTGGAATCCTTTATCTTAAAGGTCATCGGAGGGCGCACCCCCGTAGACGCGGGATAACTCCCGCGAAGACTCGCCCCATGGGCGACAAGGGCATTCACCCTTTCACACACGGCATCGAGGCCCTGCTCCACTAGATGGCGCATGCCATCCTCACCAAATATGGGTAACAGCATTTTAAAGGCTTCCTGTTGGACGGGGGTTAGCTTACCCCAATCGTCCGGATCCATCCCTTGCAGAGGATGTTGATCACAAACACAGGTGTTGGATTGACTACAAGTGCTACCAGATGTAGCCGGGTGCGTACACGCACGGTGCGGCTAGAGCACAGAGGAAGACTTTCCTTTAAGCGGCATTCGCCGCTACTTAGCCGATACGCCCTTATAAAAGGGCTTAGTCGGAGAGAGCTCTCCTACTCGGGGCCAAGATTCCCGGGGTGGTTACAGATAGCTTTCGCTAACCCCTTGTAACAAGGCTTCCCTTATAAAGGGAGGTAGCGTAAGGGAGAACTCCCTTGGGCTACAATACTCACCGCGCGCGCGACCGGGCGTGGTCGTGCGCCTAGCTCCGCTAATGCCTTAACGACAAGGAGCTCCGCTAATTCCTTAACGGCAAGGAGCTCCGCTAATGCCTTAACGGCAAGGCTCCCTTACTAAGGGTGTAGGTAAAGGGAGGGCTCCCTCTTACCTACGGCACTCACTGCGCGCGCGACCGGGCGTGGTCGCGCGCCTGCACTTTAGAGTGAAATGTAAAATGAATATATTTAATATGTAATTAGCCTAAATTAATTTAAACTAATATAAACTATATGTAATACTAAGTAGAATATTCCTAATTCGTACTTAGCTAAAATGTAGAGTACACACCTGTGTACTGACACGTGGATGGCTGACACACCACCACACCAAGGGCCCATGCCCTGATTGGTTAAAATAACCAAAGGTTCGAAACCTTTCAACCCGGCCAATACTGACCTCAACCGTGGTGTACTCATGTACACCAACACTCAGTGTTACCCGAATGTAACCCCGTTACACCAATGGGTCGACCGTCCAATCGATCTAGACCCAACCAATGCGAGATAATAGAGGGTAGACCACTCAACTGGTCTATCCCCTGACCAATATTAGAGAAGACCAAAGCCGGTCTAAACTCCAACTAATGTTATAGTAAACCAATATGTCCACGTAAAGATCCAATATGCTCGTGAATTCCACAAACGATATCTCCACGTAAAGACCAATCCACTTTTTAGTACGTTCCAAACGTACGTGACTTAAACTTGTGAGAAGTCAGCCAATGGATACTTCTGTCAACGGACTTCCGGCGGGCCAAATGCGTCTGCGACGCGCCCCGGCCGGGTATAGTGGGCAGGAGGGGATTACTCGACCCTCTGACCCCAAACACTCCGCGACGTGCGAAGGCGACTTATAAAACCAAACTTTTAGAGAGTCTCTTAGGACCTCTTAGCCACTTTTCCAATCCAAGACCAATTTACTTCTTTTCCACTAACCTTACGGTCCCAATATGTACCAAACACTAAAATATGTAAAATACACGCAATGCCATGTGACTTACCAAAATCCGTGTGCTTGACACTCCTTGCACATGATAGGCTTAAAAGCACCCCTTGTTTCCACCAATCCGATCGCTGACCAGCTGATCGGCACGCCGTTGACAGAAGGTGACCAAAATTTTTCCTTCGCTTCGCCACAGCCGCCCCTGAGTCTGGTCGCAGCCGCGCAACGGTAGCGACCCGATCTCACCGCCAGTTAACCCTTTCGCCAGCAGTTGACCTCCTTGACCTTCACGGCAACCAACATTCCACCAATGGACAGGTCTTCAGCCCCGCCTTTACCAGTTATGCGCCCCTTGTATGTCTGATCTCCTTGTAACTTCTCTTGACGCTTGATCCTGCAGGTGACCTGTGCGCCCAGTCACCACACATCGATTCCCTTAGCCGATCGACCCGATCTGACAGCTCTTGCAGCACCCCAGGTTCCGACAGACCGGATGGGGATCAGATCGGGTCTGATCAGCTTCGAAAGACCATCTGCGACCTTCAGTCGGGCTGTCCACCAAGAATTCATCGTTCCTGCAGCTTCGGAAGGATGTCGACACCTTGACCCCCTTGGCTGCACAGTTGAAAGATGTTCTCGCCGAGAACGCACATCTACGGGCCCAGTTTGCCCAACAAACAGCGCGATGTAAGTCGATCGATCCGATTTTCACCTTGGAAATGCCCTAACCTCTCTTCGTATGCAGATCGGTCGCCCACTGACATCGCTCAAGCTGTTGACGCCTTGCTTGCGGCTGCTCGACAGTCGTGTGACCACTTCGATCAGCTCCGCCCCATATTGGACGGGCTGATCGGCGCTCGGCATGATCTGTCTCGCCTAGAAGCGTACTGGTCACACCTCCGGAAACAGCTCGCGCTGGTCAACCGGCAGAGGTTGGAGGATCAGTCCGACCGGACCCTACTCTGTACCCAACATGGTGACCTAGAGCGGCAGATCAGTGATCTACAGGTCGTGGTCAAGGGTCAGGTCGATAAGATCTGGTCTTTCCAGAGCCAATCGGACACCTGGACCCAGGAGTCAGACCGCCGTTGGGCTGCCGTAGAGCAGTGCCATAAACAGCTGACCGACTTGCTGTACCGGCGTCCGGCTATTAGCTCCAGCGCGGACCGGTCTGCATCGGCCGTTCTGGTCGACCTACACCAAGGTTGGGAACAACGTCACCCATTGGCTAAAATTCGCCACTCCAAGATTTCGAAAACTTCCAAGCGTAAACGCAAGGACGTGTCGAGGGGCACAAGGGCGCGGGGCATAGCTCGCGACTCCGAATTCGAGGAGAAGCGGGCGGTTCCCCAAAAGAAAGCCAAGACGACGGCGCATCTCTCAAGCCCAAGATCGGCTGCAAATGACACTTCTAACATCGCCAAATCTCATGCGCCCTCGCGCCCCCGTGCTGTTCGTACCCAGCACACAGAGGTCTCCTCCGGGGGGGGGGACTCGGACAGCGGATCGGGAGATTCTGAGTTCACACATAGCGCGTTATCTAAGTCCCGGTCCGATCGGTGTCGAGGTCCTGCTCCGATGAAGTCTGCATCGGGGAATGATAAGGAGATCAGTTCCCAGAGTAACAAAACTGCACGGGCTCGTGAACCATGCGGATCGGCGCCTTCCTGCCAGCCTGGCACATCTGGCCTGCGCCGTCACGCCCGATTGGAGGGAATATCGATAGTAGATCGACCTCTCCCATCGCGGACTTTCGACGCCATTATGCCGTGGTCACCGGGGCGGATCGGTAGCTGCACCGGTCAGCCCTGACCAAACAAGGTCTCGTCCGGTTTTTGTCCCGAACAGACTTTTGGCTCTTCCCTCCAGCTCCGAAGACTCCTGACCCATCTGCGCGGCGAGCAGATCTGGTTACAGGAGCGCAGATTTCTCTGGTATATGCAGATCGGCCATGGGAGGTGTTGCTCAGCGCCAAGTTGGACTCGATATTTGCGTCAACTCCTTGGGTCTATTCGCTCTTGGATCGACTTCGGACTTTCAATACATCCCACTGCCAAGCGATATGGGAATCCACCCATTACCTCGTCCTTCCCGCGGGTCAGAAGTTGCGTGACGTAGACTTGATCCTGTATCGGAAGCTCCGGAAACAGCGCCGGAGTCGAGCGGGCGAGGCCTGGCTGATCCTATGCCAGTTTGTACTGGAAGGGATGTTGGCCCGCGAGTACGACCTCGACGTTTTCTTATATTCAGTGTTTCTTCACATGGCCAAGCGTCGCATCGAGAGCTCCGGGGCGTTAGATGAGGATGGCATCTGGTATCCCGGCTTCCGCTGTGACGAGCCAATTGCAGACCTGAAGGACGCCTTGATCCAGATGGATCGGAAGGAGCCTTGGCGTAATCAGTTCCAGGACCAGATTGTAGATAACCCGGCGCTGACTATCGGTCGCCTGTGGGGTGATTGCGAATCTTGATAGAGCAATAGCTGACCAGATAATTCATAATATATGTCATCATTCTTTCAAACTTCTTGATCACCTGGTCACTTGACCAAAATTCATCACTTTATCCAAACTTGCACCAACACGTTATCATATACAGTTCCATTCACATTGCGAAAATCATCATCACGTTCGTCACTCCACCACTCCAGTTCATCACAGTTTATCATATGTTCACAATAATTCAGACCTTACACATATTCACACCGATCGGTCTGATCGGTGCTACTGCGTGTCTTGATCTGCATCTTCATGAGTCTGCATCACTGCGAAGCGATTCCGACTTACTCGTTCTCGCTCGAACTCTCGTAGCAGTGCTCCATAATTTAGATCAAGTTCATCGATCCAAGTTGCTTCATCATGATCTTTCCACCGGACCAGATATTCTCGGTGGGTACAACCGAAACGTGTCTTTTTGACCGATCGTACATCTAGCACCTTCTCCACCTCGAATTCGTCCTCCTCCAATGGCCTTTCCCAACTGTCCTCCGGCAGCAGAGATTCATCAAAATCGAATCTCTCCGCTTCATCCACCAGACAGGGTGTTTTGGGCCGATCGGGGAACTCTCTGACCAGCTTCAATTTGGACACATGCACGATCGGAAAAACTTTATAATCCGTACCGATCGTGATCAGACGGGCAGCATGCTCACCGATCAGCTCTGCTACACGGAAAGGACCGTGCCACATATGAGCCAACTTCCTTGCATACCTTCCTTGACCCGATCGAGGTATAACCAGACCCCCGCCCCTGGTTCAATACCGTGAGGTCGGACCTGATCGTTATTCCGTTCTGCTCGATCTTGCGTGGCCTGACGCAACTTTTCGTTGACGATTTCCTTCGCATGTTGATAGTGCTTCTGGACCTGCATGCGCCAACGACGGGCATCGCGATCGCGGGTCCGAGTGCAGCCGATCGGTATCGCCGCTTCAAGTGTCGATCGAGGGTCCCATCCATACGCCAGATAGAAAGGCGTCTCTCCTCGGACCCGATCGGTTGAAGAGTTGAGTGCCAAAACCAGTCTCTCTGCATACTCATCCCAGTCACGTTGTTCCGGATCGGCCACATACATCTTGATCGCCCTTGTTATTGTCTGAACCATGCACTCAGCCGATCCGTTCGCTTGCGGACGATATGCCATCGTCGCACTCTGTTTCTGGCCTAGCATGTTATTGAACGACCGGAACACCTCGGCCATAAAGCCGGGTTCCTGATAGTGTCTGATAACTTCGCTGGCGCCGAACCTTCCAAACACGCATTCTTCGTAACGCTGGGCGATCTTCTCCGCAAATCGGGATGCACTAGCCTTTGCAATCACCAGACCGGTGAATAGGTCGACCCAAATAAGCAGCTCAGTGTTGCCGCGTGTCGATCTGGGAATTGACGGTAGTGGTCCATCGCTATCACCTGGAAAGGGTAGGTAGCCTCGATATTTCCGGGCGATCGGCCCTTGATTGTCTGCCCTTTCCGTTCTCGCAATCCGTGCAACAGCCCACATATTTCTGCACGCTTCGAAAAAGTCCTCTCCAGTGAAAGTGGGACCTGATATTGTGATATGTTCTGCCTATGCCTTGATGTCCCCCTTCTAGACTCACATGGTAGTGATGAAGGACATCCGGCTGCAGCAACTCAGGGATCACCAGTCTCGCCAATCGATCTCGATCGGCACTGTCTTGATCAGTGTTGCGACAGTAATATAGCAATCCATTTTCATCCACATCGTAACTGTCCGCGATCTTGGCACACTCTTTCACCTGACCATTTGTCAACTTGGACAATTCACCGCGCAGATAAGCCTTCAGGTTGACGATCCAGTCTTCTTCGTCCTGCGCCTTGAGGATCCGCTCCGCCCTTAGCTGTTGTACAACGTACTCACTCAGCCTTTCCTTGGGGAACGATCGTCGGGACTTCCGAGCTCGCGATCTGGTTGCGGCCATCACATGCACCTGACCAGGGCTGTCCTTGGGCTTGATCACCTCCGTGAGCCTGTTTATGTCCATAAGTTCCTGTAAAACGGCTTCCTCGGTGATCGTCGCCCCGGTCTGGTCTCGCATGGCTTGGGTCGCGAGGTGGTCGGCGCTTCTGTTCCAGTCCCGTTTCACGTGCAATAGCCCGTGGTTGGGGTAGTCTTTCAGCGCTTTCATCACCCGATCATTTAGCAACTTTAGCCGTGGTGCTTGCAGTCGATCTCCCCGGTGATCTGCCTTATCACTAGGTTGGAGTCACCACATATGATGATCCGCCCTTTCTGTTGTGATGACAGCAGATCAAGACATAGAAGTAGACCCCGATATTCTGCCTCGTTGACCGTTATGTCAGGCGTGAAATCGGTGGCGGCTGCGACTATAGACCATTGTGGTAACTTCCACAGTATGGCACTATAGGAGCCGGCCTTCTTCTTCACGCTGGCCGACCCGTCAAAACTCAAGACCAGGAGTTCCTCATCTTGATCGACGGTCGGCGGCGGTCGCGAGATTGACTGTCGAGGTTGTTTCCTTGGGGCAATCGCCACTAAAGCCTCATCCACTTCGGACCGAGGGGTGATACTGGCAGCTAATGTGCCCAATATCTCTTCCTCTCCCTTGGTGCACTTGACGACCTCGAGAGACCACTGCGACAAGATAGCTGACCACCTGCCGAGCCGACCGTCCATCCCATTGTCTGATAATAACCAGGCCAATGTCGCTTTTCTTGAAAGGACCTTTACAGATCGGCCGACCAGTAGGTTGTAGCACACATCCAAGATCCGTAGTAAAGCCAGAACTTCTTTTTCGACGATACCATAGTTGACCTCGTTCGGCTTCAATGTACGGCTCGTAAAAGTGACCGGGTGGTACACTCCATCATGTTCTTGTACTAGAGTGTCCGAAATGGCCCACTTACTAGCATCCACAATGACGATCGGCATTTTCTCCGGATCGAAGTGCTTGAGAATCGGTGCCGTCGCCATGTTGGCCTTTAGCATACCGAAAGCAACCTTTGCACGCCTCATGTGATCCTCTGCCTCCACTTGCGGACAATCTGCGGGCAGATCAGAGTCTCTGACCTCCCGTAAAGTTGCCCGATCTTCTTCGCGCAACATATGGTAGTCGAATTCCCGGAGCTTGTACAGCACGGCCGCGTAAATCGCAAAGTCTTCAATGAAGCGGCTGTAGTAAATTAGGCTTCCCAAGAAGGACTGCATTGCCTTCAGCGATCTGGGAAACGGGAGGTTGTTCAGTGATTCCAGATCTTTGGGATTGTCCTCCAGTTCATTGATCGACACCATATGACCCAAATAGACGACCTTGGACATGCCTCAATAACTTTTCACAGCACTGATCGACAGGTTCCAGCGATCGCATGTCTCCAACAAACGTTCGAACTTCTCGCACAAATTGCTCCATGACGAGGCAGGGATCAGAATGTCGTCGATATACGATCGCCTTCCCAGAACGGACGGTCTCCTCTCCCGGTCAGGTTCACCCTCTGTAAATACATCATAATTTTTGGTGAGGTCCTGATCGGTGCTGATCTTGAAATGTCCATACAGTGCGTTGTCGATCAGCCTCTGGTAGATCTGGGGCGCGTTCTTCAACCCGAACGGAATACGGTTACACTCGAACAGACCGAACGGCGTAACAAATGTAAAGATCTAGCGATCTCGATCGGTCATCGAAACCACCCAAAATCCACTTTTCATGTCTAGTGAGCAATACCACAGGGTCTTGTCAAGGTCTTCTAGTAGATCGCTGATCAGCGGCATCGGGTACACCATAAGCTTGGTCAACCGATTTACCAACCGATAGTCGATACACAACCTGATGTCGACACCGTTCTTCTTGATCACGATCACGATCGGTGAGGCCCATGGCGAGGTCGACGGTCTGATGATCTTGGTAACCAACAGTCCTTTAATAAGGTCAGACAATTTTTCGCGGTACTGTGGCACCACACGTCGGCATCGCTGGGCGATCGGCTTGGCATCTCCAACGTCGATGTCACAAATCGCTCCGCGAGCAGCAGGGGGTAAGGCATTGCCTTTACCGATTAGCAGATGTTTCTTCTTCCATATGATCTGCTTTAGCGATAGATATGATTGGGACTGTTGAGATCCCGATCACCCACTTGCAGATCGTCCATGGTAACCTCGGGCGGATCAGCAGACACTTCAGGGAGGACTGCCATCTGGCTCTCCAACTCCTGAATGTATTGGTCCCCGCCCTCATGGATGCAGACCTGGTCATCTTCCGGGGCAATAACACCCAAACCGTCCTGATCGGCTGAACACTGCTGTTCCCGATCGGCGGGCTGCCCTTCACCGACATTGACCTGCTCAAGCGTGCCATCATGGTCCGCCCCAGTCTCGCCATGCTTCCCTTTTTCTATTTGCGGCTCCGCTGTCGCCTGTTCTTGTGCCGCCACCACGTTAACGAACTTTGGCTCATCTACTTGATGGTCCACTGTATCCGGCGCCTGCGGTGCCTTTCTTCGAACTAGGATCTTCCTAGGGGTTACATAGATGGGTCGTTCCACCATAGGTGAGGTATCTTCTTCCACAGATCCATCATTGCTGACCAGATCGGTGGTCGCTTGGTATGCCAAGTTCTGCCACTCAACATACCGTCTCGATCCGATCGAGACGAACCCCATCTTCCTTGGCACTTTCCCTTCTGCCATCCACATGCCAACAATCATGTTGTTGTCGAGTGTAAGCGACTTGTCACCGATATTAGTGACTCGGACAAAATCATGTCGGCCGGCGCTCTTCACAAAAGTCGACACCCACCGATCGTCCCTGGTCACCCATAACTTCCTTGAACGAAAATCTTTATCGACCGGGGTGTCAGCGGATTGGCCGAATGGAATGGTGACATCTTGATCCCACCTGACCAAATCGGTGTACGATCCGTATAGGGGCCGCCGACCAGCGAACTAGATCTGGACCTCATCCGGTAGTGTAAGCACTCCATGAGACAGACCAAGGCGAATACCCGCCGGCACCATGAAATCCATGCCTAACAGGGCATCCTGACCGGCCATCTTACCAACCCAAGCACTGAAGAAGTAGACCAACGAACCCGATAGGGTGATCTTCACGCGCGTCCTTCCTTCGGTCATATAAGAATTTTCACCGATCCCGACGCATTCTTGTCTCTGGGTATTGTCTATACGACATCCGACCTTACGTGCAAGGCGGAGTCAATAATCGAGACTTCAGCCCCAGAGTCGAACAACATTGTCGCTTTCTGGTTATTTATCTTACCACAGGCTTTTGCCTGCTTAAACCATTTGTCGGGCGCATGATACTTCCAGTATCCGCGAGACTCTCCAGGCAGCAGATCTAGCCGCATGACCACCTTCGATCGGGAATATTCATCGGTCGTGAGATTGTAGACCGGATGATCCCGATCGATGCAATTGAGAACAGAACATGCATTGTCGGTTTTATTCTCCTTGCCGACATATGCATAGATGCCAAACGTAGACCGCTCGGCTCGATCCAGATTCCAACCTGGCGAGCGTTCTAGTTTAACATCTTTTCCACGTCAGGTGGAAGCATCCCCGCGTGCTTGCCCGGCACATACCACTTGCACATCAGGTTGAAGAATTCTTCCATCTTGCAGTGGCCGGCCTCGTGGATCTCTCCACATGACTTGCACACGAAAAGGCAGTGATCGGTGGGGTGGCCGCGTCTTTCGCATTTCTTGCATATTAACTTCTTCCAGCATCCCCTATCATCATGCTTGCTTGACCCGCAGTGAGAACTCTTCTTGCGGGGTCGGTCCGGGTCAGACTTGTTTCCGCTCCTGCCCTTCCGATCTGCCTGGTCAGGCGTCGATCTGGTTTTCGGGGCAGGTTCCGCGACTAAGATATGGCGGTACTGGTCCTCGTATGACTCCCGACTGGACTGACCGCTGCTTTCCTCTTCCGATCCAGTGCTGTCCTCAGCTACGATCGCCTTAACAGCACGGGCCGATCTGGTCAAGGGTCTCTTCACCGGATCGGTCTGGGTCTTGGATCTGTAACGACCTGATCCAACGGCGCCCTTTGATCTCATGATGCGGGAGTGTTGCAACGTTCGCAACGTCTGCTCCACTTCTCCCACATCCTTTAGGAGCAACAGGGTGAGCTGATCTTTCCAGCTCCTGGTCATCAAGGGTACTAATATAGTGACCCACGTGTTCCAAAGCGGCACCGGTCGGCGGGTTGCCTTCCTTGATCACTATGCCGGCGCGAATTGCAGCCACATTCAGACGGTGTAAGTACTCGATCGGCGTCTCGTCGCCCCGCTTCTGCATGTGATGATAATTGCGGGCTCTGGAGAATCCGGAGTTGCAGTACTTCCCCTCAAACTCTGAACATAGCAGGTCCCAGTCAGATCGGACATCCCGACACAACTGTTGGACCCAGTTCGCAGCCGGTCCTTTCAGCAGATCTCTAAAGATCAAACACCGTTCCTTTTTTAGTGTCTGATCCCGTAAGAAAGCAGACTTGACCCGACCAAACCACGACCTGGCCTGCTCCTCGTCGGTGTCCTTTCCGGTGAAATCCTTGAGATCAGTAGTCGCAGCCATGCGAATGCGCGGGATCGCAGTAGATCCGAAATCAAAAGCGGTCGTGGAGGCTAGATTAGCCCTGCGCGTTCTGCCCGCACCTGCACCGTCTGGCCCATAGTGGTCATCCGGATCGCCGATCGACTCCATGTCGTAATCACTTATATTGCTTGATCGGCGCGATCGATCTGGTTGCGGCTTGCGTCTTCCTTTGCCAATTGGTTTAACACTTCGAGTGGCCTTGTCCACTGATGCTACTGAATCCATATCTACATCCCGGCAAATATTGAAATTTTGCCGGGCAGATCGGTCCTGAGCATGAGGGCGCGGAGGTGATCTGCATCGATCTCCCATGAAACGCACCATCATTGCTTCAAACATGGCTTGGACGTTAGCTTGGGTCATGGGCAACGTGTGGCTATCCTCCCTCGGAGGTACTGACACCTGTGGGGGCTCGTGGGACCCGACCGGCATGCAGCCCCATGCTGCCGCGCGTCCTTTTTATGCTCCCATGGGGGTATGATCTGCCCCCATTGTCATCCGCTCAACACCGACCTCCAACTCCGATGAGCTGTTAGAGGAAGGTGGAGACTGATATACCGATTTATCATCGGAGCACGCATCGTCATGTGTTGCCGTGTCTTCAGCAACCTTCAATGCCATGGTGGGAGTTGGGCGGCGAACCGCCCCCACCAACGGCGCCAAATAATCATGGAGAGTCGACATCGACAGCTCCAGCCTGCGAGTGTCCAGATCAAACAGCTTGTGGACGTTGGCCGGGTTCTGAGCTTTTATGCCGACCTCAGCCAACATCGCCAGCAGGTTTTTCACCAGCAGCAGTGGTCGATCACTCTGGATCGGCTCGGTAGTGGGTCCAAGGAGGCGATCAGGGATCTGGGGGTTCAAAATTTGCATGACCTGGGCTTGACGAATAAATCGCTTCAACTCGTGGATGTAATACATCCTGGTCAGATCTTGTTCGTCAATAACCCCATCCCCGACCTGTGACTTTTCTTCCAAGTCGTCCTCCTCGGGCGGCATTCCTAGCCTTTGATTGGGGACCTTAGGCATGTGGATCGCATCGTTCCGATCAGCCTCCGATTGGTTCTCATTTTTTATTCCATCAATTTTTCCATGTAAATGCATAGGATCAGGACAAAAGTCCTGATCCTTTCCGGAGCTATAGCAAAAATTGCTATAGTCCCGATCGGCTCCGGTGGGATTTTTGCTATAGTCCCGATCGGCTCCGGTGGGAGCCTTATGGGGAGGAAAAAACTTTTTATTCCCGATCTGGTCCTCCACCCGGCCAGATCGGACATCGCCATCTTTATCAACAACGAGAACATAAGGTGACAGCTTTTCCTTATGTCCTCTCCAGAACAATTCCAAATTTAAATCACTTAAGTCAACTTTTGACCGGACATCATCTCGGTGATATCCACGATCACCAAATGATCCGGGCACGCGCACCGTTGTGGTGGAGTCAAGTTCAAAATCGAACACAGTTGTGTCGAGAACCTGACCACCATCGTGCCCAGCCTTCCAACTTACGGGGGGGGGGTACCCCGCGGACCTTCGCTTGCGATCCGATCTGATCGTCCGCTGCTAGCAGACGACCGATCATCAACAGAAGACGCCTGGTCCGATTGAACTTGCGTTGCCATCTCACCTTGTGTACCCGATGGAATGGGCTAGTTCAACACTCGGTGGATCGTGTCGCTGGTTGACTTGGGTCTGATAGTATGCAGACCGTACGGGGGGGGGGGTGTACCCTGGGCGGAACTCTTCACCCTGGGTACTTGTAGACCGGTTACACTTGAAATATGTATAGTCCAATGGGTCGACCGTCCAATCGATCTAGACCCAACCATTACGAGATAATAGAGGGTAGACCACTCAACTGGTCTATCCCCTGACCAATATTAGAGAAGTCCAAAGCCGGGCTAAACTCCAACTAATGTTATAGTAAACCAATATGTCCACGTAAAGATCCAATATGCTCGTGAATTCTACAAACGATATCTCCACGTAAAGACCAATCCACTTGTTAGTACGTTCCAAACGTACGTGACTTAAACTTGTGAGAAGTCAGCCAATGGATACTCCTGTCAACGGACTTCCGGCGGGCCAAATGCGTCTGCGACGCGCCCCGGCCAGGTATAATGGGCAGGAGGGGATTATTTGACCCTCTGCCCCCAAACACTCCGCGACGTGCGAAGGCGACTTATAAAACCAAACTTTTAGAGAGTCTCTTAGGACCTCTTAGCCACTTTTCCAATCCAAGACCAATTTACTTCTTTTCCACTAACCTTACGGTCCCAATATGTACCAAACACTAAAATATGTAAAATACACGCAATGCCATGTGACTTACCAAAATCCGTGTGCTTGACACTCCTTGCACATGATAGGCTTAAAAGCCCCCCTTGTTTCCACCAATCCGATCGCTGACCAGCTGATCGGCACGCCGTTGACAGAAGGTGACCAAAATTTTGCCTTCGCTTCGCCACACTTCAACACCACTTTCCGCGCGTTTTCAACTTATAATTCACTCAATTTTGCCTTGGCTTATCTCCATTCAACTTGGCACGTAAAGATATATGTCTTGTTCGTCCTCTAACGCCTTCACATACGCGTTGGGAATGTCGCCGCGCATTGCATTCACGTTCCACTTTCGCGCGAGTCCAAAAATGAACTTGACTGTCGTCATTCCATGACTGCAGCGAACGCTATCTCGTAGTCGACCCCGAAACGCTGCTCGTTTCCGCAGGCCACCAATCTTGACTTGCACCTTTCTAGGTCACCGTTCGCATCTGTCTTCACTTTATACACCAACCTTGTGCCCAGCGGTTTCACGTTAAACGACTTCACAACGATGTACCATAATTGGTTGTTTTCTAGCGCGTCAATTTCATCTTTCATGGCTTCTATCCCTTTCTTTCTATCTTGTCGACTGATTGCGTCCATGAAACTTCTTGGGTCGCCTTAAATTATCAAATTCACTTCTTCTCGCTTTTCTTCGTCGCTTTGGTTTTCTGTTTTCTTTTCTCCATCCCTTTTTTCAGCGTATCCGCACGTTACATTCCTGTCCCTGGTCCAACTCGGCTTCTTCTTGGTGTTCTGCTTCTTGTAACCCTCGTTACGAATGTCTTGATTCTTGGGACTGTCGTTTCCTTCAACATTTTCTTCCACTGACGTACGCGCACCTCCTTCTAACTTCCAGCTTCCTTCCTTAACTGCGCTTTCTTCGTATCTTCTGTAATAGCTTCCTTAAGCTGCCGGTTTTGTGCTTCGTTCAGCGTTTCCACGTTCTTCACGTGTTTCGTCACAGTGACCTTTTGTTAGCGCTTGAGATAAGCTTTAAAGCCCTTCGTTTCTTCACTCTTGCCTATGATTCCAATTTGCGCGCGATGCGCCAACGTGTTGTTTCCCGGGTTTCTGTACACCGTACATGGGGAGCCAAACGTTACAATCTCCCCGAGATTTGGCTTAACTCCCGTCAAAACTTCCAGCGGCGACATCCTCCTAGTATTTGCACTTTTTGGTGCTCGATTTAACACATACGCGGCGTATTTGGCCGCATCGCCCCGAAAGACAAGTTAAGACCACTTCCAAACAACATTCATCGATCCATGTTCATTACGGTCCGATGTATGCGCTCCGCTTTGCCATTGCTTGCCTGGTTTCCAGCCTCACTTATTTGACGCGAAATTCCAGTGCTTTTACAAAAGTAATTCACATTCTTGTACTCGGCCCCACCATTTGTCCTCAATACATGTATCTTGCAATTGAACTTCCTTTCGAAAAATGCTACGAAGTGCTCGAATTTCTTGGCTGCCATATCGTTTGTCTTTGCCAAAAACAATTCACATGTAATTGCTTTTGTAGTCGATAGGTTCACCAAATATATGTTCCCCATCCGATCTCTTGGCGTGATTGGCCGCTTGATATCTGAACAGATTACGCCACCAATCTGTCGATCGGCGCCTTCTTGCCACTGTCTTTTTTTGATTGTTTATTCTTGGCTTGCTTTCCTTGAGCACATGTCACGCAGTTTCTTCGCGTGAAATCTGTAATCTTGATCCCATACTGCGGATCCTCGGACAAGCAATTATTGTATCGTAACTAAGATGTCCCATCCGAGAGTGGAAATGCATAAGTGTTCCACTCTGGACATATTTATCTGCCAAATAATCTGCGTCATCCGTGTCTGATGCTGTCATAACCATGTCTCTAAAACATTTTCGCGGTCGATCAACCCTTTCATCAAGCGTTAGCACATTGTTGTCCATGTTAACCTCGACAATACCTTCACCGGTACCTCGCCTAACCAGTGCCCGACTTCCTTTGACATACGAGAGTATGCATCCAACCTCTTCAAATATACCATACGAAAAAATATTTCGGGTTATGCCCGCCACGTAGAATACATCTCCGAATTTCAACAATTCTCCTTCTGACCGCACGTCAAGTGGATGAACAGTGTCCCGTTTTTGTTTATTTGAAGCTTCTGCCCGTCTGCCTGATAGCATGCCTGATAGCAGACTTCCGATACAACTTCGACTTCTTGCAAGCAGCTCAAATCGGGGGTTAGATGCATACTAGCACCGCTATCGAGAACCCATGTATCTTTTTTTTATCTTGTCGCTGCATTTCGCGATCATCAAAGCGAAATTTTCTTTCTTCGATTTCTTTTTGGGACAATCTTTCTTGAAATGTCCTTCAACAAGAAATATTGTCCCAAAAAGAAATCTTCTTTCTTCGATTTCTTTTTGGGACAATCTTTCTTGAAATGTACTTCTTCACCAAATAAAACATCCACTTTTTTACTTGGTTTTTTGCTTCTTTCAGCAGCCAAATTGACAGTTCCAGCGTGATAATTTTTAGCCGGTCGATTATTAAATTCAACAGCCTGCGCGAATTGACAAAGCTCTTCAGCTTGTCTCAGGTAATCAGGTCTTGTGTGGCCGTACTTGGAGATGCGGATCTGCCTTATCTCCGGTGACGCGTGATGTATCACCTTATTCAGTACTAGTGACTCACAATTAGACCATACGGCGTCTGCAATAGCCGTTAAATATAAGAAATTGCCCGACCATGACCTTCCAACAGCTTTTCTCGCCATAAATAACTTCTTACTTTGCGCTGGCGTGACTTAACGTGAAAATAGGACAGCATCTTGTCCATTACATACCACATGGCTGGTGTTTTGCACCACCACCTTTCAACCTGTCGGTTATAACACGACTCTGCTGGGCACGCCAAATAAAGGCCCAGCAGGTCTACCTTGAGATCTTCTGTCCATTGAACGCCGCACGCTGCTTCTGCAAGACTTATCTGACGCAAAAACTTGCGTCCCCAGGCTTGGAACCCTTCTCCCATCCCTTTATATGTCTTATCGCCTTCGAAAGTCCTTATCTGCAATTTTTTCTCCTTGGGTGAGGGCGTGCTCACCACTCCAAATGCTTGACTTTGCATATTTCCGGGAACTGCGTACACATGCTGGTGCTGGTTGGCGTTGTTTCGCCGCATGAACGGGCTTCCACCATCCGGATTACCTCCCCCAGTAAACGCATCCTTTACATCATGTCTAATGCCTTTAAAGCTTATCTTGCCCTGAAAACCCGTGACAAAACATTTCTTCTCATCATCACTATCACCAAGTGATACCATACTCATCCTTGTATCACCCTTGGGTTTTGTCGTGACATTCTTTGCCTGCCCCTCCTTGCTACTTGACATTTCAATCTTGTCAAGGCGATTAACAATATTTGCAAGCAATCTCATCATATCTTCAGGCTTGACTTCTTCATCTAACTCTTCACGGCCCACATTTGGGCTCATAGCCTGTTCTCTATCATTCATGTTCGCTTCTAGGTGATAATGCGTGCACATTCCAACTAGTAAAAGAGTAATTATGCGTGAAGTTCCACAATAAAACAAAAGTAGGACAGTAAAATAGCAGTAATAAAACGTAAAAACAGCTTTATATTCCACGTTAATTCCACTTATTAATCCACGTAAACGATCAAGAACGTAACTATCTCCACACTCCATGTAACAGAGAAACTTCCAGCTAAACAAACGCCGTACTGCACTCCACTTGTGTAATTTTGTATATGAAGTTAAAATTCGAAGTGATTTTATTAGTATTAAGATTAAGACTTAAACTCATAATATGCATATATGTAAGTTCTTGTACCTAACATAAGTTAAGTACTGCCGACTATGTTTTCATCGAAAAGTCGCTATACTCCATTTCGTCCGACGCGTAGTGCTACAGCAGTTGCGTCCTTTCAACATCTTTATTGAGACAACTCACGCGTTGAATTGATTAATAGTAATGTTGATATTGTATGTTGTCTACTACTGTAGTACCCGGTCGTACCGACGGGGCGGAGGGTATATAAGGTTAAACCATAGTAGCAACTAAGTGTTGTATTTTATGTTTTTTGTCAGATAGTTTTCACTTCACTGTAAAAGCGCTATTTATAAAATCGAATTCAATTAGGTCCGATTTATAGTATAGTTCGATTAGGTACGGCCTCAGACGAGACAGAAATCGACGTTTTTATATTATAGAAGTAGATAAACGCAGTCTCTTGCACTCTGTATGCATAGAGCATCATTACACGGTGCTTGATTAATAGTAAATGTCGTTATTGTTCGTCTATTTAGCTTAAGTGCTACTAGCTGACAAATATCCGGATTAGCATCGGAATGATGCAAACTCACGAAGTTGAAGATCAAGATTCACAATAACATCGTTCGGCATGGATTAATACCGATTGGTGTGAATTGTGATGTTTATATTATGATTACGACTACGAGTGTGCAACGATCTGCGATGAACTGGTGTGATATTATCGATGGTAGTAAAGTTACTTAAGGATGTGGATAGTTTTCGATGGTAATGGTAACGATTCTTACGGTGTGGATATGGATTGTATGTGGTATGGTGGACCGTGACTAATGTGGGTAAAGGCTATGACAGATGGGACAATCGGGTAATCTGATAATGAAATTGATTATTGATGAAATGCACGAGTGATTACCCGATCAGTTCCTACGACGTCAAAGTTCGCGATCTCCCCATAGTTCACTGACAGTCTTGGCTAGATGATCTGCAATCTTGTGAAGAAACTGGTTACGCCAAGGTTTCTCCTGGTCAAGCTGAGTTAGGGCGTCCTGAAAGTTTTCGACCACTGTGTCGCAGTGATAGCCGGATACCAAGTTCCGTCTTCAGTCAGATCCCCGGCTTTCTTCACGCGACGCTTGGCCATATGGAGGACGACCGGGTACAGGAAGATGTCGATGTCGCAATCACGTGTCTTCATACCCTCCAGTACGAACTGGCATATGGACAGCAAGGCTTCACCCGCCCGGCTCCGACGCTGCTTCCGCGCTTCTTCTGGAAGGCAGCCAGTTCTTGGTCCTGTTTTACCCGGCCGGTTGGGAGCACTAGGTAATGCGTAGACTCCCAGATCGCCTGACCATGGGCATCGTAAAATTGCCCAAGACGATCCAAAAAGAAGCTGATCCAGGGAGTCGACGCGAACATGGTGTCCAAATCTGAGCGGAGGAGAACTTTCCATGGCTTGGATTCGTACAGACGGGCGATCTGTGGTCCCGTGACAAGATCAGGCCGCCACTAAGTCGAATTGGGATGAATCAAAGCTGGAGGGAAAATCCAGAAGTCTGGACGTGACAAAGTCCAGACCAGCAGCTGTTTGGATGGAACCGACCGGCTCAAGACATTGATCTGCCCTGGCGACCAAGGGGCGGCAACTTCCAGACATGAATGGGGGAGAAGCACATCGACTTTTGTGGTGAAGTGCAGATGAAAAATTTTGACCAGCATGTACCAGTCCAAGTTGGAGCGATCGGGTTGGCTGAAAGGGAGGAGTATTTTGGGCCAATCATGTGTCTGGAGTGTTTGGTACGCATATTTAAGGTGAGGCACACGGTTTTGCATGTAGGTTACATATTGGATTTTAATTGGATATTAAATATAGTGTTCGTTTTCCTTTGGTTTGCATAAGTCGCCGCTCCTACCGCAGGGGTTATTGGGAGCAGAGGGTTAACACGGTCCCCCCTAGCTCATTTTTCCCGGCCAGGACACGTAGCTCCACCGGAAGTCCCACGACGGGAAGCAATCCACTTCGTTCACTCACCCCTAATGCCCCACACGTTTGGAACGTGTTCTTCTCATTTGTATTTTCTGGGTCCCCACATCGCGTCTAGAGATCTGCCCCAGATTATTGGTTGGGTCTACGCGCCGTTTCGGTCCTCCCCAAATTTCTATTAGCTGGGTCTCTACACTTCTGTGCGCAGTCTGCCTCAGATTTCTATTGGTTGGGTCTCCACACCGCTCCGTGGTCTGCCCCAAGTTTTCTTCCCATTTGGAGTAACGATTTCCGCTCCATTTGCAGATCGGTTCGTCTGGATTACCTTTCGTTGGTTTTTTGGTACAAGTACCTCAGAAGTGGTACCATCTATATCGGTACCTCTCAAGACCCATACTGCGCGACGGTCTACCGAGTGTGTTACCACCCATACCAATGGGTACACAAGGTGAGAACTCAAAAGCTAGATCGGACTCGGCGTATGCAGTGCTGATCGGTCACCCGATCGGCATACAGGCGAAGGTTCGCGGGGTACTCCCCCTAAGTTTATCGGCTGGGCACGATGGTGGTCGAGTTCCGGACACTTCGGTGTTCGATTTTGAACTTGACTCCACCACACTTTCAACCCTCCTAATGACGCTTGACGGTGTAAACCAGAAATGCCAGCTAGAGAGAGGAGCCAGACGCCTTACCGAGTCCTGATGTGTCGTGAAGGAGTTGAAAAATATAATAAATCCACTTAATCAACAACACAAAGATGTAATAAGCTAGTCCTCCTTGCTTTAATTCCCGGGTACCTAATACTTCCGCCCGAACCAACAAATAAATCGAACACACTAGGGACACACTTCCAAAGGCGGCTCCGGGATGCCCCCAACACTAGCGCACTTCAAACGGCTGCTGCTCCACTTGCTAGGGCGTTCACTCAACGACTTCCTTGTATTACACTTGTTTTTTGTATTGGATCGATAAAGAAGGTTTTCAAGGCCGCCAGAGATCTGCGTACTTCAAGGGAAATTTGGTTCTATTAAGTGTTACTAATTCCTACATCAAAGTCAATCACTTTTTCACCCACTACTTTTTGGTTACTTCAGCGCAGACTTCAATGCGTCGCAGCTACCACTGAGTCCCTCTGGAACCTGATTAACCATCCTGGACAGTTATTTCAGAGACCCTCTGTAATCTGATTGAGCGAGGTGGCCGTCGCGGGTCGGCTCTGATTGGCTGAAAGTGTTCCTCCCCAATTCTAATATTTAACAACACACTCAATCACAAGTGTCAGTCGCGGCGAGGGGCGCTAGGGCGCGGGACGTAACAAGTGAACCAGACCATGAAACGAAATCAGCAGCACCGCAAAAGAAAGCCAAGACACAGGCGCAGCTTTTAAGCTCAACGGCGGGTCCAATCACGATGATAAAAGGCAACGAAAAGTCGTGCTCCCTTGGCTCCCCACACTATCTGGCTCAATATTCTCTTCCTTCGGGTCAATCAAGCCATAATTTCAAGCCTTAATTTTCATGTTATTCGCATGATGAAGGTTCAAGACTTTGATGAGACGCTGTGGGCGCCGCTTGGGACTCATGATGAAGGTTCCATACGATCTTTGTCGCTAAGGATCATTGAATATGGAAGAAGAAGTCAACCGATGCTTTCAGCTTTAGACCACAACATCGCGCTACTATTAAGGGTCTTGGAGTGAAGAATATTCATGGAGTAATAACAGCCGCAGATCATCTTCTTCATGTCATAAATAAAGACTCTACTTTCACCACACGTAAATAGAGACTATACTTCACCACAGATGCCCCTTCAACATTGTTGTCTTTCTTGCGCGCCACTTGTTAGGCTTCTGACGTTGGCGTCTCGATAGCTGTAACGGGGTTACATTTGAGTTACATTTAGTGTTGGTGTACATGAGTACATTACGGTTGAGGTCAGTATTGACCGGTTTGAAAGGTTTCGAACCTTTGGTTATTTTAACCAATGAGGGCATGAGCCCTTGGGTGGTGGTGTGTCATCCATCCACGTTTCGGTACACAGGTGTGTACATTACATTTTAGCTAGGTACGAATTGGGTATATTCTACTTAGTATTACATATAGTTTACATTAGTTTAGATTAATTTAGGATAATTACATATTAAATATATTCAGTTTACATTTCACTCTAAAGTGCAGACGCGCGACCTCGACCGGTCGCGCGTGCAGTGAGTGTCGTAGGTAAGAGGGAGTCCTCCCTTTACTTACACCCCGTAAAGGGAACACAGCCGTTAAGGCTAAGTAGTAAACCAACCCGGGAATCTTGGCCCTGAGTAGGAGAACTCTCCTACTAAGCCCTTTATAAGGGCGTATCGGCTAATTAGCGGTAGATACCACTTTAAGGAAGATTCTTCCTCTGTGCGCTAGCCGCACCGTGCGTGTACGCACCGGCTACATCTGGTAGCACTTGTAGTCAATCCAACACCTGTGTTGGTAGACTAAGGCATCCTCTGCAAAGGATAAATCAGGACGATTGGGATAGTTTGACCCTCGTCCAGCAGGAAGCCTTTAAAAGGCTGTTACCCTTAACGGGTGACGAAGTCATGAAGCTCCTAGTGGAGAAGGGCCTTTGAGGCCGTAAAGGCTAGGGTAAATGCCCTCACCGCTCATGAGGCGGGTTGTAGTGGAGGTCGTTCTACGGGGGTGCTCCCCCATTATCATTCAAAATAAAGGAGTTCACCGGGGAGAAGGGTGACAACCTTTACGTGTGGTTGCTGGAGGTCGAAACGGCCTTCGCCACAGCGAATGTGATCGCTGATCACTTTCAAGTGGGACTTGCATTGACCCATCTTACGGGCAAAGCCCGTACATGGACGTTTACGTGTTCGGAGTCAGTCACGGACGTGTTCCCAACCTGGGAGGTCCTTAAGCAGAAGCTTATGGACATGTACACAACGCCTGATCTGGTTTTCCAGAATAAACTGGCGTTTCTGAGGTGAGGTGCGGTCAGGGCACTATGGACCTGGAGACATATATCCAGGAACTTAATACCCTGTTGGCAGGGATGTACGCGAAAGCGTATTCGGACGATGTGTCCATCCCCGTCTTCATGGGAGGCCTGAGAGAAGGGACAGCGCGTTCGGAATTGTTCCGATGCCGACCCCAATCCCTGGGGGAGGCGTTCAAGATGGCGTTCAACGCCGAGAGGAACTTTTGCTCCTCTAATGTGGGTCCCGAACCCATGGACCTGAGTCAGGTTGAAGCGGAGGAGAAACCTCCCGCTAAGAGTCACACTGACTCTTTTTCGCAGAGATTCGAGGAGGAGCTCTTAGCTATGCTGCAGCGACATAGGCCGCTGAGATGCTTCCTGTGTGGGAGTACGGATCATCTGAGGAACAGATGTCCGAAAAATCCCCAGCGAGACACTCGCTACAAGGGACCAAGGGTGGGGAAAAATTCCTTGCCCAAGCCGTCGGGAAACGACGGCTCCCAGTAGGTGCGGGGCGCCCTACTGGGGGACCCCTCAGTGCTGTTAAGCCCCAGGGTAGGGGACTACAGCACAAAGCCCCGAGGGAAGAGGTGCTTTCTAGCACCGAGTTGGTGTACCAGCCAGGTTTGCTGGTAGTCCTTGCGGACGTGAAAGGCTTTGATAAGCCTTGGAGAGTCTTGATAGACTCTGGAGCGTCTGACAATTATGTCAGACGGGCTTCTGTTGAGGAGAGTCGGCTGTATGCCGAGGCCCTAGAGGCATGTTCTCGTGACGTTGTCATGGTCCGTCTAGCGACGGGCGTACAGGTTTCTGTACCCAAGGTCTCGATTGACCTTAAGCTGAAGTTTGCAGACTTCGACAGCTTAGAACGTTGCCTAGACCTGGATTTGGACTCGAGGTATGACCTCATTCTGGGCATGAAGTGGCTGGAACGCCACGAGCCATGGATAGACTGGAAGTCTAAGTCCATTGGCTCAACGCACCCGCGATCGGGTGAAGCATTGGCGAGTCATGAACCCACCTTTGCTCGATCGCAAAAGCGATTCTGGCGTGAGACTCCAGAGATTGGGATGTCTTAAATGATCATTCCCAATGACGTTAAGGAAGAGTTTCTTAACGAGGGGGATTCGGCGGTTAATACCCACGCCGTTAACGGTAAGACTGGTGAGCTGCCAGTGGCAGAGGTGCATTCCTCTGAGGCGACTCCAGTGGTAGGGGTAGAGACCCCTGTGGTTAAGCGCGAGGCGCTTCCAAGCGAAGAGACCCGTAGTTCTTCTCTTTCGCACGTCGGAATTGATTCCGACCACGCCTTATTAGGTGATACCGGCGAGTCACCGGTGGTAGAGGTAGAGACCTCTGTGGATAGGCGCGATGCGCTTCCAATAGATGGGGCAATTGACTCCCCCATCTGGGTCTCGGGATGAGTCCTGAGGCCAGTAGTCAGCAGTCCTATCGGATGCTGAATAGTGTGACAGGTGTTGTCAGAAGCGCGAAAAGAAGGCGTAAGCCTGGAACGGTTGCCTGGGGTAGGCGAACTGTTGTCGTTGGAGGAGATGTCCTTCAACGAATTTGAAACTGCTTTGAGAGCAGGAGAAATCGACGAGGTCGTCGTGTTGCATCCGGAAGAGGAGTTAACCTCCTCATCCACGATGGACGAGTCAGTTTTGGTGAAAACCAAACAGGCATTGAATGCCCGAAGCGTTCTCAAGATCCTTGCGGATCCTGAGGACCCTTACCATTCCTTATTAAAGGAATTTGGAAATGTCATTAGTGACAACCCGCCGATGGGGTTACCACCGGATCGGGGAGTCCGACATGAAATTGATTTGGTTCCTGGAACCAAATACTGCGTCACTAGACAGTGGACTCTCCCCAAGGAGCAATGCGACGTCATCGACGCTTTCTTCAAGGGGAAAGAAGAGGCAGGGATGGTGCGGGAGAGCAAGTCTCCCCATTCATCTCCCACTTTTGTGTTCGTAAACCGAACGGAAAGTGGCGCATTGTGCATGCGTACAACAAGCTGAAGGCAGCTACTGTACCCATGCAAAATCCGATTCCTCGGAAGGATGTCCTCCAGAACGATATGGCGGGCTGTGCTGTGTACAGTGCCTTAGTTCTGGTGGACGGGTATGATCAGGTGCTCATGCGAGCGTCCGATATTCCGCTTACAGCGGTCAGCACGCCTAGCGGCATGCTGTGGGAGTGGCTGTTTATGCCACAGGGGCTTTCGAATGCACCGGCGAGTTTTAATCGCTTGGTGACTCAACTATTCCGCCCTCATAGAAAGTATGCTCAGACGTACTTCGACGATATATTCGTTCATAGTCGTGCGAAAGGCGACTCGTCTGATGTTCAGACGCATCTAATACACCTTTGAGTGGTGCTCGAATGTATGCGAGAGCATAAGTTGTATGCAAACGCATCCAAATGTATCTTTGGTGCTGAAAAAAATCCTTTACTCGGATGCTTCATCGGTAAGGATGGAGTGCGGGCGGATCCCGCGAAGGTGAAAGCCATTGTGGAGTGGCCTTCGCCTGTAAATCTTATAGATTTACGGAAGTGGCTTGGATTAGCCAATTATCTCCACAAGTACAGCGAGAACTACGCTGAAATGGCGAAGCCATTAACCGACCTTCTTAAGAAGGATGTTGATTGGTGTTGGGAAACTAAACACCAAAACGCTTTTGAAGCGGTAAAGGCGAGCTTGTTGAAAGCTCCCGTTCTTTCTCTCCCAGATTCTGGGAAACCATTTAGTGTCGTCTGCGACGCCTCCGATTTCGCAATCGGATGTGCTTTGTTACAGCAGATGATGCAGGAAGGGAACGCGTGATCGCGTTTGAGTCGAGGCAGCTTAAAGCTGCGGAACGGAATTTTCCCGTTCATGACAAGGAGCTACTTGCAATGAAGTATGCCCTTGTCAAATTTAGGATTCACCTACTCGGCGCAAAGCTGTTCGTGGTTTATACTGACCACGCGTCCTTACGGACAGCGACAAAGTCGCCTCATCTCTCGCAACGGATGGCCCGTTGGCTCTCCTTCTTTGCGGAGTACAACTTTGAGGTTAAGTATAAACATGGAAAGCAGAACGTGCTTGCAGACGCGTTATCGCGTCGTCCCGATTACGAGCTCGCTCACGCGACATTCGTCACCTAGTATGTGGTGGATCTCATACGCCAGGCGTATGTGGTGGATCTCATACGCCAGGCGTATGAGAAAGACCCATAATGTACGGCGCTTATCAGCGCGTTGGGTGGAAAGGGACTTGGCTCGTCTGAGACTACCCTGTCAAGTCGAGCTAAGCTCGGTTACACCGTTACAGCTCCTGAGACGAATTGCTATATTATAGCACGAGCGTGGAGGACACTCCGCGGGTGGTTGTCCCTCATGATGAGGAACTGAAGTATAAAGTCCTCTTTGAGGCACATGACGCCCCTACCGGGGGTCATTTAGGTCGGGATAAGACCTACAGCGCTTTAAGCGCTTTGTATTCGTGGCCCAAAATGTATAAGTGGATCGGTGCGTATATACGCACCTATGAGACGTGTCAGAGGGTCAAACCCTCTGCAGATTCAGCTGCGCCTTTGGAAAGCTTATCCGTTCCGACGGAGGGTTGGAAATCCATTAGTATGGATTTTATCTTCGGTTTTCCAAAGGATAAGGCCGGTAACACCGGCATACTGGTCTTTGTAGACCGTTTGAGCAAGATGGCTCACCTGGCGGCGGTGCCAGAGTCCATTGATGGACAAGGAACAGCAAAAGTGTTCCTAGACCGTGTCTTTCGACAGCATGGTCTACCCGATTCCGTTGTGTCGGATCGGGATCCCCGTTCTACGGGGCAGTTTTGGGGCGCGCTGTTTAAGGTGCTAGGCACCAAGCTTTTTATGTCCACTGCGGATCATCCGCAGACGGAAGGGCAAACGGAACGCGTTAATCGCGTTGTACAGGACGTTCTCCGGAGTTTTTGTCCGGATTTTCCAAAGAGCTGGAGTGAGATGCTTCCGATGGTTGAATTTGCTATCAACAATTCGGTACATGCATCTACGGGGTTTACCCCGTTTTACGTGAACGGATTAGTGAATCCGAGGTTCCGTTGACGACACGTGTGTGTGGCCCAGGGCTTGAGGGGGTAGGATTCCCCGATGTCAGCCCTGTATCTGTGTGGAAGCACATCGATCAGTTTTTATCGACGCGCCTTAGTGTCTTACGACACGTTTGCGATGCCATGGCGGAAAGCCAAGACAAGCATAAGGAGCAATATGACCGAAAGGGACGGCATAACAAAAAGGTATACAGAGTAGGAGAAAGTGTTTTATTAAACGCTAGAAATCTTCCTACACATGCAGTTTCTAACGTGTAAAGAAACAAACTGCGCCCCATGTTTGTGGGGCCTTCCAAGGTGCTAGCCCGAAAGGGCCTGGCGTATACCTTGGATATCCCGAAGGCGATGCGTACGCATCCAACCTTCTACTTGGGTATGCTTAAGCCATACTAGGACCCGGAGGCGGGTCCCCTCTTGGAGGAGGTTGGGAAGACAGATAGCCGTAAGGTACGGCAAGGCGGAGTAACATCTCCGTCAGGGTCGAAATGAGACCACGAAACTACGCAGCGACAGACTCGATAGAGTCAAACCGCCTCTCGATGCGTTCATTCGCACTCCCCTCGTCGTGGAGTCTCTCATGGGCGTACAGGATGCGACGGCTGTGTCGATCACAGCGCTCTCGAACCTCACGTCGCAATTGCGCGACCTCTTACTCCAGTTCTTGACTCGGAGGGTATTCCACATTACCATGTGGAGCGCCTGATTGAGCGACGCCACCATCGGGGTGAAACCCAGTATCTGGTGAAGTGGAAAGTTTATCCACATTCACAGAGTCCATGGGAGTCCGAGACACCCCTGTGGCAGGATTGCCGTGACGTCGTTGACGCTTTTGTGCGGGAGAACCCCGATGCGAGTCAACGACCAAAGGGGCGGGAGAAGCCACTCCACTCCCAATAGTTGGGAGTTTGCCGAAGGCAGATGCAGAGGTTGCATTGCTCTCCGGCACCACATCGAGGGCAGGTAATTGCCCCAGCGCGTTGTCTTGGGCAAGTGCCAAGCGCAATGCCCTCTCTATCCGAACGTCACGTTCGGAATAGCTGTTATACAGCTCGTTAAAGTCAGGTAGACGCTTCTCTTCTCCGCCCAAGCGCGGAATTTCTGCTGTGACTCCTCAACACCTTCACCTGGTAGGAGAACGAATGAAACCTCGCGGAGGATCTCAACAACGATACCCCGTGCCTGTTTCCCGAGGCGCGCTCGGTACGAGGTGACAGTGAACTGCTTCTTCGTGAGCAGTTTTGCCCGGAGTTGTCTCCGGCGCGCGATTTCACGCGCCTGTACAGCCTCAGATCCAGTGACATGAGTGGCTAAACCCCTCTTTACCTCGTTTTTTAGCCTTCTTTTGGGGGTCACGAGGACCCTTTCGTGCCTGTACGGCAAGTTGGGCTCCCTGAGCCGCGACCAATTCATTGGGAATAATCGCCTTCGGTGATTCGGATTTGTCATCCGAGGTTGGTAATGGTGGCGCGCTAGCTAGCGCATTTTCCCACGTGTGGGAAAAGGATTATGCTAACGACAGCGCCGTTCGGCGTTGTCGGAGCGGTGGTCATTTGGGGAGCTAACCCCAAGGGCACCCTCCCCCGAGATATCGGAATGAGAGTAGTCGACATCCTCTTCTCGAGGAGAATTTTTATCACCACTAAAGGTGTTCATGGTAGGCCAGAGTTCTGGCAGTTGAAGTTCTCCAACTATAATTGATTATTGCGTGGCAATAGTCTTGGTGGGGGGAGGATGTAACAGGGTTACATTTGGTTACGTTGGTGTACGTAAATACACAACGGTTGAGGTCAATTATTGACCGGTCTGAAAAGTTTGGAACTATTGGTTGTGTTAACCAATCAGGGCGAGAGCCCTTAGTGAAGGCGTGGCAGCCTGCCACGTGTTGGTAAACAGGCGCTGTACATTACATTTCGGCTAGGTACGAATTGAGTAAGTTCTACTCAGTATTAAATATAGTTTACATTAGTTTAATTAATTTAGGCTAATTACTTATTAAATATAAATCAGTTTACAAAATACTCTAAGACTTCTAGGCGCACGACCCTTACCGGTCGCGCGCGCAGTGAGTGTTTAAAGCAAAAGGGAGTACCTCCCTTAGCTTTTCCCTTTCTAAGGGAAAACTTGTGACAACGCGTTAGCGTTTACTAACAAGTAAACTCAGGGAATCTTGGCCCCGAGGGAGAGAGAGATCTCCCACTAAGCCCTTATATAAGGACGTATCGGCTAAGTAGCGGCGTATAGCCGCTTAAGGAAAGTCTTCCTCTGTGCGCTAGCCGCAACGTGCGTGTACGCACCTGCTACACGGTGGACCGTCGCGCGATAAAGACTTGTGGGGATCGGTATGTAGCGATCCACGTCTGGGGAAGGGTGTATCTAGGGTGGAAATCGTCACCCTAAATACGTAAATATCCACAATATACTATTCCAGTATACTTCCAAGGCAGATCGCGTATAGCCGATTGTAGAGCCCAACCAAAACGAGATATCGATAAACCAATCCAGAACAACCAAAAAACATATTCACGAGCTTGGGGTTCCACTAACGAGATCTACACGCAACCTTTTCAATTAGTATAATAAAACGTTCCAATCGTGTGCGACTTGAAGTGAGTACTGTACCAAGTACGCGTTCCCGTCGAGGGTCTACCGGCGGGCCAAGTGTGTCTGTAACGCGTCTCGGCCGGGCGAGTTGAGCTGAGGGACTCTGTTAACCCTCCGCTCCCAAACACTCCGCGGCAGGCGGATGCGACTTATGCGTAAGATCTCCGAAGAAGAGAGTAAAACACCAACTCTGTATACTAATATCCATTAAAAACCTAATATGTAAACTACATGAAACATCGCGTGACTTACCTAAACCTGCGTACTTGATACTTCTGACACAAGATTGGCTCAAAATCCCCTTTACTTTTAACCAACCTGATCGCTCCAAAACGATCGGTGGTATACCGATAAAAACTGACCATAAAGTTTCTTCGCTTCACCACAGTCCGATGATGACTGCAACCTCGCTAAAATTCAGCATTGCCTCAAGTCCCGACTAGGCCTAATCTAAGAGTAAACAACGACCGTCTCGACCCCGGAACCGACTCCGGATGCTCATCAACCGCCTGCCAGAGCGGCGGGTACGACGAAATCGCTTGGTGATGTTCGACCAAGATCCGCCACGACAGAACTCCCGTCTCGGCGAACAATCTTGAGGTGCTGCCACAACCGTGCGCTGCAGACATCGAAGCAATCGGTGCGCAGTAAGAGAAAGGTGGAGATTGGGGCCTCGCTTTTCTCGTCGGTTAAGCAGGATCATTCATACGAGCTACCTGGTTCCTGCTATATGAAGACCATCGACAACGGTCGCGCGTTCAAACGAACCGTCATCAACAATATCATGGCCACTATCCACAAGGATAAAGGGAACCCCATGGTCACCGAACAGATCAAGCTCCAAGAGCTCGGTCAGGACGTGGCGGAGAAATCCATCTCAACGTCAAGTCGCGTTATGCGTGTGAACGCCTTGCGCGCCAAGAGGTCAAGATCCTATGCAGCAAATACGTACTTCAAGATTTCGACGTCCTTGCTGATCGGTTCTACATCGACATTTCGAGCGTGAACATCACGCGCGCTGAAGATGTTTGCGACAGAGAAGATCTTCAGCGCGCGTTCTTTAAAATCGGAGGTGAGCCGATCTACGACACGTTCTGTGGTGTGCACCTTGCGTCCAAGATGAAGACGGCCACGTGACGCGTACACTTTCGTAGTGCAACGTGTCCGAATGCGCTGTGTGGTTGCAAGGCTTCACGTGTGACCAATTCATCTTCTGATGGCGCATGTACCCAGCTCTGGCGCGTGCCGCCGAGTCCCGTCCCAGCGGGGGGGGGGGGTTTCGGTCAAAGTGTCACCGCACACGTTAGACCTGGAAAAGCTCAACACACCCACCCCGCCAGAAACGGTGAAAACGACCAAACCGTCTGCTCAGAGCTCGTATGCGGAGGTGATATGGAACGGCTTCTCGCAAGACAAGTCAAAGGTGGTGTAGTCGAGTTCGAAATCGAACACTGAATTGTCCTGAACCCGACCACCATCGTGCCCAGCCGACCAACTTACGGGGGGTTACTCCGCGAACCTTCGCCTGCATCCCGATCGGGTGACCGATCTGTACTGCAGGACGCCTGGTCCGATTTATCTTCATAGTTCTCACCTTGTGCACCCATTGGTTTGGGTGGCAACACACTCGGTGGACCGTCCCGCAATATGAATTTCGGTGGGTACCAATATGGAATGTACCACTTCTGGGGCAACTTGTGTCAAGGGGAGAAAGTCACCGTAGACACGTCAATGTACAACGTTCTGTCGACCGCGTATGCCGCGAGTATGGCCGGGTAAATGGACGACGTAGCAGAGACCACCGTGGTCGCCAGCGTGGATTCGCCCGCCACATTCTCATAGTCAGGGCGGCGCGACAAAGCGGCGGACCGCGTGTAGCGAAGCGTAGATCCAACAAATAATTTGGGGCTGATTGCGTATAGCGATGCGTAGACCCAACCAATAAAACGATAAAAAACGTTCCAAACGTATGCGAAATGAGGTTGAGTGTCGTTAAAGCTGCTCGTTCCCGTCGTGGGACTTCCGGTGGACCTAGTGAATCTGTTACGCGTCATGGCCGGGAAAGTTGAGCTTGAGGGGACATTGTTAGCCCTCTTCTCCCAAAGATTCCGTGGTAGTAGGGGGCTACTTTTGCGTAAACTAAAGAAAAACGAACACTATATTTAATATCCGATTAAAAACCTAAGATGTAAACTACATGAAAAATCGTGTGACTCACCTAAACTGCGTATTTGACACTCCTGTCACACGATTGGTCAAGAATAATCTCCCCTCTCAACCAATACGATCGCTCCAAGCCGATCAACGGTATACCGGTACAAACTGGTCGTAATCATTCATCTTCACTTCACCACAGCCGCCCCTGGGTCTGGTTGCAGCCGCACAACGGTAGCGGCCTGATCTTACCAACAGTCTCCAATTTACATGCATCAATCTGGGTCCACTCCGCCGGGTAATTCCGCTTGATCTCCAATCGCTACATTTCTTTCGTTAGCATTTGTCTTCGTAGGCGATCGGTGTTCACACTCTCCGCACATTCTCATACCTAGCCGATCGGACCGATCTGACGACTCCGGCGATACTCAAATTGTCGGTGAACAAGACGAGTACTGAGTCGAGGTCGATCGGCTTCGGTAGGCAAGCGATACTTCTGACGTTCAACTTTGACTCCTGTTGGAGTCAAAGTTGAACGTCAGAAGTGGACCACGGTCGACACCACATATGAACGGTTGAGTCAAGACGTATGGCGGTTTTCTAAAATAGGTTGAGGCAGTAAAAGCCGATCGTACGCTCTTGACCGTCGAGAAAATAACGTCTCAAGATCTTGGTTTCGCAACAAGTCAAACAAGGAATGTTGATCATCCGTTAACTCCACGTTGAATCTGTTCTCACTTTGTTCCATGTACAGATCCATTGCCGATCGGTATCAGCCAAGCAGTGAACGCGCTGCTCACCGCCGATCGCCAGATACATAACCACTTTGATCAACTCATACCGATATTGGAGGGGCTGTTCAGCGCTCGTCACGATATGGATCGCTTCGAGGTCTGCAAGTCACATCTCCAAGAACAGCTCGCACTGATCACTCGGCAGAGGTCCGAAAATCAATCCGACCGGTCGTTCGTTCACTCGCAATAGCGTGAATTGGAGTGGCAGATCACCGAGTTGCATCTCTCGACACAAGATTACACTGAAAGAGTTAATACCTTCCAAGGTCGGTTGGACGTTTGTACTCAGGAGTCGAATCGTCGCCGTGGTATCATCCACCAGTGCCGTCATGAATTTACTGGCCTACTGTCCAATCCGTCAATTGCTAGCTCCAGTTCCTGCGGATCATCTTCGAGCGCCCTCGCCCGTCTTCGATCGAATTTCACCGTCTATTCCTCTAAATCAAGCCCGGGTGGATTATCACACCATTCATTGGATGAAATTCCACCCCACAAAATTCACAAACATAATCGGAAGCGTAAGGACGCGGCGAGAGTCGCGAGGTCGAGGGGTATAGCAAGCGACCCAGACTACGAGGAGAAACCAGCAGCGCCGCAAAAGAAGGCCAAGACACAGGCAAATCCTCCAAGCGCGACAGGGGGGTCCAAGTACGTCCATACAAGCAACAAAAAATCAAGCGCCCTCGGTTTCACACACTGTCCGGATGAAGGGTACGTCAATCTCGCCTGGGGAAGACTCGTAGGGTAGATCGATGGCTTCGGATGAGCTAATTCTTGCTCTCGCTCAATCTCGGTCTACCCGACGTCGTCGTTCCACAGCAGCTATTGTAGCCGGTGCGTATACGCACGGTGCGGCTGGCGCACAGAGGAAGAATCTTCCTTAAAGCGGTATCTACCGCTAATTAGCCGATACGCCCTTATAAAGGGCTTAGTAGGAGAGTTCTCCTACTCAGGGCCAAGATTCCCGGGTTGGTTTACTACTTAGCCTTAACGGCTGTGTTCCCTTTACGGGGTGTAAGTAAAGGGAGGACTCCCTCTTACCTACGACATTCACTGCACGCGCGACCGGTCGAGGTCGCGCGTCTGCACTTTAGAGTGAAATGTAAACTGAATATATTTAATATGTAATTATCCTAAATTAATCTAAACTAATGTAAACTATATGTAATACTAAGTAGAATATACCCAATTCGTACCTAGCTAAAATGTAATGTACACACCTGTGTACCGACACGTGGATGGATGACACACCACCACCCAAGGGCTCATGCCCTCATTGGTTAAAATAACCAAAGGTTCGAAACCTTTCAAACCGGTCAATACTGACCTCAACCGTAATGTACTCATGTACACCAACACTAAATATAACTCAAATGTAACCCTGTTACATCCTCCCCCATCAAGACTATTGCTTACGCAATAATCAAAATCTTGTTGGAGAAGTCCAACGCCAGTACCTCTGGCTGTCCATTGTACACCTTCGGTGGTGCTATGGACGAAAACTATTCCGACAACTCGGAATTGGATGCCCTTGGGGAGATCTCCCCAACGGCTGGCCACGCTGACAGCGCCGAACGGCGCTGTCGGTCATCCAACCCATTCCCCACACGTGGGGAAAACGCACTAACTCGTGCGACACCGTTACCCGCTAGGGGTGATACCTCCAGGTTGCCACAGGCGACCACCACCAATGAACCGTCCTTGGTTCAAGAGGCCCGATGTGCCGTACGGGCACGGAAGGGACCTCGCGACCCTTAAAAGAGGGCTAAGCAGGCGGTCAAGAGGGGTCTAGCCTCCTATACCCCTGGTCCAGCGGCTATACTGCCGCATGAAAATGCGCTTCGGAACCAACTCCGGGCCCGACTACTAACGCCCAAACATTATACCGTTAAGTCCTACCGGACGCGCCTCGGGAAGCAGGCACGCGGTGTCCTCGTGGATATCATCCGCGAGATTCTCTTTGTTCTATTGAGGGACGAAAGCGTCGAAGACGCAGAGCAGGCATTCCGCGCCTGGGCGGAAGGGGAGAAACGCCTCACCAATTTCGATGCGCTGTACAACAGATTTTACGAACACGACGTTCAGGTAGATAGGGCGCTACGCTTGGACTATGCTCAGGACAAAGCGCAAGGGCAATTACCTGCCTCCTTATACGCGCTATGCTCTAGATGTAGTGCTGGAGAGAAATGCAAGCACATCATCTGCCTCCGGCAAACTCCCAGCTACTGGGAGTAAAGGGACTTCTTCAGCCCCTTTGGTCGTTGACTCTCAGTGGGATTCTCCCGCTCGAAAGCGTCAACGACGTCACGGCAATCCTGCCGCAGGGGAGTCTCGTACTCCCAAGAGCTCTTGGAATGTGGATACCCTTTCCACTTCACCAGGTACTGGGTCTCACCCCGGTGATGGCGTCGTGACATCAGGCGTTCCACATGGTAATGTGGAGTACCCTCCGTATCGAGCACTGGATGAGGGGGTCGCGCTATTGTGACGTGAGTTCCACGAGCGCTGTGATCGACACAGCCGTCGCATCCAAGATGCTCAGGAGTGACTCCGCAACGAAGGGAGTGCGAATGAACGTATCGAGGGACGGCTTGCCTCTCTCGAGTCTCTAGTTGCGGAGCGTCAGGGTCGTATTTCAACCCTGTCGAAGATGTTCCGACCTGTCGCGCCATTCGGCTATCCGGCTTCTCACCCTCCTCCGAGAGGGGACCCGCCTCAGGGTTCTGGTATGGCTTAACCATACCCACAGAGAAGGTTGGATGCGTACGCATCGCCTTCGGGATGTCTAAGGTATACGACAAGCCCTTTCGGGCTAATACCTTAAAGGGTCCCACAAACCTGGGGCGCAGTTTATTGCGCAACACATTTGAAACTGCATGTGTAGGAAGATTTTTAGCGTTTAATAAAACACTTTCTCCAACTTTGTACACCTTTTCGTTACGCCGCCCCTTGCGGTCAGCTTGCTCCTTATGCTTGTCTTGGCTTTCCGCCATGGCATCGCAGACGTGTCGTAAGACACTAAGGCGCGTCGATAAAAACTGATCGATGTGCTTCCACACAGATACAGGGCTGACATCGGGGAATCCTCCCCCCTCAAGCCCTGGGCCACACACACGTGTCGTCAACGGAACCTCGGATTCACTAATCCGTTCACGTAAAACGGGGTAAACCCCGTAGATGCATGTACCGAATTGTTGATAGCAAATTCAACCATCGCAAGCATCTCACTCCAACTCTTTGGAGAATACGGACATAAACTCCGGAGAACGTCCTGCACAACGCGATTAACGCGTTCCGTTTGCCCTTCCGTCTGCGGATGATC
>CM047583.1:12543473-12589662 GCA_026184515.1 Peronosclerospora sorghi | reverse complement strand
TCCCCGATCCGGTGGTAACCCCATCGGCGGGTTGTCACTAATGACATCTCCAAATTCCTTTAATAAGGAATGGTAAGGGTCCTCAGGATCCGCAAGGATCTTGAGAACGCTTCGGGCATTCAATGCCTGTTTGGTTTTCACCAAAACTGACTCGTCCATCGTGGATGAGGAGGTAACTCCTCTTCCGGATGCAACACGACGACCTCGTCGATTTCTCCTGCTTTCAAAGAAGTTTCAAACTCGTTGAAGGACATCTCCTCCAACGACAACAGTTCGCCTACCCCAGGCAACCGTTCCAGGCTTACGCCTTCTTTTCGCGCTTCTGACAACACCTGTCACACTATTCAGCATCCGATAGGACTGCTGACTACTGGCCTCGGGACTCATCCCGGGACCCAGATGGGGGGAGTCAATTTCCCCATCTATTGGAAGCGCATCGCGCCTATCCACAGAGGTCTCTACCTCTACCACCGGTGACTCGCCGGTATCACCTAATAAGGCGTTGTCGGAATCAATTCCGACGTGCGAAAGAGAGGAACTTCGGGTCTCTTCGCTTGGAAGCGCCTAGCGCTTAACAACAGGGGTATCTACCCCTACCACTGGAGTCGCAACTTGTTCGCCGAATACGGCGTGGTCGGAATCAATTCCGACCTGCAGAACAGACAAAATACGGGTCTCTTCTCTAGCAAACGCTCTCGCTTAACCTCAGAGGAATCCACCTCTAACACTGGCGACTCACCAGTCTCGCCTCTATCGGCGCGGAGATTAATCGCCGAATCCCCCTCGTCAAGGAACACTTCCTCGACCTCATTGGGATTCATCATCTCATACATCCCAATCTCTGGCATCTCACGCCAGAATCGCTTTTGCGATCGAGCAAAGGTGGGTTCATGACTCGCCAATGCTTCACCCGATCGCGGGTGCGTTGAGCCAATGGACTTAAACTTCCAGTCTATCCATGGCTCGTGGCGTTCCAGCCACTTCATGCCCAGAATGAGGTCATACCTCGAGTCCAAATCCAGGACTAGGCAACGTTCTAAGCTGTCGAAGTCTGCTAACTTCAGCTTAAGGTCAATCAAGACCTTGGGTACAGAAACCTGTACGCCCGTCGCTAGACGGACCATGACAACGTCACAAGAACGTGCCTCTAGGGCCTCGGCATACAGCCGACTCTTCTCAACAGAAGCCCGTCTGACATAATTGTCAGACGCTCCAGAGTCTATCAAGACTCTCCAAGGCTTATCAAAGCCTTTCACGTCCGCAAGGACTACCAGCAAACCTGGCTGGTACACCAACTCCGTGCTAGAAAGCACCGCTTCCCTCGGGGCTTTGTCCTGTAGTCCCCTACCCTGGGGTTTAACAGCACTGAGGGATCCCCCAGTAGGCGCCCCGCACCTACTGGGAGCCGTCGTTTCCCGACGGTTAGGGCAAGGGCTTTTTCCCCGCCTTCGACACCTTATAGCGAGTGTCTCGCAGGTTTTTTTTCGGACATCTGTTCTGAAGATGATCCGTGCTTCCCCACAGGAAGCATCTCAGCAGCCCATTCCGCTGCAGCATTGCCAGGAGCTCCGTTTCCTGACCTTGCAAGGCAGATTCACCGTGACTCTTAGCGGAAGGCTTCTCCTCCGCTTCGACCTGACTAAGGTCCATGGGTTCGGGGCCCACCTTAGAGGAACGAAAGTTCCTCTCGGCGTTGAACGCCATCTTGAATGCCTCTTCCAGGGATTCGGGTCGGCAACGGAACAATTCCGAACGCGCTGGAACTTCTTTCAGGCCTCCCATTACCGCGGGAATAGACACATCGTTCGAGTACGCTTTTGCGTACATGCCTGCCAGCAGGGTCTTCGGTTCTTGGATGTACGTCTCCAAGTCCCTAGTGCCCTGACGGCACCTAAGAAACGCCAGCTGATCCTGGAAAACCAGGTCGGGCGTGGCATACATGTCCATAAGCTTTTGATTAAGGACTTCCCAGGTTGGGAACACGTCCGTGACCGAATCCGAACACGTAAACGCCCATGTACGGGCTTTGCCCGTAAGATGGGTCAGTGCAAGTCCCACTTGCAAGTGATCAGCGATCACATTTGCTGTGGCGAAGACCGTTTCGACCTCTCGAAGACACACATAAAGGTTATCACCTTTTTCGCCGGTGAATTCCTTTATATTAAAGGACAACGGAGGGCGTGCCCTCGTGGAAGTGGAATGACTTCCACGACAACTTGCCTCATGAGCAATGAGGTCATCGACCCTCACCTTTACGGCTTCTAGGCCCTGCTCCACTAGGAGCTGCATGCCTTCGTCACCCAGTAAGGATAACAGCCTGTTAAAGGCTTCCTGATGGACGAGGGTTAACCTTTCCCAATCGTCCTGATCCATCCTTTGCAGAGGATGCCGTAGCCTACCAACACAGGTGTTGGATTGACTACAAGTGCTACCAGATGTAGCCGGTGCGTACACGCACGGTACGGCTAGCGCACAGAGGAAGACTTTGCTTAAGCGGCGATGTGCCGCTACTTAGCCGATACGCCCTTGTTAAAGGACTTGGTAGGAGAGTTCTCTCCTACTCGGGGCCAAGATTTTCCTTGGTTTACCAGTTAGAGTTAACTAACGCCTTGAAACAAGGCTTTCCTTAGAAAGGGAGTAGCTAAAAGAGGTATTCCTTTTGGCTACAAACACTCACAGTACGCGCGACGGGTCGAGGTCGGGCGTCTAGCTGGATTGGCGTGTTTTGTAAACTGAATGTATATTTAATATGTAATTAGCCTAAATTAATTTAAACTAATGTAAACTATATGTAATACTAAGTAAAGCTTACTCAATTCGTACCTATCCGAAATGTAATCTACACCACCTGTGTACTAACACGTGGCTGGCTGCCACGCCTCCACCAAGGGCTCCTGCCCTGATTGGTTACAATAACCAATAGGTCCAAACCTTTCGGACCGGTCAATACTGACCCCAACCGTAGTGTACTTACGTACACAACATAATTAAATGTAACCAGAATGTAACCCTGTTACAGATCGCCTCAGCAATGGATGGTGAAAATCGTGTTTTGCCGCGTGCGCTTGCCGTCGTTCCAACGGAAGATGAGAATAATTGGACGTGCTTCTTCGAGCATCTTAGACGATGCATTCCAGATATCAATGGAAAGAACCTTGTCTTGATATCTGACAGGGAAAAAGGCTTGGAGGCTGCGCAACAAGCCGTGCTTCATGGATTGAAGCACAGCATATGTGCCTGGTACCTTGGAGAAAAACGTGAACTTTCGCTTTAAGAGCAAGTTCGAAGGCAGTATTTGGGCTGCGGCAAAAGCTACTACAACAAAAAACTATGAAAGTGCCATGGAGTATATCAGAAAGAGGAACTAACAGGCGTTTTTTGTACTTAATGGAAGAAGACCCAGCAAGCTGGGAAACCGTGCATTTCATGGCGCCTCGGTACGGTATTGTCACGAGTAATTCAGCCGAATCCATGAATTCGTCTTTGAAAATCTACGCTATGGATCTTACTTGAACGTATTTATCGAATTCACGTATAAAGTATCAAAGATGTTGTTTGAACACCATCAAAAATACGTGGATTTCACCACAGTCACTCCTCAAAATATCACAAAACGCTTCAAACAAATTTGCACGCGGGTAAGACGCATGAGATCATTCGGCATTCGGAATGGTGCTTTTCTGTTCGGCACAGCGCTTCCAAAGATACTCCAAGTATCGTGAAATTGGATGATCGCATATGCTCTTGTGGTGAATTCCAAGAACAAGCGTTTTCCCTTGCAGACATGCAGCGAGGGCGATTAATCATATCAAAGCAAACTTTCAGGACTTCATTCATTCCGCCTTGACACCGAGTCAATCAAAAAGGTATACCAGGCTAAGTTAATTCCCATAGCTTTGGATATTTCGGAATCAGGCAATGTCACGCTGCCGCCTCTTCATGTTCCCAAACGTCGAAGTCCAAAAGTGCGTCGATTAAGATCAAACGGAGAGGTGAATGAGCGGGAGAAGAATCGTTGTGAAAAGTGTGGTAAATCCTTTTGAGGAAATCAAGCAATTGTCCGATTGTTAGTACTGCAGTAAAAATACATGATATAAAAGGGCACAATTCCCTGACATGCAGCATTAGAGCGCAAAGAGACGCAGAGGATCCAGCCCCTCACTTCAAACAAAGGTATTTAAACGCGCGCATCGCCATCACCCAAGAAGCTGAGAATCAGAACGAGCAGAATTTAGTAGAACCTGAGGATTTAGTTGATATCGCACAAAATCTACCAAAAACCAAGCGCAAAAGGAACGTGAAATGTAATAATTGCGGGGGAAATCATTACAAGGAGACTTATTCCAGACAGGCATAAATCGCGACTAGTTCAAATCGTCAATGAAGCCTCGGTGGATTTATCCCCGTTCTTGGAGAACAAATTTAAATTCTCCCCCCATTTGGGAAATAAGTTAAATTTTCTCCCCCTTTTTGGAGAATTCCCTTAATTAGTGTATTTCTTACCTTAAAACGCACAGTTACATCCTGCCCTCGTGCGACCCTACTCTGGTCAAGTAGAGCGCGCTTCTTTCTTAGTAATTTCCATCCCACGACGGTCAGACAATAACGGCCGAGACTGTCATTCCGGGAACTCACACGTGCCCCCAACTCGTGTAAATTTCCGACAGGTTATGAGCCCAAGGTAGACGGGGGCACGTAAGTTGTTATAAGTTACCAAGTATACTCAAGTTAAGTTCTTGACGTTGGTGATTGCGCTGAACGGACTCCTGATTTGATTGGAGTGAAGTCGATTGCTATGTTGGTGATTACGTTGCTGTGGCAGTTTATTGTTTGGTTGTAGTGCTTTTGTACATTGGATGAAGGCGATTAGTTTGACCCGGAGAGCGCACTGGAGGCGCTACTCGTACAGGTTGGCAAGATGAACGATAGATTAACCAAGATGGAAGAAGAGCGGTCTCAAGGATTGACGGTTACGGTAAAGTTTCACCGGTTGGAGGTGGCAACACACCATTCCAAGAAATCATCAAGATTTTAGCGCCATTCGGGAAGAAGATTACACTGAATGGCTTATCCGTGGATGAAAGCATCCAGAGAGGAGGTGCGCCTCGCGTGGGAATACCGCGAGAGCCACCTGGAGTTCCTGGAGTATGCCAGAAGTTAGGCATGCGGCTGGAAACTATGGGAGCCCTGGCACACAGCCGTGCCCGTACAAGATTCCCAAGTTAGCAGTGCAGAAGTTCACGGGAATTGAGATATACCCTGGACTTGGACCCGGATTCAGAGACTGGGCATGGGAGCACTGGAGATTGCGGAGATTTCATCCGGATTTGCGTGGACTGAAAGACTTAAAGTGAACAAGCTTGAAGAGTACCTCGATGGTGCAGAATCAAGGTATTTTCGTTCAAATATCAGCGTATGGTGGCAGATTTCACACTCTAGATTACGTGTTGGATCAGATGTGGCGTGCGTACAAGGTTATGATTTCGCAACAGCAGGCGGCGCAATTATTTGCTAGCGAGAAGGACTCAAGACAATCCTGGAACGAGCACCTGTTATACCTGACAGCGTTAGCACGCGAGAGCGAGTCCAGTGAGAAGCTTATAGTGGAAAATCTCGTCAAGTATGCGGTTCCAAGCCTCAGTATGCTATATTGACGCGTTACAATCCGTCGTGAACTGATTACATACTTCATGCACAAGATCCGGTGTCGTGGGCGCAGGAAGTCGAAGTAGATCACATGAGAAGTCAGAGGGGTCCGAGAGTGAGCGTAGATGCGGTGCAAGATAGCATAAAGACAGTCACGTGTTACGGTTGCGGTAGTAAAGGACATATTGTCGAGACTGTAGCAAGAGACCTTACAAGTAGCAAGCGTATCGCAGGGCGCAGGACATTTCGGAGAAGGAATATGGACTAGCGACTAAGGAAGAAAGTGCAGAGTGGTATGGAGCGCTAAACACAAGTGATTTGAATGAAAATGACGCATCGATTTTGGATAGCGGAGCGAGTCGTCATCTTGTTGGAGATTAGTTGCTGTTAGAGGATGTGAAGACAATTGCAAATGGAATGAAGTTGACCCTTATTGATGGCAATTTCCTACAAGTTACGAAGATCGGCAAAGTGCGTTTGCGAAGCATTGATGACCCTGATACGATAATAGTACTACAAGAGGTGTACTTTTCGCCGAAGCTGTCGAGAAACATGATTTCGTTGGGAAGTTGATGTAGAAGGGATGTAATTTCGTGCATCGGAGTGGACAGATGGAAGTGCGTTTACCTGGAGATTTACTGTTCACTGTGGAAGTTAATGGGTCCATGTTGACAGCAAACCTTACGACGGCGCGGCACATTAGATAGATCGAGACATTGGATACCAAGGCAAGCAAGGAAACCACTAGTGTCGTGAAGGGGTAGAAAATTATTATAAATTCACTTAATTAACAACACAAAGAGGTAATAAGCCAGTCCTCCTTGTTACTTCCCGGGTACTTAGCACTTCCGTACGAACCAACAAATCAATCAATTACACTTGGGGTACACTTCAAAAGGTTGTTCCAGGCTGCCCCCAACACTAGCGCACTTCAAACGGCTGCTGCTCCACTTGCTAGGACCTGCGCTCACCGCATTCCTTGTGTTACACTTGGTTTTTGTATTGAATCGAAAAGGTTTTTTAAAGGCTGCCAGAGATCTTCGCACTGAAAGGGAAATTTCGTTCTATTAAGTGTTACTAACTCCTACATCGAAGTCAATCACTTTTTTCACCCACTACTTTTTGGTTACTTCAGCGCTGACTTCAATACGTCGCAGTTACCGCTGAGTCCCTCTGTAACCTGATTGATCATCCTTGAGAGTTACCACCGATTCCCTCTGTAACCTGATTGATCATCCTTGACAGTTATTTCAGAAACCCTCTGTAATCTGATTGAGCGAGGTGGCCGTCGCAGGTCGCTCCTGATTGGTAAAAAATTCCATTTATATCTCCACATTCATACCAATCATAAATCAATAAGCCGCGAGGTGGCCGTCGCGAGGCGGCCGTCGCGTGGTGTCCGTCGCGAGGTGGCCGTCGCGAGGCGGCCGTCGCGAGGTGTCCGTCGCGAGGTGTCCGTCGCGAGGCGGCCGTCGCGGGTCGCCTCGGATTGGCTGAAAATATTTTTTTTTCCAAAATGGAATAAAAACACTTGAGAACAATCGAAAATGCCCAATTAACCAACTTGGGCGGCCGAGGGCGCATGACTTTCCGGGAGCTTCCCACCACAACCAGACCTGCCGCTATGCTTATAAGGTGCGCCTGTGTCTTGGATTTCTGTAGTGGTGCTGACAGTTTGTTTTCGTGACTTGGTTTGTCTGCTACAGCCCGCGCCCTAGAGCCCACAGCTACAGGAAAGTCTGCGAAGCTGAGGGCACGTGAATTCTTGTTGGACTTACCGCTAGGATTGTACCTGCCGTTGTGCATGTAAGATGCGTATGTGTCATGGCTTTCTGTAATGGTGCTGACAATTTGTTTTCGTGATCTGGTTCATCTGTTATCCCATGTGCCCTAGCGTCCCTAGCCACGGAATATTAAATATAGCTGAGGACGCATGACTTGTCGTTGGATTTGCCACCATAAATGAACACGTTGTTATGCTTGTAAGTTGCGCCAATGTCTTGACCTTCTTTGATGATGCTAATAGTTTGTTTGCATAGTATGGTGAACTTATTACTTCATGCGCCCTAGCGCCCTAGCCTTCACTGCCGTGATGCTAAAACCAACACGACTGTAATGAGACACCGTGTGGATGCAAGACACACTAATTAGAGACGGACGCATCGTTCTCATTGTTCATAAGATGAAGGTACAACACAATCTTTGTTGTTGATGTTCAATGTTTGCAGACACCACATCAAGTCAAGGCAGCATTGTGCTAGCATGTAGAGTTTTGGCATAGTAAAAATTATACCGTGAATTGATAACTACCACAGATCATCTTCTATATGTTGTAAATAAAGATTCCACATCACCACACGAGAGCGTTGGCTGATGAGGACTTTACGATGGATGAAGCAGAATTGAATTGGGAGAATCACGTGGAAAGTGACGTGGAATCAAGAGATGAAGACGAGATAGGACGCGCAGAAGGTGCAGTTAACCAAGCACCACGCATATTAAATAAGGACAGCGAGAAGGCAATACGCGTTGTGCAAGAAACTGAGAAGTTCGAGGAGTACAAAGATGCACTCAAGTGCAAGAAGGTTAAGAAGAAGTCTAGCATAGAAGGAGCTGTACCCGCAGCACAAGAAACAGACATAAGGAGCGCAGATGTGCAGTAGCACGCATTGGCAGTATATGAAGTATTAGGAGGGGACTAAGGCAAGATACGCGAAGTATCCGCAGATTTATAAAGAGGCGTACAAGAGGTACGACGCTTACAAGTTGAAGGAGGCTGATGATGCTGAATTAAAGGCGTTACAGGACATGGATACCTGGGAAGTAGTGAAATGTGCGGACAAGCGAGCCATACCCACCAAATGGGTATACAAGAGGAATCTCAAGGCAGACGGCACGATCGAAAGATATAAGGCACGGCTGGTGGTGCGCGGAGATAAGCAAGTTGTTTGGACGTGATTCCGCGTCTACGTTTTCGACGGTGATGGATTTAAGTAACGTGAGGGTAGTGTTGGCGATGGCGCAAGTATGGAATGTACCGGCGCGACACGGAGATGTACCAAGCGCATATCCGAAGGCCCATACAGAGAAGAATTTCGAGATTTTATTGAAGATACCCCAACGCATGACGATCAAGGACGAAGTTTTGCAAGATTTTGAAGTGGATGAAACTAAGTGTTTGGCTTTACGACTAAAGAGGAATTTATACGGTTTAAGGCAGGCAGGCCGCTTGTGGTATGAGCTGTTACGCAAGACCTTACTGGTTTGGAGTTCGAGCAGTGCATGACGGACACATGTATATTTTCAAGGAAAGATGTTGAAGTTATTTTGATTGTTGGAGCTTACGTTGACGACTTATTGGTAACGAGAACTACAGTGCAAATAGTGGACAATTTTTCGAGAAGATGAAAGTACTTGAAATGAAAGATCTTGGACCAGTGGAAAATTTCTCGGTATACAAATTGGTGGAAGTCAAGAAAGTGGATATACGATGGACCAAGAGACAATTATTGATAAATTATTAACGAAGTATAGAATGGAGCATGCAAATGCCGTACAATTACCGATTAACGATGCAAATGACGAAGGCGAAGACGACAATTTCGGGCCCAAGACAGCGGTACAAGGTGTTCCGACGCACAATATTTTTCAGTCGATAGTTGGAAGTTTGTTATAGATTTAGAGATGTACTAGACCATATATTTCGTTTGCGGTTCACAGGGTTAGAAGACCCATGCACGCACCGAAACACAGTGACTACAAGTGTGCGAAGAAGATCATAAGATATCTAAAGGGTTCGAAGGAGATCAAGTTACGTTTGGAGTGCAAGGCAAGAAATGAAGAGAATTCGCAGTTGGTTGGTTACACGGACGCAGATTTTGCAGGAGACAAGCAGGACACGAAGAGTGTAAGCGGTTGCGTGGTTTTCTTGAATGGCATGATTGTTGGATGGCAATGTAAAAGAACAAGGTGTAGTCGCGTTGTCTACAGCGGAAGCAGAGTTTGTGGCTGCTGCTGTCGGTGGCAAGGACGTATTAGGCTTGAAAGAGTTGCTGGAGGAGATTGGTCTGGAAGTGGAGATGTCGATGCTGTTACGTATGGATAATCAAGCGGCAATTAGGCAGTTGGAAGATGAAGCAAGTGGTGCGGCGTCCAAGCACGTGGACGAGAAGCTCAAGTTTCTAAAAGATTACGTCAAGCGTGAAGCGGTGAGACCACTGCACGTGGCCAGTGATGACATGATCGCAGATCTTCTGACGAAGCCACTATGTGCGGCCAAGGTCTCACGCTTACGCAGAAAGATTGGTTTGGGTTGATGACAAATACAGGTGATTTCACGATGCTCGCGAAAGGAGTGTTGAAGTTTTATCAAGCAACGCATGTGTGCAGCCTGGCATTAGGTTGCATACAAACTTCAAGTGATTCGCGACCATTGTGGTCACTTATGCATTTATGCATTTTAGCTACTTTGGAATTTTATCTTTATATTAAGTTTTAGGTTAGGTTCTTAAGTACGCATTTATAAGTAGTATATTTTTTTACCTTAAAACGCACAGTTACAACCTGCCCTCGTGCTCCCCTACTCTGATCAAGTAGGGAGCGCTTCTTTCTTAGAAACTTCCATCCAACGACGATAAGGCACTAACGGCCGAGACTGTCATTCCGGGAATTCACGTGCCCCCAACTCGTGTCAATTTTTGACACAATTAATAGAGCTGTTGCAGCGATTTGAGCTCAAAAGAATGCAAAGCTTGTGCAAGGCTGTCAATCAAATTACAAGGCCATAACAACTTAAGAAAAAGGAGACTAAGAGAAGTGAGATAAGCGTTACGTTGCATTAGCGATTACCTAGCTAGTTTAAGGTTTTGTTGATATTTGATTAATAAAAGAAAAAAATTGCGAATACTCCTCATTTGGTTCTGCTAATGTTAGGGCACACATTTTTTCTAATAAACGAATATCTTTTGGATAATGCCACGTCCCCTGTGAAATCTGCATTGGCGGCTGGGGCACCATGCCGAGGATGGGTGATCGCATTCCTGCAACAGGTACGCATGCTTCCCATCAAGCGTGGACAAAAAGCTTTCTACTTTCCTGGTGCTGTGGTGGTAGCGGGTGCCTTCTTATGATTCTACTTCCGTGGTCCGCACGAGAAGAGGAAGTTCCTGGGTCATCTGCCATGTCTATCTCTTAGTCCTCGATCTGTTCTGTTCGCCACGCATTCTGGTGTGTGGCAATAATAAGTGCTGCATGTTGCCGGTGGTTGGTGCAAGGGACGGATGACAATATGAGTTCCTATCTATCATTGGACTGCCAAAAACAAGAGTTCCCTAACAATTGCGGAGTGTTCGCTTATCAATAACTCAGAATTGTCTAAAAGAAGAGCGACGTGACGATTTTGAGTGTCGAATGGGATTATTATAACATATATTGTTGGAAGTTGTCGGTACTAATGCTTCCACAGATAGTCGAAAACTTGAGTCGTAAATGTTAGATATTATCTCTAAATATAGCGAAAAAAACTTAAGTTAATATTTCCACAACCAAATGTACGTTCGCAGTGTAAATTATATCATACACAGTTGATAAAGAGAAAAAGAAAATAACCAAACCTGGGACTATATTAATGGAATGTGTATTAAGAAGTGCTTAGGTAGGCTAACATGAAATATGTACAAGATGTTGAAGTTATGGTAAACTTCCATCTGTTGCGTGTTCTACACTACTTATTAGTGCCCCAAAAAATGTACTCAGAATGAGTACAAACACAGAGTATTTTTACTAATCAGTACGATATGAATATTGCTACTAAGAATAAAAGTATCAATCATACTCGGCTTTATTAAAAACCGGTATTATGAATACTTTAACACTCCTCCTCAAGTTTAAGACCGAGCTCTCTCCGTAGCTCTTCGAATCTTGGCGCCGCTAAAGCCTTGGTAAGCCCATCATATAGCATGGCCTTACTCAAAACGTAGGTAGCTTCAATGAGTCCATCTTGTAACTTGTAAACAATGAACTTGACTCGAATATCAACGTGTTTAATCTTTGAGCTTGTTTCAACGTCCTTGAATATCTTGATAGCCGCTTGGTTCTCCATGCAAAGTAGCATCTACAGCTTGCTCTTTACTTGTACTTTTATGAACAAATTTTCAAAACCATGCAAATTGACCACATTTGTTGAGGCAGCGTAATATTCCGCTTCTATGGTCGACAACGACACGCCACCTTGTTTCTTCCATAACTAGCTAACTAATATGCCGTTGACAAAAGTTAAACCACCAGTAGTGGATTTAGGTCTGTATTGCATCCTCCATAATCATCGTCGCTGTAGCCCTTCACGCTTAAAACTTCGCTTGCATCCTTGGACTTGCCTATACAAAGTTTGAGTAACTTGGTCCCCTTGATATATCGGAGTATATTCTTCGCCAGTTGCCATTCGGCCGTCGTAGACGCATGGTTCCGTCGAGTAGCATTGTGGACAGCGTATGCAATATCCTACCCTTTTGCACCTTGCAATCCAAAGCAGACTTCCGACCAAGGATTAAAAAATCCTTAATTGTTATAAAACCAGTACTTGTTAAGGCTTTACTCGGTTTGAAACCTTAAGTATTGGAAATTTTGGTCGATAGGGTGCTGATTGGATTGACATCTTTCATGTTGAAATCTTGAATGATTCCATCTTTTAAACTTCTGGTCAAGTCTGTATCCAAAGCTTTCCTCGAAAGTAATGCGCATTCCTAAGAACTTCGATACTTTTCCCAAGTTTTTAATTTCCAGGCACTTCAAATCATCGAAAAACTTGTCATTACGCTCTTCCTGAGCTCCATTTACTAGTTAATCATTGACGTAAATTCCAACGATAACCGTTTCCGTATCAACTTGCTAGGTATAAAGACACATGTCTGTAATACACTGTGAAAATTTTAAATCCAATAGTTTTTCATGAATCAATTTTTTCCACAACCATCCTGCTTTTTTGAGGCCGTAAAGCGTCTTGTTAAGTTTGAGTACTTGTTCGTCTTGAACTTTTTTGATTGTCCTAACCATTTTTTAAGTTCATTCCTTGCGGAATAAACAAAAAATATATCGTGCTTGTTTTAGTAAGCCTTAACATAGACGCTTGGTATGTTGCCGTGCCGTGCAGGCACATTCCAGTTCTACACTAAAGCTAGCGCCAGATTTAAGGTATTCATGTCAATAAAGGAAGCAAAAGTTAAGTTGTAGTCGATTCCAAATCGTTGCTCGTTGCCACATGCAACGAGTCTTGACTTGTAACGCTCGAAATCTCCATTTTGGTCGAGCTTGGTCTTCAAAACGCACTTGGTATGCAAGGGGGGTAATCATTAGGCTTCATTCATTTCGAAGGCATCAACCTTCTCCTCCTTCGCGAACATCTACTCTGCCTTGTTCGAGCTTTTCATCTCTTCTTCAAATTCAGGAATTATGAGCCTTTTAATTCGAAACTGGCGTTAACTAGTACTAGACGCGAGGAGCGAAGCCTATAATAATAGGTGAGCGACGAGCAACGCAGTAATAATTTAATAATGGAAAATGATTATTGCTCAAGTCTAATCTAAGTATATTTCTGGGGGTATTGTATGGTGGCTTCAGAAAAATGCTTTGGGTCCATTTCCTTTATATAGTTAACGGACCCGACATCTTTAACATGACTTGGACTTTAAGTTGTATCTTCGGAAAAAGTAGCGCGATCTGCATTTTTCTTCTTGTAAACACTTCTTGTAGCGCAACACTCGCGTTGCCACTTGGTATTCTTCTTGGTAGACTTTTTCTTGGACCCTCGAACTGGAGTAATATCCCCCTTTTACTGCGACCTTCTTGCAGACATTGTCTCACTTGTTCGATATGAACTGGACCAAAGGTTTAAATGTTACGCACATGTTGTGTGACCACAACCTTGTAATCGGTCTTCAAAAGACCTTGAACCTCTTGATCTCTTCACTTTTTCCGATAATCACGGCGACTTGAGCACGAAGTGCAAGAGAATATTTTCCAGGATCCTGTACACAACCAAAAGCAATAATCTATCCATGATTGGGCTTTTTTGACGTAAGAAATTCCAAAGGCGATTTCCTACAAAAGTTCGAATTGCTTGGGCTGTGGTTCAATATATATGCATTATTTTGAACGCATCGCCCCAAAAAGATCGGTTCATACCACTATCGAAGTCAAAAGACCAAAAGGAAAATTAATCAGCGAACAGCTGCACCTTGGTATATTCATCACAGTGCAGTTCATGCGTTCCGCTTTTACATTTTTAGACTGGTTGCTGGCTTCAATAGCTTTTCTCTCGACAACAGTCTGCACGCAAAACACATCGAGATCTTTATACCCGTACCCTCCTTTGGTACGCAGTATATGAACCTTGCAGTTAAACTGACACTTGCAGAACGACAATAATGTTCAATTTTTTCGCCGCAACTTATTTTGTTTAGCTAGAAAAACTCGCACATAGTTATATTTATGATCAACAAAGTAGATCATATATATGTTACCAAGGCGGTCCTTACGTGATCGGTCCTTTGAGATTGGAATGGATAACCCCGCCGATTCGATCAATTGGCGAATTTTCGCCGCTATCTTTGACGAATCTTGGGGTTTTGGTCTGCTTGCCCTGGGCACACGTCAGAAAATTTAACTTTTGTGATCCGTTATTTTGATGCCACTTGACGAATCTTTTGTCAAGCGTTCGATGGCATCGTAGTTAAGATGTATAAGTCTAGCTTGAAAATGCATTAAAGACCCTTTTTTGACATCTAACTTTCGGACCGATTCCGTATCGTTCTCTTCGACTATTTCCATAACGTGCGGAAACTTTGTGTGATCATCAATAACCAATTGAACGGCAATCGTTAGAACCTTGTTGGTCTTTTGAATCTCGAAAATAGGAGAACGGGTGGACATGTACAATATTGTACGGTTGCCTTCGACGTACGCAATTTCACAACCCTTCTCCTCCAAAAGACCATAAAACAAGATGTTCTTGGCCAAATTTTCAACGTACTAAACTTTTCCACCCAAATGGTATTCGTTTTACCACTCGCAAATACTTGTATCAAAATCCAGCATTTTAAAGAAACTTTTAAATTTTTGCCTTCGGCCTGGAAACACGTGCCGGCAACCACCTGACCATCACGCTGGTATTTGTGGTTGTTAACCAGATGTATGATCGCACAGCAATTAAGAATCCAAGTGCTTCATCCAGTTTTCGGCGCAAAATCACTTACAGCTAACGATAAATACACTTTTTGGGGGCTTATTTGGGTATTTAGGTCGAATGGGACCAATTTTTCTAAAACGATAGCATTTCACCACGTTTTGCTTTTCTTCAACGAAGTTTACTGCATCAGCTCCGAAAGACTTTCCACTTTGTGATTCGCCTTTAACTGCCTGAGAAAATGGCACATTCCTTCGGCTTGGCGCAAAAAATCTGACAGAGTATGGTTGAATTTTTCCATAAGTATGGTCTTTAATTCTGACGAGGCTTCCGATTGTCAACCAAATAAAGGTAATGCTCATTACACGAGCGCTTTGGGATCTTTCGGCTGGTAAATAATTTCATCGCCCTTGCAGAGGTGATGGATATATGAAATGCATTCAACATCTTATTCATCACATACACCAAAGACGGTGAGTCATTCCACCATTATTCAACCTGATGGTTGTAGTTGCGCTCAGCTCTACCGCTGAGGTAGTGCCCTAGGAGGTCAACCTTAATGTCTTCACTCCAGAAAACCCCCAAAACGATTCGGCTATAGAAATTTTTCGAATAAATCGAGTCCTCTATTATTTGAAGCCGGCCACAAGGCCACCATACACTTTAGTACCATCTAAAAACCTGATTCACAATTCGCAATCTTCGGCTCATGGGGTTTTGAAAACAGGAGGACGTTTTTCCATCGGTGTACCCATGTTATAAAAATTATCTTAATTACGCAGCTTTCACTCGGGCGTGCTTTAGAGCGACGCCATCTGAATTTGTGTACCCAACTTCATAGAGTTGTTGAAGCCAAAATTGCTGTCCTCATGGACAAGCCGTAAATTTTCCATCTTATCAATTCAGTCACAAACCTTTTGTAACATTTCCAGAATCTTCATTCCTTCGTCACCAAAACCCGCCGGTTTCTCTTCAAGGGATACTTGATCACTTGAATATTCATGACTCTTTTAAGCTCATAACCTGTTATAAGTTGTCGGTATTGCTTGCACAGATAGTCGAAAACTTGAGTCGTTAATGTTAGATATTATTTCCAAATATAACGAAAGTAACTTAAGTTAATATTTCCACAACCAAATGTCCGTTCGCAGTGTAAATTACACCCGTACACAGTTCGTAAATAGAAGAAGAAAATAACCAAACCAGGGACTATATCAATAGAATGTTTATTGAGAAGTGTAGCTAACTTAACATGAAATATGTACCAGATGTTGAAGGTATGGTAAACTTCCATCTTTCGTATGTTACACACTACTTCATAGTGCCCGAAAAACATATGTACTCAGATGAGTACAAATACACATAGGACAGATTACTAATCATTGCGATATGAATATTGCTATAACTAATAAAAGTATCAATCATACCCAGCTTTAAGAAAAACCGGTATCATGAATACTTTAAACATATATTATTGTCAATTTTGCACCAAGCAGCAAGATCTGGACTAGCTAGTGAAGAACACGAAGAAGCTCAACACGTGTAGTAAGTGGAAATCCGGCGTTACGCCCTGGTAGAAGCCAATGTTGAATTTTCGTGTAACTATGTTGGAAGATTGAGTGAAATGAAAATTCAAAGGACGGAAAAGGATTGGCTATAAATGTATATGGGTACATGTGGCAATTTTTCTAATTTATAACAACACTTTCTCTTTTCCTTTCCTTTTTTACATCCTTATGATTTATTCGGTTCTGGCTCCAGACATACGGCGACCGGCAAGTATCTACCTAGGCGTTTACTATCTGATCGAAATTGTCAGATCGTCTATTTTCAGACAATGCCAAGTATAAATTTTCCTACCAGTTATGAGCCTTGGGAAATAAGAGGACAAATAGATGTTTTTGGTTATGTTTGTGATTTCTTTCCTCTGAAAATGGGGGGGGGCTAGTGTTTTTTCTCTCTGTTTCTGATTCTAGTTGATTTTTTGTTGTTACGAAATGAATTAGTCTATTGAGAAACAGAATGATGACTTTACGACGGACCAGGAGTGGTTGTAAAGGGTATTCTCAAAACCTGAAAGAGGTACAGACACGGCTTGTGTCTGTTGAACAGGCTCATGGGTAAATTTTCGGGCGCCAGTACAACATTCGGGTCGAGGTAGGACTCTATCGTAGCTGCCCGGAACAGCATTTTCCGGGAAACAGAAAAATTACGTCAGCAAATGACTTGAACGATTTAAATGGTGAATGTGGAACGGAGACAGGTGGGCGACGCGTTAAAAGGTACACAGGCCCCAACCAGATGCGCAAGGTGGTTAACCGAATATAGGCGGCATAAATGTACCCAACTAAAACGTTCAGCGCCAAGTTTCGGACAGTCAGAATGCACCATGATTCCGAAGCTGTGCATCGAAACGTTTTTGGGTGTGGAAATATACCCGGGGCTCGTGACCGGTCTCAAAAAGTATGTTTATCCTTTCAAGAAGCGGTAGATATCGCTGAAATTACATCTGATTTTGCATGAGAGAACACTAAAAGGCAATAAGTTGGGAGAAGATTTGGAAGGAACGGCAGCTAAATACTTTCATTCAAATATTGGAACGTGGTGACCGATGTCTCTTTGCTTACATTCCTTTGGATCATATGTATAACGCTTTCATGATGAACATATCTTGTCACCAAGACGCTATTTGTTTCCATCGGAGAAGTGTACGAGAAGGACTTGGACCGGCACTATCTTTACCTAGTATCTCTAGCCCGAGAAAGTGGTTACACTAAAATTTATTGGTGGAAAATGTTGTGAAGTTTGCAGCGCCCCAGTTGAAATTGCAATCATGGCCAGGTATATCCAATGCTTCAGGGTTACTTATGCCACGCACAAGATTGATATCATGGGTGCACGAACTAGAAGATGATGCTTTTAAAAGCTGAAACCAAGTGAAAATTCATGCGAACTTGGTGGGTCAAGACTGAGCAAAAGCGGACTTGCTACGGATGAGGAAACACTGTACATCAAGCGAAACCACTCTCAAAAGGGGAAAATGAAGCCAGGGATGTTTACGGCACCTCGACTCAAAAGGTCGCTTTTTCGACAACAGAAATGGAATATTGACAGTGGTGTGAGCAGACACCTTGTATCTGATGAAACCCTCCTAGAAGGAGGTGTTCTGTGGACCAAGTGATGGTTTTACGCTCCCAGATGGTGGCACGTTATATGTCTCTTAAGTCGGAAAGATAACGCTGCGTACACCAGGAGACGAATCCACAATTTTTATTGACCTATCTGAAGTGAATTTCCCCCGAACTTTCCAATAAATTTGTATCGCTTTTCAAGTTACGGTAGAAAGAATGCATTATAGGCGATAATGGAAATTACTTGGTGGTTACATGGAAAAATGAAGTTCTGGTTCCAATCGAAATGTTTGGTTCAATGTTTCGCTTCAAATTTAATTAACGAAACACTTTTCTATCAAGTTGCTGAATACTGTTGAAGGAGTGAACGAGTTGTTGATGCGCTCGGTTCCGGGGCTATATTTTCACAGGTGTAAGCATCTTCCTTGTCGCTACCCGCCTTGTCATCTTCTTGTCCAACCGCGCTCAAACTTAATAGGGTCTCTATCATATCCGTGTTGTTCATCTTGCGCTCCCGTGAAGTCTTAATTAATCACCGATGTTGTCCTCCTCTTTTAAAGAATTTACTTCCACGTTAACTCAACTTTGATATAATGTGCGCTTCTGGTAGGTGTTTCACTAGCCAATTCCCTGTGTCGACTGTTTTGGTTGAGACTGCGTTGGCCGGCCCTAACTTAGCAGGTTCCTCTGGCAATCAATTGAAAATAGCATCCGATAGCCTTTAGTTGGTGAAAAGCTCTACTAAACTTTCATATTACACCAATCATACTCATATCCTCCATAATCCGATCGGTCGCGAGATGGCCGGCTCGAGACGGCCGCCCATACTTGAATCTAATTGGTTGAAAATATTCATCCCAAAAAACGATTTAATGTCAATCCAATTCCCAACATTCCGTATGCACTCTTCAAGGTAACGCGCGCGCTCTCATGACCCATACATGGACTCTGACCTCCAGAATAATCGCCGTATGTGACCCCATTCTTTAGTCATTCTTCCAGCCCCGGTAAGTCAACTTCTTTCTCTTCCCCCCTCCATATATATCATCTTTTTTAATGTAACAGGTAGCTCAATCACTTGCTTCGTTACACTTGTAGGCCAATTTATACGCTCTGGGCCTGACCCTCATGTCGTACGTTCTGTTTTGCCCTTATTGTATTGAATCCGAACTAGTTTTCTTACATTCCGTTTCTTATGTGTCCCTTTGAGTGCCATACATATTTTGCACCTTCGGCACCTAAATTGGCATCCCTTTATAAGGCTATCATTGACACTCAGGTTTTTGCCTGATTGATTTTTTTTCTTCGTAACGTCTTGTGACTCTCCGTACGGGTTTTGCACCTGTTGGACCCCTTCGGATATCTCTTCGTACGGTTTCCCTCGATGCACGGGTTTCTTCGTGGTATGTTATAATAGATGTACAGTTTTTGCACCTTTGGGACCTTGACAGGTATCTCTTCGTATCATCTTGTTGTTGCCGTACAGGTTTCACACCTTTAAGACCTTGATATATTTCTCTTCGTACGATCTCATTCTTGCTATGCGTTTCTCCGCGTTGTTTTAATATAGATGTACAGGTTTCACACCTGTAATACTTTGATAGTTTCTTCGTATCATCTTGTTGTTGCCGTGCAGGTTTCATACCTTTAGGACCTTGATATGTTTCTCTTCATACGATCTCATATTTATGCGTTTCTTCGCGTTATCATTGACCGGGCGTACAGATTTTGCACCTTTGGGACCCTAGGGGTATCTCTTCGTACACACTTCTTTAATACACGAGCTTCACATCTCATTACTAATCCATGCAGCACTCATAGGCTCAAGCTTCATAATACCATCGTCATAGTTAAACACATTGTGCCAATAAACATTAACTTGAGACGTGATTAATCCAAATGTTCCAACAAACTTCCAGCTCTTGTTTAGACATGTATCTTTGTATTTTGCTTTCTTTTGTTATGCCACCTAATGCAACCAACTCGGGTCTACATTGTACTCATCACAACCAACATGGGTCCGTGATAGGGATGTACTACCTATTCAGGGGTCTTGTCTTACTTGTTCTTTCTTTTTCTTGCTATTCTCTTGAATGTCTTGTTTTTTTCTCCTTTTGCTTCTTTATCTTGTGAGGCTTCTACATTTCAGCCTCTGTAGCATCCACTTCTGCTGTATGATCTGCATAATGCCGATTCTCCCAAGATCGCTGTAAGTCAAACTCGTATAGCAAAACAGTACATGAGAGATTATCCTCTGGCTCCCAAGTCATCTCGTTGGTGTCTTTCCATTTAACATAATATTCCTTCGTCCGACGTCAGTTCCTTGTTGGCTGTTTGATTCGACAAGCCACAGTACGCTCCACCTCCCATTCGTCATCTCGACCAGGTTCATACCACTAATATTCTGGAAGTATCGCCTCATTCAAATCCAGAGTGTCCTCAATTTGAAGATTCTCCCGAGGCCGTCTCATCTTATTGATATACGGTTTCAACCTGGCAATATACACCAGCGGGAATATTCGACTTTCAGCGGTCGGTATCACTAGCCGATATACTACGTCATTTACCCGCTCATCAACCGTACATACGGTCCATGCGACAAAATGCGCCAACTTCCTTACAAACCCCGGCTTAACCAAATCATGATACAGCCAAACTAATTCACCCGGTCGATAAGCAGTTTTGGTGATTGACCATACTTTAGATGCGACTGCTTCGTTATGGCGTTGGGCTCTATCTTTCATCACTTTTTCTTGTATAATAGCACATGTGCTTACGCCCTCATATGTCTTTCAGTTGCAGCTAACCTCCACTCCAATGCGTCTTTTTCTGTGATAGATAAATCTTTGGGTGGTATCATTGCTTCTAATGTCGTTCTGGGTTCTCAAACATGCACCAAATAAAACGGAGTTTGATGATGTTGTAGATCCACTGAAGTATTCAATGAAAACTCCAACAGAGCCACATATTGATCCAAATCTCTCTGCTCAGGGTACGTTATGTAACACTTGATTGCTTTGATCACTGTTTCCACCGATCTTTCTTGTTTACCGTTGGCTTGCGGTCGATATTCTAACGTAGGCATTTGCTTCTGCTTTAGCATTCGATTAAATCTCCTGGAAACCGAACTCATAAATCTTGGATCTCTAACATGCCTCAGAATTTCTTGGGCTCCAAATTTCTTATAAAATCCCACCATATATATATATATATATATGATTCTGCTACATCTTGTGGTGTGGTGGTGCTCATCGGAATCATGATTACATACCAAGAGAACAAACATATGAAGCACAATAACTCCTCATGCCCCATTGTAGTTGGTGGTACGGGCAATGCAAAATCCATTGCTAAGATTTGAAATGGACTCGATGACACAATATTTCTACTAGTGCGCCCCTGGTATCTTGGCCTTCCTTTCGCGGTGGCACACTCTTCACACGCTGCAACATAATTTTCAATATGGGCATACGTCCTTCTCCAATAATATTGGGATCTCAACCGAGCATAAACCTTTCCAACTATTTGATGTGCCCCGCTACCGACCTCCACATGATAAGTATGTAATATATCTTCCTGTAATATGGTAGGTACCACCAATTGCCACACATATTCTCTTGTTTTATCTTAAACTTTTGAGACATAATACAGGACACCTTTACTATCCAGCACATAAGTGAGCGCATGCCGAGCTATTCTTTTCCATTCGCTGGCGGAATTTATCTTATCATCATCTCCTCGTAAAATACACCATAACCTTGCTACACTCATCATGTGTCTGACCTGTTCCCATTCACTCAACTTTGATAGCTTGCGCATTTTCATATGGGTTCTGATGCTCTTCAGATCCAACAATATCACATTCCGCAGAGTATGAATCACCATTCGTGTCCGCCCCTTGCCCAACGTTTACATTTTCTTTGTGTTGAGGCTTTCCATTAGATGGTTTGCCATACTTCGAGTGAGTACAAATATGTGTGATGATGAATATTCATCATTCTCCCAGATATCGCTCTGTTTCATGACAACTTGAGCCTCGTTACTGGAATTACCACCATAATCACAGGATACTTCCTCGGTTGCTTCTTGTATAATATCTACCCCATCCTTCTCTTATACATCATCTGCAGTGGCATACAGCAACTCTGGCAACCGATTCAACAGCTGCAGATCTGCTTTTCTCCGATCACCAATAATTTTCCCTGCATACTGCTCTTTCATTACACACTGTGTTAAGACATCAGCTGCTTGATTATATTTGCGTGCTAAATGTACCAGACTAACTGCTTCAAAACTTTCTACTAGTGAGCGCACTCTGCCTAACCATACCAATATTGCAGCGTAAATCTGCATTGATTTGTCCAATTACCAGTCTAGAATCCCCACATACAATTGCCTTCTTCACGCTATGGTCTTGCGCGAGTTGTAACACATGGATTAATCCATGATACTCGCTTTCATTCGCTGTGGGGTTATCTTGAATTCCATATTCATCCGCTACCTACTACAACCCAAATTGGTAGTTCCCATATGATAATACCAAAAGCCCCTTTCGGATCATTCTTTATCCGCATGCACCATCAAATGATAAAATATATCCAGTGCTATGACGATGAAGACTGGTTTAATGATCGGAACATCCTTCAATGTTTTCAGCTAAGCAATATCTTCTAACACTTCATTCATCTTCTACACAGGCACATAGACGTTTCTAATAGCGCTGGTACGTTGCTAATAGCGCTGGTAAACCCACAGTCTCATGATCCATTCGTATGATTACCAAATACCATGGAGACAACATTACTGCCCACTGAATTCCTCTTCCCGTTAAACGTTTTGACGTGAATAGCCATCGCATCGTAAAGTATCTTTAATAAACCGTTATATGTTGCCCGAACAAAATGTTACTAGCATTATGTAACGTCTTGAGCAACGACAGCACCTTTTATTCCGCCCCTGTATACCTCGTCTCAGCATCTTTGAACACCTTACTGACGTAACTCACTGGTTGTAGTACTCCATCATACTCTTTACACACTGTTGCTCCAAACGCCCATGGATTGGTGTATAAAACTATACTTAAGGGTTTCGATCGCTTGATATGTCGTAACAATGGTGCGTTCACCAGAAGACCCTTTAGCAACGAAAATGACTTCTCAGCGTGCTTCAATTGGGTACCATCTCTTAGTTGTAGCTCTGTTAACACATACAGAGATGCCGCTAGCGTCGCGAAATTGTCAATAAACTTTAGATAGTATATCAAACTACCGGTGAATCTCTGAGCCCCTTTTAACGTCCGTGGAAACGCCATTCTTACAATAGACTCCAGATTTTGCGGGGAAGCCTTAATTCCTTCTGCGAATATACGACGGCTTAGAAAATCCACACTGTGCTTACCAAAAGCACTAGTTGGAAAGCTTATAGTAATTTTCCAATACTTAAATGACTCCAGAAGATTATTAAGCATGACGCACAGAGTTTACCAGCTGTTAGCACCAAAAGTAGCATCATCAATGTATGATCGCTTCACATTGATAGGGCGCTCATAATGCATCACCACTTGACCGTTATGAAACATAACTTGAGTGATTGATACATCTGTCTCCAACACATGTGCCTCTTCATTATCAGCGTCCATGACTTGCTTGTTGTCCAGCAATTTACACATCACTCCCATCTGCTGTGACCGCCGTACCATAGTCTACAAAGCGTTATCTACTATACGCTGGTATATCTGAGGTGCAGTTGTTAGACCTTGAGGCATCCGGAGCCATTCGAATTGTCCTAAAGAACAAATAAAAGCCGTGATCAACCGATCCCTCTTTGTCATAGGTATATCCCAGTACCCGCAGCATTATCAATTGAGCACAACCATTTCATCCCTTCAAGATTGTCCGACAAATCGTCAATCAAATGCATGACATACACCATCAGTCTCGTTTTCTCATTCACGGCTCGATAATCAATGCAAAACCGTATGTCCGTTTTATTCTTCTTGAGTACTATGACTATCGGTGATGCCCAAGCATATTCTGAGTACCAAATTAATCCTGCTTGTAATAAACCTCGTATCAATTCATATAACTTCGGCAGAAGTGTAGGCGGTACTTTTTGCGCTCTCTGTGCAATAGATGCATTATCCCCAACATCCACATTGCAAACTACACCTTTATCTGGCGGTGGTAACGCATTACCAGAACTTATGAAACCATCCGCATACTCATACAATAAAGCACGTAGATTATCTTCTTGTTCTTTAGTGGTAACCCCTGGCTCTCCTATATCTGCGGTAGTCAAAACAGGTGTTTCCGTTGGGCTCTTGTCCACTTCTGGAATGAGTGCTAACTTTTCATCCATAGCTTCAGCCGACATCTCAAATCCATCATGCAAGTACACCTCTATCTCCAGTTTCGTTTGATCCACCTTCATTGGGTCTATTGCATCCATTACGTAAACAGCGGGGGGATTATCTCCAACAGTCCTTACTGCGTGTACATTAGTCCAGTTAATTGGTGTGCTAGCACTCCCCATCACTTGTTTATGCACTTGTAGATAATTTTCCGAAGTCAAATCCTCTAGTTTCATCAATGGAAATGGTTTTTCCCTGGGAATTTGACAACGTTGATCCTTCATGTTCAGCATTACACCCGCTTTGACCAAAAAATCTGTACCAACTATCGCTAACGCATGTGTGTCAATACTAGCGACCCACATCTCACATGTGAATACCACAGACGAGCCTATGCGAACCTTGACTGTAGTCACACCTACTGCACCAATGGTGCTGTCCTTCACACCACAAAAGCTAGTGGGAGTGTCGAACATCCGAACTGCTACTTGTAACTTCCGTGCCACATTGGTATGCAAATCTGATATGTTTGCACCAGAGTCTAGCATAAATGGCAGTTTCAGATCATCAATGGCTCCATTTATGTAAACCTAAGTTACAGGATGTTTTACCTCCATCGACTGCTGCCATTCTTCTCGCTCTCCCACATTTATGTCCACCAGAGTGACACATGCTGAAGTCTCCGTTGCTCCATCACTTATCATCAACTTATCTTGTTTATTATCCTCACCGGAAGTAGCTTGTTTTATCTTTCTTGAGTTTTTTATCTTCTTGATCCTCGTCCAGAGTGAGTGATCCATCCATACAACATGTATTGTTTTTCTTGGTTTTCTTATTCATGCAGGGTGACAGCGGTATAATTTCAACTTTACTTGACAATTCCCGTTTAACTTCTCCGCCACCGGAGCCTTAGTCTGATCTCCCGACTTCAATTTAGTGCGCATTTCCGCCATTTCTTCAATGAACTTCCGGTAATACTTCACATCATGCCCAAAGTTGTCACAATGTTCACATTTCACTAATTTCCAGCGGTTTCTCTTTTCATTCCCCCTCCGATTACAGTGTTTACATATCACACCACTGTCTGTATTGGCGTTTGTAGTAGCCCGCGCGCTTCTATCCTCGTACGCAGGTTGTACCCGCTGTTCTGCATGCACCTCCCCACCTATCATATGCACGCTAGGTTGCGGGTCCTCATACATCACGTCAGCATTCTTACGTGCAGCCGCCTTCTTTCCAGGTCTCGTAACATGCGCCTAGTGTTTAGTTAACACCCTTCCTAGCTCATCAATTGTCGCAAACGTGATATAATGGTACTGCATCTGTATGGTGCGATCATAAATAATGTCAAAGAACTGTTGAATATGTTCTTCCAATAGCTAGGTGTTATACACATCTCTAAAATCTATTCCCGCTCGCAAAGCTGCTGCATTTAATCGATACAAATAGGTGTGGCCAGATCATCGTGCTTCTGCGTCAATTTCAAATACATAACCCGAGGCGACACTTTATCCACGCAGAAGATCTTCCGGAAAAGACTTATCACCGCACTCCAATCATACTTTACCGAGTTTCTAGTTGTTCATACCACCATAAAGCCGTGATTTTCAAGCTATCAAAGAACATTCCCAAGTGTTGATTGTCATCTCAATGTGAAATATTCTCAACATACGAGAGACGAGTAACCCATGCCCGTGCGTTTCCAGCATCCTGTCGATTTCAGTCAAAAGTCTTTATATCTGTATTATGGATAATTACAGTAACTGATTGACGTGAGTGCGCCCATCCATCGCACCTCCACCCGGCATACCATACCCTGAAGTACCATGTTGTGTCCGTGGCTGAGTAGCCGGTGTACGATATGGTACACTAGTCGCTCCTCTCATTGTGTTGGGCGTGCGACTAGCTGACAGAGCCGTGGTTATCTTGGTCAACTCTTCCAAACTCAAGTGCTCATCTTGCATCATCTTAACTAAGTTGGCCACCACTGGATCTTGCTTGGGCGCAGCCGGTTGAGGCGTAGCCATAACTTCATCTTCATCTGGAGAAAGCTCCAGTTTCTTTTTTTTCTTAGTACCCCTTTTGGCCGCCAAAGTGAAGTATCAACAAAACTCATCTCTTTTAATAAGTTCCAGCATACTCGGTGGCTTTGATTCCTTAACCGGCGTGTGGGTAGTATCTGCTATTATATAATAAGTGGGAATGATACTTGTAGTCTCTTCCTGATACGCCATGAGTGATGTCTCCCACTGATTTCCGCTAATAATAGGGATACCATTAACCCAATATCTCCTGCAGTCAATTACAAATTAAAATCGCATGCACTCTCAAATTCTTCACGTCGGACGATCTCATACCAAATTTTGGAAATAACACTTCCAACGCTTCAACAGAGTCTAGTAAGTCTCCAAACGAACTGAGATCCTCTCTCACTCTAAAGTTGGGTGCAGCCTGCTTTACTTTGCGTATTTCAAATAGCGAGAACCAACTACCTGAATCACCCGGTAATTTGAGCACCTGTTGCTGGTACTGCGCCATCTTTTCACAGGCCTCTGGAAATGTTTATGTCCGATTGGTATCATCTTGAGAGTGATCCAACGTAAAATAGAGCTCTTGGTCTTTCCATTTTAATAAACACGCCATTTTATGTGTTTGGACTTTTTGTCGACGTTAGTCCCGGGTCGCGACACCAGTTGTCATGAAGGAACTTAAAATTTTAGTGTTTCCACTCAAATTTTAACACAAGAAGGCAATAAGTCTATCCTTCTTGCTTAACTTCCCAATTTCTTAATACTAACGTCTGAACCAAAACAATTAACCAAACACGTTATGGACACACTTCCCGAGCTTGTCAGGCTGCTCCCAACTCTATTGGCCTCAGATATCGTTTGACTTTCCCACCTAGCTGCTCACTTAAAGGCCTTCTTGTATTAAACTTTGTTTTGTATAGGAAAGATGAACAAGGATTTCTGGAAGGTTTCAAGAGACTGTTGCGCTACAATCGAATCTATTAAGTATTACCAAATCCTATATCTAAGTCAAACACTTCTTTTACCTACTACTTATTGGTTACTTCAGCGCTGACTCCAATACTTGACAGTTACTTGTGAGACCCTCCGTAATCTGATTAGTCGCGAGATGGCCGACGCGAGATGGCCGCCCAGGGTCGCTCCTGATTGGCTGAAAATATTCATCTAAACTCCAAATTCACACCAATCATAATTTAATCAGTCGCAAAACGGCCGGCGCGAGATGGCCGCCAAGGGTTGCCTCTGATTGGTTGAAATGTTCATTCACTCCAAATTCACACCAATCACACTTATCCTCTCCATAATTCAATCAGTAGCGAGACAGCCGGCGCGAGACGGCCGCATAGGGTCGCCTCTGATTGATAGAAAATGTTCACTCACAATTCCATTACTTAACAACTTGAGACCAAAATTCTACTTCACCACACTTCGGTCCTCTGGCTTTTCTGCACCCTCGTCTTTTTTACTCCTTTCCTGCGCTCCTTCCAGCGAAAACTTCGCTCTCGGTTTCTTCTTCCGCCTAGCGGCTTCGTATGCTGCGCTAAAGCTCACGATCGACGATCACTCCTAGATGATTGATGCTTTCCACGATCGGCTCGGCATTTGTAACCAAGAGTCGAACCGACTCTGGGGAATCGTCCACCGGTGCCGCGATGAGCTGGATACGTGTCTGTCCAGTTCCCTAGTCGCTATCCCCATTCCTTGCGGAGCATCCTCGCGCGCCCTCGCGGAACAGCAGTCGCATTCTGCCGGCGATGTTTCCCAATAAATTTCGGGCGGAAATTCTCGCCATTCATTGGATGAAATTCCGCCCCCCAAAATTCGCACGTACAGCAAGAAACGCAAGGGCGCGGGACATAGCGGCCGATCCGGAATACGAGGAAAAGCCAGCGGTACCGCGGAAGAGAGCCAAGACACCGGCGAAGCTTCTCCGCGCAGCATCGGATTCAACCAAGCCAATTCAAGCTACGAGAACTCAGGCGCCCTTGACCCAAAATACTGCCCGGTCCAAGTCGGAATTAGCCTTGCCTGGGGCTTATTCTGAGGGTGGATCGACGGATTCAGTTGAGATAACTTCCGCTATGTCGCGATCCCGATCCACCCAGCGTCGTCGTTCCGCTGCAGCAGTTGAAGCGCCTACACCAGGGGCAGACCCAGGGTGCTCCCGAAGGGCTACAGCGTTAGAGAACCGTCGAAACCGGCTGTTGAGGCACCCAAACCAACTCTTCTTCCCGGCACTTCTGGTATATATCATCATGCATGGTTGGGGGTATTTAAGGTTGACGTGCCTCTCCCTCCTTCATGTCTGGCTGCTGCCTAGCATTGGTCTCCGGGGCAGATCGATCTGCTGCAGCGATCTGTTCCGACCAAGCAGCAGCTAATCCGCATTTTTTTGCGTCCGGACTACTGGCTTTTTCCGCTGGCGGTTAATCATCCAAGTACGACCCAGCGGCGACCCGATCTTATCACCGGATCGCAGATCGCCCGTCTGTACGACGCCAAGCCGTGGGAAGTTTTGCTTAGCCCCGAACTGAACGCCATGTTCACACAGACTCCGTGGATCGCCTCATTCTTGGGTCTTATCGGGCAGTACCGCAGCACTCATTGCCAAGAGATCTGGGAATTGACCCACTATCTGGTGCTTCCCGCCGGGCAAGTAAAGCTGGACAAGGACTTGGCCACGTTTCATAATCAGCAAAAGAAGCGTCGGAGTCGGGCTGGTGAAGACTGGTTGTCCATCTGCCAATTCGTATTGGAGGGCATGCGGGCAAGGGAATGTGACATCAACATCTTCTTATACCCAGTTGTCCTTGATATGGCCAAGCGTCACGTGGAGAAAGCCGGGATTTGATCGAAGACGGAGCTTCGTACCCCAGCTACCACTTCGACACAGTAATCGACAACTTGATGGACTCCTTGAACCAGCTTGGAAAGGAGCATCCTTGGCGCAACCAGTTTCGCCAGAAGATCGCAGATCACCCAGCCATGATTGTCAGTCGACTATGGGGTGATGGCAAACTCTGACTTTGTAGACGCCAATCGGGAAATCATTCGTGCATTCATCATTAATAAAACTTCCTTTTCTGATTACCCAATTGTGCCATCTGTCTTAGTCTTGAATCTCGTTAGCAAGGTCCACCCTTGCCACATCCAACTGCATTCACATGTGAGAATAGTTAGTGTCATCATCGAAAAAATATCCACATTCTCAAGCCACTTTGCTACCATCGAAATATCCCCAGTTCATCATAGTTCGTCACACACCCATAGTCGTAATCACAATAAAACATCACAAAATCGCTCCTATCGTTATTGCCGATCGGCTCTATTGTAAAATCGTGATTTTTCACTTCGTAAGTCTGCGTCGCTCCATAACAATTCCGATTCATTTGATTTCGCTTGGACTTCTTGACCAGAGCGCCACAATCCAGATCGGATTCACCGATCCAGGTTTCTTCCTCGCGATCCTTCAAGTGGATCGGATATTACCGGTGTGTTCAACCACAACACGTCTTCTGGGCTGATCTGACATACAAACGGGTTGTCGGCTTGATATAACCTTTCTCGATATCAGCATCGCCCTTCCAGATCAGCCATTATTTCTTCTCCCGTTTTAATTCCTTGGACTGAACTGTCCGATCGGGGGTGTCGGCGGCTTGCGGATTGTCCATAGTCACTTTGAGCGGATCGGTTGACGCTTCATGTGGGGTAGCCATATTCCAGATCGGATTCACCGATCCATCAACGCACTCCTCCCCGCCCCCGTGAATATACACCAGGTCATCCGGTGAGGTGACTTCACTCGCTCAACCCCTGTCATACGGGCAATGCTGATCCTTGTCGACGGGGTGTCCTCCTGTAGTACCAACATGAGTGGATGTGCCATCATACTCGTCTCCAACGTTACTACGATCGTCCCCATCTGCCGTCGGTTCCACTGTCACCCGACCTTGTGATACAACTGCATTAACACTATCGGCACATCTGCCTGTAAGCCCACTGTATCGGGCGACTGCGCTGATAACTTTCGGCACATCTAGGTCGCTACGTAACCTGGCCTTTCCGTCCAAGGTGAGGGGTCTTCTTCTCTGACTTGTCATCGCCGAACCGATAAGTGGTGGATTTGCACACAAAGCTTTTCCACTCAATATATCGTCTTGATCCGATCGAAATAAATCTCATCTTTCTTGGTACCTTTCCTTCGACCAGCCACATACCAACGATCGTATCGTTGTCTAACATCAGTGGTTCGTTACCGATGTTAGTAACTCGTACGTAATAAATTCGGCTTCCGCCTTACACAAACGTCGGTATCCAGTGGTCGCCCCTGGTCACCCACAATTTCCTTGTCCGGTAGTCCTTCTCCACCGAGATATATGCCGATCGACCAACAGGAATGGTGATATCTTGGTTCCACCTTACCAGATCAGTGCGGGATCCGTGTAAGGGGCGTCGGCCAGCCAGTTGTATCTGGACTTCGTCTGGAAGCGTAAGTACTCCATGCGACAGATCGAAGCGTATGCCTGCCGGAACCATAAAGTCCATGCCAAGGAGGGCGTCTTGACCGGTCAGCTTACCGACCCAAGAGCTAAAGAAATAAACCAATGAACCAGATAGATTGATTTTCACACGCGCCCTCCCTTCATTCATGTAGGAATTTTTACCAATCCGACGCATTATTATTTCTGTGCATAGTCAATCTGACATCCAACTTTCGAGCAAAGGCGAAGTCGAGAATTGAAAATTCTGCACCAGAGTCAAACAACATCTTCGCATTCTCATTGTTGATATTCCCGTAGGCTTTCGCCTTTTTGAACCATTTATCGGGAGCGTGATATTTCCAGTAACCGCGTGTCTCTCCAGGCAACAGATCCAACTGCATAACGACCTTCGATCGGGAATATTCATCAGTAGCAAGACCGTAGATCATATGATTTCCATCGCCTGTCTCTTTTGCCGTTGCGTTGGCGCCCCTTCCGACATATGCATAGATGCTAAACGTAGATCACTCAGCTCGATCCAGATTCCAACCTGGCGAGCGACCTAGTTTAACATCTTCTCCACATCGGGCGGCTACATTCCCGCATTCTTGTATGGAACATACCACTTGTGCATCTGATTAAAAAAATGCTCCATCTTGCACTGTCCATCGACGTGAATCTCTCCACATACCTTGCATCCAAACAAACAGTGATCGGTGGGATGGCCGCGTCTTTCACATTTCTTACAGGTAATTCTTCGCCAGCAGGCCCGATCATCTTGTTTGGTCGACCCGCAGTGTGTGCACCTCTTGTATGACGAATACGGGTCTGACCTGTTGCCGTTTCTTGCCTTCCGTTCGGCACGGCTTGACAATAGTCGATCTCTTGGTGCAGACTGGGCGACGAAAATGTAACGGTACTGTTCCTCGTCTGACTCCAGGCTGGACCAACCACTGCTCTCCCATTCTGACCCGGTGCTTACATCAGCCACGATCTCTCTGATCTCTCTGGCCGGTCTGGTTGAAGGTCTCTTCACAGGACCATCCTGCACCTTCTGTCGGGATCGGTTCGATCCAACAGCAACCTTCGTCCTCATACTGCGGGAGTGGCGCAACATATAGTAGTGTCTGCTCCAATTCTCCCAAGTCCTTGATACGCAGTAAGGTAAGCTAATCGTCCAGCTCCTGATCGTCCAGCGTACTGATGAAGTGACTCAATGTTCCTGGGAAGCGCCGGTCGGCGGAACGGTCTCCTTGATCGAGATCCCTGCACGCATCGCTGCCACGTTGAGTCGACGGAGATACTCGATCGTCGTTTCATCGCCCATTTTCCTCATGTTGTGGTATTTCTTAGCGGTAGAAAAGACGGAGTGGCAGTACTGCCCTTCAAAGTCCATAAATAGCAGACTTCAATCAGACCGGACATTCCGACTTAACTGCTGGATCCAATTCGCAGCCATTCCCTTCATCAGATCTCGAAAGATCAGACAACGTTCTTTGCTCGGCGTCTGATCACGGAGGAAGGCGGACTTCGTTCGGCTGAACCACGATCCGGCTTGCTCATTATCGACATCTTTACCCGTAAAGTCCTTCAACTCGGTGCTTGTGGCCATGCGGATCCTTGGGATCGCCGTCGAATTATAGTCAAACGCCGTTGTAGAGGCTAAGTTCGCCTTACATGTACCGACTCTGCCCGTACCACAGTAGTCATCATCGATTTCGCTGGTCGACTCCATGTCGAAGTCGCTGCTACTTGCCGATGTGTGGGGGAGGGTTCGGCGTTACATGCGTTTTGTCTTGAAAACCTGTCTAACACCTTCGTACAGCTTGTATGTTGATGTTATTGACTGCATTTCGACGTCCGCACAAATAGCATCATTTTCCATGACCAATCGGGTTGGTGCACGAGGGCGCAGAGGCGATCGGCCTCGATCTGCGGCGTAACGCTTCATCATAGCTTCGAACATGGCTTGTATGCTTGCTTCCATCGATGGCGAGGTGACTGGATCGGTCTTGGAAGGTGCCGATACCTGTGGGAGCCCCTGGGGCCCCGACTGGCATGCCGCCTCTCGTTGCCGCACGTCCATTTTTTGTTCCGTGTGACTGTACTGTGATCCAGGGTCATCCGTTCCACACCGACCTCAAACTCAGACGAGCAATTGGAGGAAGGTGGCTACCCATACATCGATCTATTATCAGATAATGACTTTCCGACAAGTGATCGCACGGGGTTTGGGGCTTCCAACGTGATTGTGGGAGTTGGGCGGCGTACCACTCCCACCAATGGCGTCAAATGGTCATGTAGAGTCGACATAGATAGCTTTAGCTTCCAAGTATTGATTTCAAACAACTTGCCAAAACCATTAACGTTCTGAACCTTCATCCCGACCTCGGCCAACATCTCCAGAAAATTCTTAACCAGCTCCAGTGGTCAATCCGAGTCGATCGGTTCGGTTGTAGGTCTATGCAGACGATCCGGAATTAGGGGTTTGACGGTTCGCATGACCTCGTTTTCGCGGACGAATTTCTTCAACTCGTAGATGTAGTACATCCTGGTCACCTCCTTTTCATCCACAACCCCATCACCGATCGACGACTTTTCTTTCAAATCGTCATCGTCCGAGAGCATTGCGAGCCTCTTCTTGGGTTTCTTCATGGGTAATTCGGGAAGATCGGGGTAATCCGCGCCTATAGTGTTTTTCCCATCATGTAATTTTACGTCAAAATACATGGGATCAGAAACAGAATCCTGATCCCGTCTGGGACTATAGCAAGACGTATGGGGTGTAATAAACTTGTTGATCTCCATATGGTCCTCCCCCTGACCAGAGCGAACATTGCCATCATTTTCCACGACCACGACATGAGGCGATAAATATTTCTTGTGTTGATAGGCTCCGCCAGGAGCGGTATGGGGAGTAGTAAATTCATTGATTTTGATCTGATCCTCCCCTTGACCAGATCAAACATCGACATTTTTTCCAACCAATAGCACGCAAAGCGATAGGCGTTCGTTGTGTCCTCTCCAGAGAGTATCCATATCAAAATTTGTAAAATCCAAACTTTGCTCAATATTGCGGTGATATTCACGGTCACCAAATGATCCGGGTACGCGCACCATTGTGGTGGAGTCCAGTTCGAAATCGAACACCGAAGTGTCCGGAACTTGACCACCATCGTGCCAGCCGACCAACTTACGCGGGGGGGGGGGACCCGCGAACCTTCTCCTGGGTGCCAGTCGGGTGACCGATCAGCACTGCTGGACGCCGAGTCCAATTTGCCTTTCATCTCACGTTGTGTACCCATAGGTGTGGTTGGCTACACACTCGGTGGACTGTCGCTTAGTGAGGCCCTTGGCAGGTACCGATATGGGTGTACCGCTTCTGGGGTTCTTGAACCAAAAACCAACGAAAAGATAATCCAATGTGTCCGATCTGAAAATGGAGCGGAAATCGTCACTCCAAATGCGGGTAAAACCTGGGGCTTGACTGCAGATCGCAGTGAGTAACCCAGCCAATACAAATAGAAAAAAACGTTCTAAGCGTGGCGGGAGTTGAGGGGTGAGTTAACGTAATGGGAGCTTCCCGTCGTGGGACTTCCGGTGGAGCTCTGTCCTGGCCGGGATTAAATTTGAAAGAGGGGACCGTGTTATCCCTCTGCTCCCAATGACTCCTGCGGAGCGGCGACTTATGCAACCCCATGTAGTACGAACACTATATTTAATAACCAATTAAAATCCAATATGTAAACTACATGCAAAACCGTGTGCCTTACCTTAAATCTGCGTACAAAACACTCCAAGCACACGATTGGCCTAAAACACTCCATCCTTTTAGCCAACCCGATCGCCCCGACATGACAACTGGTACACTGGTACATGCTAGTCACAATTTTTCAATAGCACTTCACCACAGACTCATTTGGGTCGTTGCGACTTTTCATTAAAAGGAAATTGGATAACAACCAATTTCAATTTGGATGTTACCCAAATTTATACATACATTTTGTTTGATTAAGTTTATACTTAATTCTAATATAGTCACTTCAGAACTTTACTTGTAGTACGCAAGTACGCAAATGACCTAAGTACATTTTTTTCTCCTGCTCTCTCGGAGTGGAAAGTTTTTTTTGTGGAGTGCGGAATTATCGTGATCACGTTACTCTGTGGATATTTTTCTTGTGTATATAATTACGTGGAATGACGTTTGGTATTTTTTCGTTTTATTGTTCACGCTTTTTGGTATACTTTGTCTTACCTTGGAGTCACGCTTGTAGCACGCTTTGCCGAGTGGAATTAGCAGTTAACGGCAGACATGGAGCATATGCAGAAATCCGGACCGGTTTCGAGCCCAAATGTGGATCAGAAAATGCCAAGCCGGAAGTAAAAAGTCAGGAGTCAGGGATGGTGCAAATGCTGGCATCAACCATGGATCGGTTGGATAATATCAAGGTTTCTAGGAGAGAGCAAGCTCGGGATAGAAACGTGATGAACGGATGACTCAAGTTTCTACGAATCCACGCGAGTATGAACAACGCAACATTTCAAGAATTATTACTTACGAGTCAAAAAATGACACGTTAATGCCGCGGGAACGTTATGATTGATCGGCGGTAGCCTTAATAACGTTAAAAAGATGAAGTAAACACATGCATTCACTTAATAGATCTTAAACTACCTGGTCTGAACTCTTTTTGACCAGGTAGGATCTTCCGCAGGAGTTAACAACTGCCCGACGCTTGCCAGACGGTGAAAGTTTCAGCCAATTTTGTAAGGAGATAAAAACGAAAAGTGTATTATGTAAAGTTACCTAAAGATATATACATACTAAAATATATACTAAGAGGTAAACGAAAATGTACCCACCCATTTCAGCCAATGGGGTTTTACCATCTTGTAGAGACGCAAATAAAAAACGGATACATGCGCTTCAACATCCCTCCTGAAACACCAGAGGCTGTATCTTCATCAAACCAGTCCTAATTTCGATCGCAATTCTTTAATCCTAGGAGCACTTAGTTCCTTCGTCCGTAGATCAGCCTACATATCCACACTTGAAACGTGAGTCGCCGAAACAGTGCCTTTTTGTGAGAAATCCTTAAAAAATTACAAATTCACGTCGATGTGCTTAGCGCTGGCAGCGCTTGCTTCATTTTCCAATTTGTTTTATCGCCTCCGTGTTATCCAGGAGGCGATAAAACAATTCGAAAACGACCTTGAAAACCAGGGGGATTCCAATCTTCGACATTAGTTCCTTTAGACCCAGCACCTCTCGACCGGTCATTGAAGCTGCCACGAACTCTGCTTTTGCCGTCAAAAGTTCTACAGTAGTCTGCTTCTTTCAAACCCAATTAACTACAATGCCATTCACGAACATCACGATAGCGGAAATACTTTTTCAATTCACTTTGTCCGCAGAAAAATCTGCGGCACTAAAGCACGTGATCCATAAAGATAATGTCAATTCATCTTCATGAACCAAACGCAGACCTAATCCACTAGAGATATTTCAGGATCCTCTTCGCCATCTTGTAATCGCCATATCTTAAATTATATATATATATTTTTAAAAAAAACTAATTATTTACAATTTAAAGTAAATTCCAATAAAATGAAAACCAAGATAAATAGTTAAAGCTAAACTAAAAGTAATAACTAAGTGCACTATTTTTGATTTTTTTGCTAAATAGCCATTTTTTATTTTTGAAAATAAATTTGCAAGAGATCCGTCGGTGCATGCGTTCTTCTGGTGGCATGTACACGGCAACGAAATGTCCGGGCGCGTGTACCGTGAGATCCATAAAAAACTACCAACGAGAGACTCAAAACTCTTTATGAGCGGTATATTCGGCTTAGGCCGTACCGGCAGCGGCTCACAAAAACTTTCCGCGTTGTATAGATTAAGCATCGGCGTCTTAGACGGGTTCATCTTAGAGAGTTTGTGCGTATTTAAAATATCAATGATCGTAGCTTCTTGATCCAACACGTAACCTCCCTTCGGATCTCCTCCGATACTCTTACCTAGAAATGTCGTAACATGTCCAAGATCTTTAACTCCAATACTTGAATGTCCTTAAATTTTTTGGACAACTTCTTAGTTGGTGCCTGTGACCAGTAGGTCATTCACATAGGCACCAACTATAACAGTTCCAGTTTCATCTGTTTTCACGAAAATGCAAGTGTCTGTAACACATTGAACTAAATCAAAACCTTATAAAGTCTAGCATAAGCAATCATGCAACAATATGCCGACTTGTTTCAGCCTGTTCAGAATCGCTCATCTTCGGCCGTGTACTTGATGGCACGCGTTCCAACGTTAGTAATGCGTACTAGCGTGTCGTTCCACCGGCGATCAACAGTGACAGAGGAAATAACGTAACGACAGCAAATAAAACGCAAAAATAAACTTGTTTATTCACGCCACACTTGTTAATCCACTACGTGATTCGAATCGAGATACCGTAGCCTGCTCCACAATCCAAAAACGAGAATCCACGTAACCAAATATAAGAAAACTTCCACCCGTCAACCGGGGTACTGATACTCACTCCACTTAGCCACGCGTGCGAAATAAATCAAAATCCAAAGTGATTTTATGGGACCGACTAGGTGCACCCCCCCCCCCATTTGCTACGTGCACCCCCCCCCCCACTCCCTTTTATGTCCAAATGGCTATGGGTAAATATTTTTGCCTTTTTAAAGCTCACGTGAAAACCAAATTTGGAGCTTGAAGTGGAAGCTATTAAGGATTCCAAGAAATCGTAGACGTTGATGCCGACCATGACATGAAGCGCGGTTTATGAAACTTAGTGTGCTCTATAAGCAGGAAGAGATGGAGCAATCAGATCTTAGGGAGGCACTCGGAATGTCCATCTTAATGCACGACGAACTGTTGCGATAGATATTAGTAGCATCTTAAGTAAACATGCGTCGGATACGTTGCTGATCTCTTCTACGAAAGTGCTACAGCAATTTCGAGAGAGCAAAAACGAAAGTTGAGGCAAAAATCTGCACGAAGAACAATCAATCGCTTAAGAGAAACGCAGCAAGCAGTGCGGGTGGCAGCGGGACGGAAGACAACGTGAAGAGTATCTCCTAATTGGTGAAAAAACGCGGCGGAACTTGCTGGATAGATCGAGATTAACACATTGGTAAAAGGCACGAAGAAAGAGCGTAAAATGCATTGCGTGTTGCCATCTGATCTTGGGTCAGAGATTGCTGTAGATTTAGTGCTACAAGGCACAAAGTATTACAGAAGTTTTATGTTGACTGAGGTAGATTTCCCACTTGTCGGCCTCTAACTCGGCGAGAAGCCGCAGCAGCTGTCACGAAACAAATTAGTTTACATTGCTCATTTACGACACACAAACCTTGAACTTCTACATTCAAGATTGGATGCCAAGCGTTCACTTCCAGTACATAAGCCGACTAATTGAATATTCGCATCAAAAGATTTTTCAACCGCTAAATGCTATCTTCATTATCGATTGGCAAGTCAGTCTTAAGTCGAGTGGAATTTTTTGTTGGTTTTGGCCATATCTTGCAGTAGCGGGCAGGAGTAAATTGCTCACAATACTTGTCGGCGTAGCGCTGCATCATCTCCGTAAACTGAGTGCTGCCAATTTTGTCGACATAGCGGAATGGTCCACCAATAAAAAGCGGAAAACCGAAGCCGAACACGGCGCCAATGTCGTCTTCCGTCGGTGACGCTATAATATCATCCTGCACACAAAGGTCCGCTTCGTTTACAAAACGCGAGATAAGACGGCTAGCAGTATCTTTGTCGCTGAGCTTTAGATCCTTCTTCTGTAACTTCTTCACAAGGTTCATGGCGTCAGCATTAACAGTTTTCTTGTTCTTTTTACCCTTCGGAGGCTGCACAAAAAAAACTCTCCCGGACTTGTCTCCTAAAAATCCCTGTCCGATCATTTCTTCGTACAGTCTAGCATCGCCTCCTCCATGCGCACTCCTAGTGCTTTCTACAGCGTTTGGTTAACGTGATAGGCCACGTCAAGGCCTACCTCGTCAGCTAGAGTTATCGGACCAACCAGCAAGCCCCACTTCGTCGTAAGCTTGTCTAGCTTCGCCGGTTCCACGCCATCACTTACCAAAGACAACGTCTCAGCAATGTACGGCCCAAGGCACCGATTCACGTAAAATCCCGGAACATCCTTCACCACGATAGCTGTCTTGCCTTGGCGAAGCCCCAGATCAACCGCTTTTGTAGCGGTATCGTCGCTTGTACCGGCATGACGAATAATTTCCAACAACGGCATGTTTGGTACAGGTGAGAAGTAATGCATGCCAATCACGTTTTCTGGTCGCTTGCATGCAGAAGCAATGTCAGCAATGGGCAAAGCAGACGTATTGGTCGCAATAACACATTATTCGGACACGTAATTTTCAAGATCGGATAGAACCTTGTGCTTAAGGGATAAGTCTTCAAAGACAGCCTCAATAGCGAGACCATACTTTAATATGTGTTTTCCAGATCTCGTCTTCGTCATAGAGAGGCACTAGATTGGCCATAACGATATCGCGCTCGTAAATGGTCATGCGCTTGCGCTTCACCTTTTGATCCAAGTTGGCACGCACATAATCTTCACCCTTAGCAGCAGCAGCAGCGTCACGGTCTTTCAGAATTTAGAGTTTTCAAAAAAATTCATGGACCAAGAAGTGGCTGTGAAATTATAGCTATATTTGGAAATATTATACCCTAAAACTAGTTACCCATATTTGACGCATTTGGACATAAAAGGGAGAGGGGGGTGCACCTAGTCGGTCCCGATTTTATTAGTGTTAAGTTAAGTACTTAAAGTAACAATATGCATATATGTAATTTGCTGGGTTTTTATCGAAAAGTCATAATCCAAACAAACGTTTCCGGCGACACCGGGCGCTGCAGGAATTGCGCGCCCTTTCAATACAGCGCATACAGATTTCGCTGTAGCTTTAGGGCCAACACATCCTGTGAATCCACACCGTAACTTTTAGTTTCCCTTGTTCACTTCGCATGCCTTGAGGTATATTTTGGAATATATCCACCTCGTCCTCTGCTTTAGCACAATATAGTGCGACGAGCATTATTGGGAGGGATTGTTCGGATTTTGGGCTAGTTAAAAGTATAGGTCAAATGCCGGTGGTGCTTTTGGTGGATATCAAGCGGCGACTAAACAACTTGACGGCGACAAGACTTTCAGCTAAAGCGAATCATGTAGATGTCAAGATCGAGTACTTGCAGATTTGATGACCCAAGGCGCTAGCTAATTGGACCAAGGATCAATGAGTTGCAAGAGAAGATTGGACTTTGTGAGGACGATGTTGAACGAAAAGCAACGATGAGGTTGAGGTCACTGATGCGGAGTGTGAGAGTGGTGCAATTATTATGTGCTTGCTTGTGCATGACGCTTACATGTGCATGACGCTTACACAGTTTTCTAGGAATAGCGTGTAGACTGGTAAACTGCATTCGTTATCGAATGAGATGTCAAAAAGCAAACGCTTATAGTGGTATTTAATCTGTCGACAGCGACGTAAGAGACCATTGTCTGATATACTGCCTATGTTTGTTGCCTTCCTCCAAATTTGAACACATAATACGTAGTTTGCTTCAAAAAAGAACACAAGAGGAACAGCACAGTGTTTCCTAATTTTCACCGCGACCTGTCAATTACTACAGCATAGTAACTTTAGCGTCAGGAGTGAAATTATTGCCCTCTGCTTCGTCGTAATCATTTGTGATGAATGAAGCTGAGTATCCCACCAGCGTCAGGATGCAAGCTAGCTGAGCGAGAGCTCGCATTTGATTTAACCCGAAATTTTTTTCTGTGACTCAGTATAGAAAAATGTTCGTTGAGAATATAACACCGCAAAGCAAATCTACACGTACCAGCGTCGTACAACGTGGTAGATGTCGAATTGAGACGCATTGTCACCTCGCAATAGTTCTCGCCGAGGCCCTTGTCAATGCAGTCGCTAACGGAGAGACGTTGCAGCTCTGGAGTTACTGCTAGCCCGATTGGCATATATATGAGGAATGCCATGAAAAACAGCGAGAAGAAAATTACTTGAATGATAAGCGTTTTTTTTCGCTTTTGAAGTTTGGCTCCAGTCGTCGAGCACGTGTTTTGTAGATCCGTCTGCAGACCTGTAAGCATTTTATACAGCTTGTAGCTCACGATTGTCTGCAATATTAGCAATTAAGGTGAGCACTGTTTACTATAGCTCGCACTGCGAACCAATGGATGAACCTACGTTGAGAAATACGGCGATAGTTTCGATGTAAAAAAACCACTCAGCGCCAGCAAGGTGGACTTCAGCGTGCTTGGACGTGTCGAAGAAAGCCTGTTGATCGTAGAAAAGGTTCAACGAGCGAAATTCTCATCCATCGTCTTTGTTCTCACGTACAAGTACTGGAAGACCAGCATTAGCGCTGACGCCTGCTATAAAACTGATTAAGGAGATTAGACGGAAGACGGTAGCATCTTCCGGCAGAGCTGACACTTGGTAGCGCCAATTGAATGTCCATGTGAATACAAGCATGATAGCAACAAGCGTAAGACCCGTGGTAAAGACGTAGTATGGCGGAGGATCTGCGCGTGAAAAGAGTCAGCTTCAGGGACCCAAAGACATGAAAATTTCGTCGCACCTCGCCCCATATCTGAGAGAAACGGCCATGAGAGACCACTAACCCAAATATGGTCTACCTTGACCATGATAACACAGAGTACCATCGTTACGAGGATGCTGATTATCGCGCCAAGCGGACATGCCGTGCGGAGGATCGAGCGCAGTCTCGCGTAGTCCATCAAGCCAGACCTATAATTCAAACTGGCGATTGATGATTGGAGGTTCCCTACAAAGAATTCTAACTCTCACGTTTCTGCGGTATGTGTGCTAGCGTGTGAGCTTTGCACCATGTGTTTCGTGAAATGATTACCGGTATTCTCGGTCTTCTATTTAATTAACTTACAGTATATATATGTTATGGTCCGATGTTGAGATGCAGCAGACTCGATGTCGCAGGTGCCTTTGTCTTTTCACTCCTCGGGTTGCTAGATTACATGTGTTGGAAGCGCATGTATCCGTATTGTGTTTGCGTCTCTACAGGATGGTGAAACCCCATTGGCTGAAATGGGTGGGTACGTTTTCAGCTACCTCTTAGTATATATTTTTGTATGGATACAGTTGGCTCTCTCTATAACAGCTACCAGTTATAACAGCCATTCAATATACCAGGCAGATTTTGGCCGGAACCGTTTTTGCCACCGATTTTCTGCTCTCTATAACAGCATTCCGTTTATAACAGCAACAGCCCTTCCAGCCGGATTCGTCTCATACAGAGTTTCTTCCTATATAACAGCCAGCACCTAAACTCGATTAAGAGGAAAAATCATCGGACCACCAGAAAGAATTGCTAAAAATAGTCTGTATACTTAATTATTATAATTATGTAGGACTATTTGTTTTTAGTTAGCAATCTGTATTTCTTACCTTTTAGGTGCTAAAATTACGGTATCCGTACTCGGTTCTGAGTACTGCCTATTTTTGCACTGATAAGGTATGTAGGTAACACAAAAGCTGTTGGAGGTATAGTATACCTTCAGCTGGTCATGCATATTCATGTTAGGCTAGCTAATCACTTCTCAATAAACTTTGCAGTAGATAACCATCTACTTGCATTCACTTCGTCGCACGCTTAACAATCTCTCAACGGGTGTCACTATCGCAACCTAGCTGTAATTGGTTGTCGAGATATAGACAAGAGACGATTTGGCATTATTGCCTACATTATACGACGTTTATGTCGTAAAGCGTGCTATAATTGGGCCTAATTAAGGGACTAATTATGGGCCTAAATTAGGGGTCTCATTGCGGGCACAAATTGGGTACGTAATTGTATACGATTGTGTGTGCCACGGTGTATACAGTTGCGTGTACAACCGTGGTGCACATAGACAGGACTTAGATGGGGCATGGGAAGATGGGACGATTACGTACGTACAGGTACTCAGCGAACACCGACGAACACCGACGAGCGACGGAGGAATCAGGTGGACTGGTGGACGGAGGACGCTGGAATGGACGGTTCTGATTGGCTGAAATTAGGGAAATGGTAGATCTAAGGCTTTAAGCAATATTAAAGTTCTCCCTTTGCGTCCAAACACTAAGGACACCTCAGGGACGGCAACTAGCGCCTCCCTTTAGTTAATATACACCTCTACGTCCCGGGCGGGAGCAATTTGTGCGCTTTTGGCCCACCGACAGGCGTAGAGTGTTGAGAACTCACCCCGCAACTCCGCCCGCTGTGTCAGCGGTTCTTCTGTAAAGGTTTTTGGTCTTGGGAGTGTGATTGAGCAGTGCTCTCACCTCTCCACGTTTGGTTCACGTTTGGCCCCTAGAGTTCGGCTGCTGTAAGCGCTCCACGGGAGCTCTAGGTGGATTAAGTGAAATTCCCCCCCCCTCGTAGGTCTAGGCTAGGAATACAGATATTTGGGTGTTCCTTTAGCTGTTTCAGACTCCAGAGGCTCCGTGGTCGGGCAGTGAAGACTTCTGCTACCTGAGCAAGTACGCCCTTCGCCTATCAACACTTGATCGACACTCTGCAGCTCGTGACCCGCGATCAACAACTCGCAGACCGCACCAACTTGTACCTGGGCGACTTTTAGCACTTGATCAAGCCTGATCAAGCCTGATCACAGCTGATCAACGACTTTTTTTTAGTGCCTGCCCAAGCCTGATCACTGATGATCAAGCCTGATCATACCTGATCCGAGCTTGATTGTACTTGATCACGCCTGATCGACACATAGGTCAACTCGTTACAAGTTCCCCCCAATCTTGCATCAAGGAATTGCCGTGTTTACATCCCCGCCACCTGGAGAGCTACCCACGCCCAAGCCGTCGGGTACACAAGGTGAGCAGAAACACAAGTAGTCAAGGACAACCGGAGGACCCCTTCGTTAGTAGGCAGTCCGGGCGCCGTGTACCGCCTGATCAAGCGTCAAAAACTTTGATCAGCCGCTCCACCACATTTACGACTCGAGTTTCCTACACCACTGTGCTACGATAAACGGAAACACCTTTCAACAGGTTATGAGCCCAAAGGGTCATGACGTATCATGTAACAGGGTTACATTCGGGTCACATTTTGTAGGTGGTGTACGTGAGTACACTACGGTTGGGGTCAGTATTGACCGGTCCGAAAGGTTTTGGACCATTGGTTATTTTAACCAATCAGGATAGGGGCCCTTGGTGGAGGCGTGGCAGCCAGCCACGATTGGTATACAGGTGGTGTACATTACATTTTAGCTAGGTACGAATTTAATTAGTTCTACTTAGTATTACATATAGTTTACATTAGTTTAAATTAATTTAGGCTAATTATATTAAATATACATTCAGTTTACATTTCACTCAACCGACTACCAGACGCACGACCTCGACAGGTCGCGCGTGTAGTGAGTGAAGTAGCGTAAGGGGAGTTCTACCCTTAGCTACCCCCTTAGTAAGGGAGCCTTGTGTTAAGGCATTAGCGAAAGCTAAAAGTAAACCAAAGTGGGAATCTTGGTCCCGAGTAAGATAGTTCTCTCTTAATAAGCGCTTTTATAAGGGCGTATCGGCTAAGTAGCGGCGAACGCCGCAATTCTTCCTCTGTGCGCTAGCCGCACCGTGCGTGTACGTACCCGGCTACATCTGGTAGCACTTGTAGTCAATCCAACACCTGTATTGGTAGGCTAAGGCATCCTCTGCAAGGGATGAATCAGGACGATTGGGATAGGTTAACCCTCGTACAGCAGAAAGCCTTTAACAGGCTGTTATCCTTACTGGGTGACGAAGTCATGCAGCTCCTAGTGGAGCAGGGCCTTGAGGCCGTAAAGGCAAGGGTCAATGCCCTCATCGCCCATGAGGCGAGTTTAGGTGGAAGTCGTTCCACGGGGGTGCGTCCCCCATTATCATTTAAGATAAAGGAGTTCACCGGGAAGAAAGGTGACAACCTTTACGTGTGGTTGCGAGAGGTCGAAACGGCCTTCGCCACAGCGAATGTGATCGCTGATCACTTGCAAGTGGGACTTGCATTGACCCATATTACGGGAAAAGCCCGTACATGGGCGTTTACGTGTCCTTATTCGGTCATGAGCGTGTTCCCAACCTGGGAAGTCCTTAAGCAAAAGCTTATGAATATGTACGTCACGCCTGATCTGGTTTTCCGGAATCAGCTGGCGTTTTTGAGGTGCCTTCAGGGCACTAGGGACTTGGAGACATATGTCCAAGAACTGAAGACCCTGTTGGCAGGGATGTACGCGAAAGCGTATTCGGACGATGTGTCCATTCCCGTGTTCATGGGAGGCTTGAAAGAGGATCCAGCACGTTCGGAGCTCTTCCGATGCCGACCCAATCCCTGGGGGAGGCGTTTAAGATGGCGTTTAACGCCGAAAGGAACTTTCGTTCCTCTAAGGTGGGTCCTGAACCCATGGACCTGAGTCAGGTCGAAGCGGAGGAGAAACCTCCCGCTAAGAGTCATTCGTACTCTTTTTGACAGAGCTTCGAGACAGAGCTCTTGGCTATGTTGCAGCGGCGTGGGCCGCTGAGATGCTTCCTGTGTGGGAGCAGGGATCATCTGAGGAACAGATGTCCGAAAAATCCTCAGCGAGACACTCGCTACAAGGGACCAAGGATGGGGAAAAAGCCCTTGTCCAAGCCGTCGGGAAACGACGGCTCCCAGTAGGTGCGGGGCGACCTACTGGGGGACCCCTCAGTGCTGTTAAGCCCCAGGGTAGGGGACGACAGCATAAAGCCCCGAGGGAAGCGGTGATTTCTATCACCGAGTTGGTGTACCAGCCAGGTTTGCTGGTAGTCCTTGCGGACGTGAAAGGCTTTGATAAGCCTTGAAGAGTCTTGATAGACTCTGGAGCGTCTGAAAATTATGTCAGACGGGCTTCTGTTGTGAATAGTCGGCTGTATGCCGAGGCCTTAGAGGAACGTTCTCGTGACGTTGTCACGGTCCGTCTTGCGACGGGCGTACAGGTTTCTGTACCCAAGGTCTCGATTGACTTTAAGCTGAAGTTTGCAGACTTCGACAGCTTAGAACGTTGCCTAGTCCTGGATTTGGACTCGAGGTATGATCTCATTCTGGGCATGAAGTGGCTGGAACTCCACGAGACATGGATAGACTGGAAGTCTAAGTCCATTGGCTCAACGCACCCGCGGTCGGGTGAAGCATTGGCGAGTCATGAACCCACCTTTGCTCGATCGCAAAAGCGATTCTGGCGGGAGATGCCAGAGATTGGGATATCTGAAATGATCATTCCCAATGGCGTTAAGGAAGAGTTCCTTAACGAGGGGGATTCGGCGGTTAATCCCCACGCCGTGAACGG
>CM047583.1:12504143-12526973 GCA_026184515.1 Peronosclerospora sorghi | reverse complement strand
ATACCGGTACAAATGGTATAACATGTTGGCTAACGCGTACTTTGAAGTTACTGCGGTCTCACCCTTTTTGTCTTCCTCTGTGCTCGGTTTGTGCTTCCTTTTTCGTAACATCTGGTGACTTTCCGTACAGGTTTTGCACATGTTAGACCCCTACTGGTATCTCTTCGTACAGTTTCCCTCGATGTACGGGTTTTCTTCGTTTCATTTTACAATACATGTACAGGTTTCACACCTTTGGTACCCTGACAGGTCTCTATTCGTACGATCTTTGCTGTTGCCGTACAGGTTTCACACCTTTAGTACCCTGAAAGGTTTCGCTTCGTACGATCTTCGTTGTTGCCGTACAGTTTTCACACCTTTAGCACCCTGACAGGTTTCGCTTCGTACGATCTCATTCATACACAAATTTCAAATATTATTTCTAATTCATGGAGCACTCATAGGCGCGCTCTTCATATTACCATCGTCATAGTTAACCATATTGCGTTAATAAAATTAAATGGCGACGTGACTTATCCACATGTTCCAACAAACTTCCAGTTCTTGTCTAAACATGTATCTTGTTTTTTTATTCTGCTTTTCTTTTGTTATTTCACCTAATGCAACCAACTCGAGTCCGCATTCTACTCATCACAACCAACATGGGTTCGTGATAGGGATGTACTACATCGTCAGGGTTCTTGCTATTTTCTTGAATGTCTTGTTATTTTTCCCTTTTACTTTTTATTTTGTGAGGCTTCTACATCTCCACCTCAGATGTATCCTCTTCTGCTGGGTTCCGACTTCCTTTAGATCCAACAGCATTACCTTCCACAGAGTATGAACCACCATTTATGTCCGCCCCTTGTCCAACATTAACATTTTTTTGGGTTGAGGCGTTCCATTAGTTGGATTCTCCATACTCCTTCTCCCACATTTTTATCCACCAGTGTGATACATGCTGAAATCTCTGTTACTTCATCACTTATCGTCAGTACTTATCGTCAGTTCATCTTGTGTCTTATCCTCACTGGAAGTAGCTTGTTTTTTTATTTTTTCTTGCGTTTTCTTATTTTCTTGATCCTCATCCAAAGTGAGAGATCTATCCATACAACGTAGTATTTTTCTTGGTTTTCTTCTTTATGCAGGGTGACAGCGGTGTCGCTTCACTTTCACTTGACAATGCCCCCCTTTTCTCTCGACAGGGGTTGCAATGCACGGTGGGGCTAGGCGTTTAACAGCTCCGCCACCTGAGCTTTGGTCAACTCTCTTGACTTCAACTTAGTACGCATATCGGCCATCTCTTCAATGAACTTCCGACAATACTTCGCCTCATGACCGAAGTTCTCACAATGCTCACACCTCACCAGTTTCCAACAGTGAATTTTATCATGTCCCCGTCGGTTACAGTGTTCACATACCACAACATGGTCAGTTTTAGGGTTTGTTGGCGTTCGCGCACTCTTGTCCTCATACGTCGGTCGCACCCGCTGTACTGCATGTACCTTCCCGCCCATCGTATGCACGCTAGGTTGCGGGTCTTCATACATAGCATCAGCATTCTTACGTGTAGCTACCTCCTTTCCAGGCCTCATAAGCCGCGCTTCATGTTTAATCAATAATCTTTCAAGCTCTTCAATATTTGAGAAAGTGATATGTTGATCCTGCATCTGTATGGTGCGATCATGAATGGTATCAAAGAATTGTTGAATGTGTTCTTCCAATATTGAAGCATTGAACGCATTTCTAAAGTCCATTCCTGCTCGCAACGCTGCTGCGTTTAATCGGTACAAATATGTAGTAGCCAGCTCATCATGGTTCTGCGTCAATCTTGAATACAAAACTCGAGGCGACACTTTGTCCACACAAAATTTCTTCTGAAAAAGCGCGATCACCGTACCCCAGACATACTTCACCGAATCTGCTAGTTACTCATACCACCATGACTCTGTTCTTGTCAAACTATCAACAAACATTCCCAGACGTTGACTATCATTCCAATGTGATATATTGGCTACGTGTGAGAATCGAGCGACCCAAGCCCGTGAACTTCCAGCGTCCTGTCTATTTCCATCAAAAGATTTTATCTCGGTATTCTGAATGATGGCTGTAACTGGTTGAGGTGAGGGTGTCCATGCATTTGCACTTCCACCAGGCATACCATACCCTGAAGTATTATGATGTGTCCGGGACTGTGTAGCTGGTGTATGATACGATGTAGTAGGTGCTCCTCCCATTGTATTGGGTGCTCGACTAGCTGACAAGGTCGCAGTGATTATAGCTAATTCTTCCAAACTCAAATACCCATCTTGCATCATCTTCACCAAATTGGCTACGATTGGATCTTGTTTAGGTGCAGCCATTCCTGAACCCTGTCTAGGAATAGGTGCAGCCTCCCTGAACCCTGTCTAGGCATAGACACCCCTGGCTTTTGTTTAGGCACGGCTGGTTTGGGTGTGGACATAGCTTCATCGTCCTCTGGCGAGAATTCCAATTTCTTTTTGGTTTTGGCAAATTTCCGGGGTCGCAACTGTGGTACTTCTTCAAACTCATTTCTGACAATGAGCTCCAACATACCCGGTGGTAGACTCCCTTACGGATGTAGGTACGGTATCTGCTATTATATAATAAGTGGGAATGATATTGTCAGTTTCTTCTCGATATACCATTAATTATGTTTCCCGCTGATTTTCTGCTAATAGTAAAGACATCATCAGTTCAATATCTTCTGCGTTCCGTACCAAATCGTAATTACACACACTCTCAAACTCATCCCGTCTGATAATCTCATACACTAAATTTGGGAACAAATCCTCTAGTGCCAGTACAGATGTTTGTAAATTCCCAAATGTAGTGATATCTTCTCGCACCCTAAAGTTGGGTGCAGCCCGCGACATCTTACGTATCTCAAATAATGAAAACCAACAGCTCGAATCACCCGGTAATCTCAGCACCTGTTGTTGATACTGTGCTACCTTTGCACACGCTTCGGAAAATGTTTAAGTCCTGTGAGTATCATCATCGGAGTATTCTAGTGTAAAATGGAGATCTGGACCATCTTCTTGTGGTACTAATGCCATTGTGCAAGCTTGAATCTGCAGTCGACGTTAGTCCCGGGTCGCGGCACCACTTGTCGTGAAGGTGTTGAAAATTATGATAAATCCACTTAATCAACAAAACAAAGAGGTAATAAGACAGTCCTCCTTGCTTTACTTCCCGGGTACTTAATACTTCCACCCGAACCAACAAATCAATCAAATACACTTGGGGAACACTTCCACAGGTAGTTCTGGGCTGCTTCCAACACTAGCGCGCTTCAAACGGCTGCTGCTCCCCTTGTTAGGGCGTTTGCTCAACATCTTCCTTGTATTACACTTGGTTTTTGTATGGGATCAAAAAAGAAGGTTTTTTAAGGGCCGCCAGAGATCTTACCAGTTCAGGGGAAATTTCGTTCTATTAAGTGTTACCAACTCCTACATCAAAGTCAATCACTTTTCTCACCCACTACTTCTTGGTTACTTCAGCGCTGACTTCAATACTGGACTCTGGGGTCGTCGCAATCCTCTGTAATTTGATTGATCAGATTAACGTTGCGGAAGCTGCAACACTCGCGCAGTATGAGGGCGAAGGTCGCCGTTGGATCGGGTCGGTATAGATCCAAGACCCAGGCCGACCCCGTGAAGAGGCCCTTTACTAGATCGTCCCGTGCTCTCAAAGAGATTGTGACGGAAGACAGCACTGGGTTGGAAGAGGAAAGCAGCGGCCTGTCCAGCCAGGAGTCGGATGAAGACCAGTGCCGCCACGTTTGCATTACGGGATCCGCCCCAAGAGCCCGATCGACGCCTAACCAGGCAGATCGGAAGGGCAGGAGCGGGAACAGTCTGACCCGGACCGACCTCGCATGAAGTGTGTTCACTGCGGGTCGAGTAAGCATGACGGTGGAGATTGCTGGAAGAAGTTGACCTGCAAGAAGTGTGAAAGACGCGGCCACCCCACCGATCACTGCCTTTTTGTGTGAAATTCATGTGGAGAGACCCACGAGGCCGTCCAGTGCAAGATGGAAGAATTTTTCAATCTGACGCGCAAATGGTATGTGCCGAACAAGCACGCGGGGATGCTTCCACCGGACGTGGAAAAGATGTTAAACTAGAACGCTCGCCAGGTTGGAATCTGGATCGAGCCGAGCGGTCTACGTTTGGCATCTATGCATATGTCGGCAAGGAGAATAAAACCGACAATGCATGTTCTGTTCTCAATTGCATCGATCGGGATCATCCGGTCTACAATCTCACGACCGATGAATATTCCCGATCGAAGGTAGTCATGCAATTGGATTTGCTGCCGGGGGAGTCTCGCGGATACTGGAAGTAACACGCGCCCGATAAATGGTTTAAGCAGGCGAAAGCCTGTGGCAAGATTAATAACCAGAAGGCGACGATGTTGTTCGACTCTGGAGCCGAAGTCTCGATTATCGACTCCGCCTTTGCTCGTAAGGTCGGATGTCGTATAGACGACACCCAGATACAAGAATGCGTCGGAATTGGGGAAAACTCTTACATGACCGAAGGAAGGACGCGCGTGAAGATCACACTCTCAGGTTCGTTGTTCTACTTCTTCAGCGCTTGGGTCGGCAAGCTGGCCGGTCAGGATGCCCTGTTAGGGATGGATTTTATGGTGCCGGCGGGTATTCGACTGTATATGTCTCATGGGGTTCTTACACTCCCAGATGAGGTCCAGATCCAGCTAGATGGTCGGCGGCCCCTATACGGATCGTACGCCGATCTGGTCAGGTGGGATCAAGATGTCACCATTCCAGTCGGCCAATCCGCTGATACCCCGGTCGATAAAGATTTTCGATCAAGGAAGTTATGGGTGACCAGGGGCGACAGGTGGGTGCCGACCTTTGTGAAGAGCTCCGGCCGGTTTGATTACGTTCGACTCACCACTATCGGTGACAAGCCGCTTACGCCCGACAACAATGCTATCGTTGGCATGTGGCTAGAGGAGGGGAAGGTGCCCAGAAAAGCGGGGTTAGTCTCGATCGGATCGAGACGGTATGTCGAGTGGCAGAACTTGACATACCAAGCGACCACCGATCTGGTCAGCAATGATGGACCGGTGGAAGAATATACCTCACCTATGGTGGAACGACCCAGCTATGTAACCCCTAGGAAGATCCTAGTTCAAAGAAAGGCACCGCAGGCGCCGGATACAGTGGACCATCAAGCAGATGAGTCAAGGCTCGTCAACATGGTGGTTTCACATGAACAGGCGACAGAGGAGCCGGAACCAGAAACGGAGAAAGGAGAACACGGGATTGCTGGGGCGGACCACTATGGCGCGCCTAAACAGGTCGATGTTGTTGAAGAGCAGCCCGCCGACCGGGAATAGCAGTGTGAAGCCGATCCGGACGGGTCGGGTGATGTCACCCCAGAAGACTACCAAGTTTGCATACATGAGAGCGGGGATCAATACACTCAGGTGCTGGAGAGCCAGGTGGCAGTCCTTCCTGAAGTGTATGCCGATCCGCCCGAAGTCACCTGGGACGATATACAAAAGTATCTGGAATCACTGGGCAACCTCCCGTTTCCCAGATCTCTGAAGGCAATGCAGTCCTTTCTAAGGAGCCTGAATTACTACAGCCGCTTCATTGAAGACTTCGCGGTCTACGCGGCCGTGCTGTACGAGCTCCGGGAAGTCGACTATAATATGCTGCGCGAAGAAGATCGGGCAACTTTACGGGAGGGACGCGACTCTGATCTGCCCGCAGATTGTCCGCAAGTGGAGGCAGATGACTATATGAAGCGTGCAAAGGTTGCTTTCGGTATGCTAAAGGCCAAGATGGCGACGGCAACGATTCTCAAGCACTTCGATCCGGAGAAAATGCCGATCGTCATTGTGTATGCTAATAAGTGGGCCATTTCAGCCACTCTAGTACAAGAACATGATGGAGTGTGCCACCCGGTCACGTTTACGAGCCGGACATTGAATCCGAACGAGGTCAACTATGTGATCGTCGAAAAAGAAGTTCAGGACTTTCTACGGATTTTGGGTGTGTGCGATAACCTGCTGGTGGGCCGACCCATAAAGGTCCTATCAAGGAAGTCAACATTGTTATGGTTGCTATCACCCAATGGGATGGACGGTCGGCTCGGCAGATGGTCAGCGATCCTGTCACAGTGGTCTCTCGAGGTCGTCAAGTGCGTCAAAGGGGAGGAAGAGATATTGGGCACATTGGCTGCCAGCATCAGCCCCCGGTCTGAAGTGGATGAAGCTCTGACGGCGATTGCCCCAAGGAAACAACCTCGAAAATCTATCTCACGGCCGCCACCGACCGTTTATCGGGATGAGGAACTCCTGGTCTTGAGTTTCGACGTGTCGGCTAGCGTGAAGAAGAAGGTCGTCTCCTATAGCGCCATACTGTGGAAGTTACCACAATGGTCTATAGTTGCAGCCGCCGCCGATTTCACGCCGGACAAAACGGCCAACGAGGCGTAATATCGGGGGCTCCTTCTATGTCTCGATCTGCTGTCATCACAGAAGAAAGGTCGGATCATCATATGTGGTGACTCCAACCTGGCGATAAGGCAGATCACTGGGGAGATCGACTGTAAGGCACCACGGCTGAAGTTGTTAAATGACCGAGTGATGAAGGCGTTAAAAGACTACCCCAACCACGAGCTATTGCACGTGAGACGAGATTGGAATAGAAGCGCCGACCATCTCGCGACCCAGGCCATGCGGGACCAGATCGGGGTGACGATCACCGAGGAGGCCGTTATACTTGAGCTAATGGATATAAACAGGCTCCCGAAGGTGATCAAGCCCGATGACAGACCCGACCAGGTGCATGTGATGGCAGCGACTAGATCGCGGACTCAGAAGTCTCGCCGATCGTTCCCGAAGGAAAGGCTGAGTGAGCGCGTTGTGCAACAGCTAAGGGCGGAACGGATCCTCAAGGCGCAGGACGAAGAAGAGTGGATCGTCAACCTGAAAGCATACCTGCGTGGTGAATTGGCCAAGTTGACGAATGATCAAGCCAAAGAGTGTGCCAAGATCGCGGACAGCTACGAGGTGGATGACAATGGACTGCTATATTGCTGACGCGATGTTGACCAAGACAGTGCCGATCGAGACCGACTGGCGAAATTGGTGATCCCTGAGTTGCTGCAGCCGGATGTCCTTCATCACTATCATGTGAGTCTAGAAGGGGGACATCAGGGCGTAGTCAGGACATATCACAAGAGCAGGAACCACTTTCACTGGAGAGGACTTTTTCAGAGCGTGCAGAAATATGTGGGCTGTTGCACTGATTGCGAGACCGGAAAGGGCAGGCCGGTAATCAAGGGGCGATCACCCGGGAATATCTAGGCCACTTACCCTTTCCAGGTGATAGCAATGGACCATATACCGTCGCTGCCCAGATCGACGAGCGGCAACACTGATCTACTGATCTGGGTCGACCTGTTCACTGGTCTGGTGATTGCGAAGTCTAGTGCATCCCGATCTGCGGAGCAGATCGCCCAGAGTTATGAAGAATGCGTATTCAGAAGGTTCGTTGCCAGCGAGGTTATCAGACACGATCGGGAACCCGGTTTTATGGCTAAGGTGTTCCGATCGTTCAATAACATGCTGGGCCAGAAACAGAGCGCGACGATTGCATATCGCCCGCAAGCGAACGTATCGGCTGAACGCATGGTGAAGACAATCACAAGGGCGTTCAAGATGTACGTGGCCGATCCGGACCAACGTGACTGGGATGAATATGCAGAAAGACTGGTATTCGCACTCAACTCTTCAACCGATCGGGTCCGAGGAGAGACGCCTTTCTATCTGGCGTATGGATGGGACCCTCGATCGACACTTGAAGAGGCGATACGGATCGGCTGCACTCGGACCCGTGATCGCGATGCCCGCCGTTGGCGTATGCAGGTCCAGAAGCACTATCAACATGCGAAGGAAGTCGTCAACGAAAAGTTGCGTCAGGCCACACAAGATCGAGCAGATCGGAATAACGATCAGGTCCGACCTCACGGTACTGAACCAGGGGCGGGGGTCTGGTTATACCTCGATCGGGTCAAGGAAGGCTTTGCAAGGAAGTTGTCTCATATGTGGCACGGTCCTTTCCGTGTAGCAGAGCTGATAGGTGAGCATGCTGCCCGTCTGATCACGATCAGCACGGATTATAAAGTTTTTACGATCGTGCACGTCTCCAAGCTGAATCCGGTTAGAGAATTCCCCGATCGGCCTAAAATGCCCTGTCTGGTGGACGAAGCAGAGAGATTCGATTTCGATGAAGCTCTGTTGCCGGAGGAAAGTTGGGAACGGCCGTTGGAAGAGGACGAGTTCGAAGTGGAGAAGGTGCTGGATGTCCGATCGGTCAAGAAGACTCGTTTCGGACGCACCCACCGAGAATATCCGGTCCGGTGGAAGGATCATGATGAAGAAACTTGGATCGACGAGCTCGACCTAAACTGTGGAGCACTGCTACGAGAGTTCGAGCGAGACCGAGTCAGTCGGAATCGCTTCGCAGTAATGCAGACTCACGAAGACCAAGACCCACAGTAGCGACGATCAGTATATCGATCGGTGTGAATATGTGTGAGGTCGGAACTTTGTGAATTTATGATGAACTGTGATGAACCGTGACGAATTGGAGTAGTGGAATGACGAACGTAGTGATTATTCTCGCGATGTGGATGGAAATTGTATGATAACGAGTTGGTGCAAGCTTGGAGGAAATGGTGAAATTCGGTCAAGTGATTAGATGATCAGCAATGTGAAAGGAATGATGACATATATTACGAATTATCTGGTCAACTAATTGCTGCATCAAGGATCACTATCTCCCCACAGGCGGCCGATGGTAAATGCCGTATGGTCTTCGATCTGGTCTCGATGTTGAATACGCAGGGCTCCTGCAGGTCGATCTGGATCAGGGCGTCCTTCAGGTCTACGACTGGCCTGTCTCACCGAACACCGGGATACCAGATGCCAACTTCAGTCAACGCCTGGAGGCTCTCAATGCAACGCTTGGTCATGTGAAGAAACACTGGATACAAAAAGACGTCGACGTCGCACTCACGAGCCAGCATCCCTTCCAGAATAAACTGGCATAGGATCAGCCAGGCCTCGCCTGCCCGGCTCCTGCACCTTTTCCGGTGCTCCCGATACAGGATCAGGTCTTGGTCACGCAACTTCCGACCAGGAGGAAGCGTCACATAGTGAGTCGACTCCCAGATCGCTTGGCAGTGGGCTGTGTTGAAAACCCGAAGCCGACCCAGAAGCAAGTCGATCCAAGGTGTCGGCATGAACATGGAGTTCAGCTCGGCGCTGAGCAACACTTCCCATGGACGGTCAGCATATGGAAGTGCGACTTGCGGCCCTGTGATCAAATCTGCTCGCCATGCAGACGGGTCAGGAGCCTTCCGAGATGGGGGGAAAATACAAAAGTCCGGGCGCGACAGAATTCGGGCTAGATCTTGCCTGGTCAGGGCTGGTCGGTGCAATTCACTTATCTGCCCTGGTGACCACGGCAGAGTAGCATCCGAAGTACGAGATGGGAGGGGCGACCTCCGGCCAACAAACCTTGCAATCGGGAATGCTCGTGCAATCCAGAGGTTCCGGGCTGGAACGAAGGAACCGATCCGGTCTACCCGCACGTCGGCTCAGCACCATCGCCCTGGGAGCTTGTCTGCCTTTTATCCCCCGATGCGGGCTTCGCTGGAACGGAACCTCGACGCCGATCCGACCGAGACTTGGATAAAGCGGTCATCAGATATTCGGAGTCACTGGATCCGCCCTCCGAGCCTGCTCCAGAAGAGACCTCTATGCGCTTGGTGTGCGCGGCACGGGGGCGCGAGGGCGCACGAGATTTGGCGGGGACAGACTTGTCATCCGCGACCGATTCGGGACTTGAGAGATGCGCCGGCGTCTTGGCCTTCTTCTGGGGCACCGCGCGCTTCTCCTCGAGTTCGGAGTCGCGCGCTATGCCCCGCGCCCTCGAGCTCTTCGGCGCGTCCTTGCGCTTTTTATACTGGGAAGTTTGTGAAATTTTCGGTGGGCCACTTTTGGCCAATGAATGGCGCCGGGTCTGGTCTTGATGTAGACCGACCGGAACCGCCGATGCAGACCGGTCAGCACTGTAACGAACGTCCGGACGCTGATGCAACAAGTCAGTTAACTGTTGATAACATCGATCTACGGCCGCCCAGCGACGATTTGATTCCTGGATCCAGGCGTCTGATCGAGCCTGGAAGGACTCGACCTTCCCGATCTACTCTCGGACCATGGACCATGGCCTGCAATTCGCTGGTCTGCCTTCCCAGGTCACCACGTTGGGTGCGGAGCAGGAACCCGTCGGGCTGGTCTTCTAGCATCTGTCGGCCGACTACCGCGAGCTGTTCTAGGAGATGTGAACGATAAGTTTCCATACGGGACAAGTCATGGCGTGCGCCGATCAGTCCGTCCAAGATAGGTCGGAGCTGATCGCGGTGATCACGAGACTGCCGATCCGCCGCGAATAAGGCGTCGAACGCCTTGGTGATATCGGCAGACAGTTGGTCTATATGCAAAAGGAAGTCAGACCAGACAGTTGGTCTATATGCAAAAGGAAGTCAGACCAGATGGAATCAGACCGGTCGACCTACCTCGCGTTGCTTGTTGGACGACCTGGGCCCGGAGACGTGCATTTTCGGTGGTTACCTCTTGCAACTTCGCGGTCAGAGAGACCAAACCATTTACTTCATCCCGCAGTTGTGTGGCGAAGTGTACCACAAATTTGGTCACTTTGGTCAAGGCAGTTGGTCGAGTTTCCGATTGGTCTAAACAAGGGGGCTTCTTAGCCTATCATATTCAAGGAGTATCAAGAACGCAGGTCTTGGGTGTGTCACCTGACATTGGGTATTTTACATAATTTTGTGTGGGTACATTAGGGACCATAGGGAGGTAGTATTATTGGTTAGTTGCGTATTTTCCAAGTAAAAGTCTTTTGGTCTAGGATAAGTGGCAAAAACCTCTTCTGGTCTTGGTCTACACCGCAGCAAGGGGTCGCCGTTATTCTTTTCACGTACACTAGTCGCCTCCGCCCGCCGCGGAGTGTTTGGGGGAAGAGGGTTGAATTATCCCCTCTTGCCTATTATACCCAGTCTGGACGCGCCGCACGCGCACTTTGGCCACCGGAAGTCCCTCGACGGGAGTACGATTTGGCGATCTTGACACTTTGACTCAAGTACGTTTGGAACGTGCTATTCACTGGATTGGTCTTTACGTGGAGATATAGTTTGTGGAGTTTCACGGGCATATTGGGTCTTTACGTGGACATATTGGCTTATTGTAACATTGGTTGGAGTTTAGACCGGTTTTGGTCTTCTCTCATATTGGTCAGGGGCTAAACCGGTTGATTGGTCTACCCTCTATTATTTTCGTATTGGTCAGGTCTAGATCGTTTGGACGATCGACCTATTGGAATTTATCTTTTGGAAGTGTTTCTGGTCTGTACGTACCTGGGGTGAAGAGTTCCGCCCTAGGTACACCTAGCCAGCACGGTCTCATATTCAAGACCGAATCAGATCGATCTGCGATCCCGATCCTCCGAGTGTGTAACTAGCCCATTCCATCGGGTACACAAGGTGAGATGAACTTAAGTGAATCGGACCAAGTGTCTTTGGATGATGACCGGTCGTCTGCCAGCATCGGACGATCGGACCAGATTTCTAATGGAGTTCCGCGGGGTACCCCCCCGTAAGTCGGAAGGCTGGGCACGATGGTGGTGGTCAGTTTGTCGATACAAATGTATTCGATATCAACCTTGACTCCACCACAATGGTGCGCGTGCCCGGATCACTTGGTGATCGTGGATATCACCGCGAGGTGTCATCAAATATTGAATCTGAAGATTTGAATTTGGGATCGTTCTGGAGAGGGCGTAAGGAAAGGCTATCACCTTACGTCTTCGTTCTCGATAAAGATGGCAATGTCCGGTCTGGCCTGGTGGAGGACCAGATCGGGATTAATATTTTTTTCCTCCCCAAAAGGCTCCCACCGGAGCCGATCGGGACTATAGCAAGTCCTGCTATAGTCCCGGAAAAGACCAGGACCTTGGTCCTGATCCTATGTATGTGCATAAAAAAGTTGATGGAAAATTAAAAGACGAAAAATACTTGGAGGCTGATCAGAACGATCAGACCAACCTCCCCAAGGTCCCCAAGACTCCCAAGAAAGGGTTGGGAATGCCGGTCGACGAAGACGACCTCGAAGAAAAGTCGCAGGTCGGAGATGGAGGCATCAATGAAGAAGACCTAAACAAGATGTATTACATTTTTGAGCTGAAACGATTTGTTCGCTTTGACATGGTCTTTCGGGTGTTGAACCTCCAGATCCCCGACCATCTTCTCGGTCCCACTACCGAGCCGATCCAGAGTGATCGCCCATTACTGTTGGTGACCAACTAGGTGGAGATGATGGAGGAGGTTGGCATTAAAATGCAGAACCCCGCTGATGTCCAAAAACTATTTGAATTTGATACTTGGAGGCTGAAATCGTCGATGTCGACCTTCCACGACCATTTGGTCCCACTGGTGGGGGCGGTCCGCCGCCCAAGTCCCACCGCATCAGTGGAGGTCGCGGAAGTCTCCACATCGCTTGTTGAGATTGGTTCTGATGACGAATCGGTTTATCAATCTCCACCGGCCTCGAACAGCTCATCAGAGTTGGAGACTGGTGTCGAGCGGATGACCATGGGGGTGGACCATGCCCAGCCGGAACAAAAAGGACGTGCGGCAGCAAAGGGCTGCTTGCCAGTCGGGGCTCCAGCGACCCCCACATGCCTCAGTTCCGAAAAAAGGAGGGTATCAATACGTTGCCCATGACTCCAGCTAGCGTCCAAGCCATGTTTGAGACGATGATGGAGCGTTTCATGGAAGACCGGGTTAAACCACCTCTGCGCCCACATGTCCAAGACCGGTCTACCCATCAAGCGCCAATGTTTGCCGAGATGTGGATATGGAATCTGTAACATCTGTGGACAAACCCACTCGAAGTGATAAGCAAGTCGGCAAAGGGAAGCGCAAGCCGCAACCGGCCAGACCGCGTAGACAAAGCAAGACAAGTGACTGTGACATGGAGTCGGTCGGCGGTCTTGACGACCACTGTGGGTCAGACGGTACGGGCGCTGGCAAGCCACGCAAGGCTAACCTAGCCTCCACTATTGCTTACGACCTTGGATCTGCTGCGTTTCCGCGCATCCGTATGGCCGCGACGACCGACCTCAAGGACTTCACTGGCAAGGATGCTGATGAAGACCAGGCCCGGTCTTGGTTCGGTCGGGTCAAGTCTGCGTTCCTGCGAGACCAGACCCCGAAAAGTGAAAAGTGTCTGATCTTCCGGGATTTGTTGAAAGGACCGGCTGCCAACTGGATCCAACAGTTAGGTCGGGATGTCCGGTCTGACTGGGACCAGCTATGTGCAGAGTTTGAAGGGAAATATTGTAACTCTGGATTTTCGAGTGCCCGCAAGTATCACCACATGCAGAAGCGGAGCGACGAGACACCGATCGAGTATTTGCATCAGTTGAACGTGGCTGCACTTCGTGCCGGCATAACAATTAAATAGAATAACCCGCCGAACGGTGCTGCTCTGGAACATGTGGGTCACTACATTAGTACCCTGTACGATCAAGAACTGGCGGACCAGCTTACTCTGCTGCGTCTTAGGGACGCGGGTGAAGTTGAACAGACTCTACGGACGCTACAGCAGTCGCGTAGCATGGGGGCGAAGAGTGCTGGTGGATCAGGTCGCTACCGATCCAAGACCCAGACCCAGACCCAGACCGCTCCGGTCAAGAGACCCTGGACCAGACCGACCCGAGCGGTCAAGGAGATCGTATCCAAAGACAGCACGGTATCGGAAGGAGAAAGTGGAAGTCAATACAGCCAGGAGTCATCGGGTGAAGACCAGTATCGTTAGGTCTATGTTGCGGGACCTGCCCCGAAGACCAGGTCGAAGTCCGACCAGGTAGACCGGAAGGGAAGGAACGGAAGCAAGTCCGATCCAGACCGACCTCGTCAGAATCGCTCCCACTGTGGGTCGAGCAAACATGATGGTCCAAACTGCTGGAAGAAGATGGCGTGCAAGAATTGCGAGAGACGCGGCCACCCGACTGAACATTGCCTCTTCGTATGCAAGTCATGTGGAGAGATCCACGAGGCCGGCCACTGCAAGATTGAAGAATTTTTTAACATGATACGCAAGTGGTACGTGCCGGACAAGCACGCGGGGATGCTGCCGCCGGACGCAGAAAAGATGTTAAACTAGAACGCTCGCCAGGTTGGAATCTGGATCGAGCCGAGCGTTCTACGGTTCACATCTATGCATATGTCGGCAATGAGGATAAGACCGACAATACACGTTCTATTCCAAATTGCGTCGACCGAGTCCATCCGGTCTACAGTCTGAAGACCGATAAGTACTCCCGGACCAAGGTGGTTATGCAGTTGGACTTGCTGCCTGGAGAATCCCGCGGATACTGGAAGTATCACGCGCCTGATAAATGGTTCAAGCAGGCTAAAGCCTGTGGCAAGATTAATAACCAGAATGCGACGATGTTGTTCGACTCTGGAGCTGAAGTCTCGAAAATCGACTCCGCCTGTGCTCGTAAGGTCGGATGTCGTATAGACGATACCCAGAGACAAGAATGCGTCGGGATCGGTGAAAACTCTTATATGACCGAAGGAAGAACGCGTGTGAAAATTACTTTGTCGGGATCGCTGGTCTACTTTTTTAGCGCTTGGGTTGGCAAGTTGGCTGGTCAGGACGCTTTACTAGGTATGGATTTCATGGTCCCAGCTGGTATTCGCCTAGACCTGTCACATGAGTGCTTACACTCCCGGATGAGGTCCAGGTCCAGTTGGCTGGTCGAAGACCTCTGTATGGTTCGATACCGATCTGGTCCGGTGGGACCAAGACCTCACTATCCCAGTCGGTCGGTCTGCCGATACCCCGGTCGAGAAAGGTTTTCGTTCGAGGAAGTTATGGTTGACCAGGGGCGATCGGTGGTTCCCTACCTTCGTAAAGAGTGCTGGTCGACGTGATTTTGTCCGTGTTACCAATATCGGTGACAAGCCGCTGACACTGGACAATAACACTATTGTCGGTATGTGGTTAGCAGAAGGTAAGGTACCAAGGAAGATGGGGTTCGTCTCGATTAAATCGAGGCGGTATATCGAGTGGCAAAACCTGGCGTACCAATCGACCACCGATCTTATCAGCGATGATGGGTCGGTGGAAGAGGATACCTCACCTTTAGTGGAAAGACCAAGTTATGTCACCCCAAAAAAGATGTTGGTCCGAAGAAAGGCGCCGCAGTCACCAGGAACGGTGGACCATCAAGTAGACGAGCCAAGGTTAGTCAACGTGGTGTCAGCACAAGACCAGGCGACAGCGGAGCAAGAAACGGAAGAAAGGGAACATGAAATTGCTAGGTCGGACCATGAAAGTATTCCTAATAAGACCGATATCAGTGAAGGACAGCCCGTCGATCAAGACCAGGGGCGTTCAGCCGGTCCAGATGGTCTATGTGATATCGCCCCAGAAGATGAGCAAGTCTGTATACATGAAGGCGGGGAACAGTACATTCAGGAGCTGGAAAGCCAAATGGAAGTCTTCCCTGAAGTGTCTGCCGACTCGCCCGAAGTTACAACGGATGATTTACAAGTGGGTGATCAAGACCTTACAGTCCAGACCAGATTGAGCAGTTGAAGAATATCATATGGAAGAAAATACATCTGCTGATCGTAAAGGGCAACGTCTTACCACCTGCAGCCCGTGGTGCGATTTGCGATATTGACGTTGGAGATGCCAAGCCGATTGCCCAGCGATGTCGACGCGTGGCGCCACAGTACCGTGAAAAGCTTTCTGATCTCATTAAAGGACTGTTGGTAACCAAGATTATTAGACCGTCGACTCGCCATGGGCCTCGCCGATCGTAATTGTTATCAACAAGAACGGCGTTGACATTAGACTGTGCATCGACTATCGGCTGGTAAATCGGTTGACTAAACTCATGGTGTACCCGATGCCGCTGATTAATGATCTGTTGGAAGACCTCGACAAGACCTTGTGGTATTGTTCGCTAGATATGGCAAGTGGATTTTGGGTGGTCTCGATGACTGATCGAGCCCGTGAGATTTCCGCATTTGTGACGCCGTTTGGTCTTTTCGAGTGGAATCGTATGCCTTTCGGTCTGAAGAACGCGCCCCAGATCTATCAAAGGCTGATAGACAACTCATTGTACGGACACTTCAAGATCAAGACCGATCGGGACCCTGTTGAAAATTATGATGTGTTTAGAGAGGGTGAACCCGATCGGGAAAGAGGACCGTCCGTTCTAAGGAGGCGGTCGTACATCGACGACATTCTGATACCTGCCTCGTCATGGAACGATCTGTGCGAGAAGGTTGAAGGATTGTTGGAGACATGCGACCGCTGGAACCTGTCTATCAGTGCCGTGAAAAGTTTTTGGGGTATGTCCAACGTCGCCTATTTAGACCATATGGTCTCGAACAATGGTCTAGAGGCTAATCCCAAGGACCTGGATTCGCTGAGTAACCTCCCGTTCCCCAGATCGCTGAAGGCAATGCAGTCCTTCCTGGGAAGCTTGAATTATTATAGCCGATTCATTGAAGACTTTGCTATCTACGCGTCTGTGCTGTACGAGCTCCGGGAAGTTGACTATCATATGTTTCGCGAAGTAGATCGGGAAACTTTACAGGAGGGCGCCAACTCTGGTCTTGCTGCAGTTTGTCCGCAAGTGTAGGCCGAAGATCATATGAAGCGTGCACAGTTTGCCTTTGGTATGTTGAAGGTTAAGATGGCGACGGCACCGATTCTCAAGCATTTCGCTCCCGAAAAAGTGCCGACCATTATTGTATATGCCAGTAAGTGGGATATCTCGGCCACTTTAGTGCAAGATCACGATGGTGTGTATCATCCAGTCACGTTTACGAGCCGGACGCTAAAACCAAATGAAGTGAACTATGGAATTGTCGAGAAAGAAGTTCTGGCGTTGCTACGAATTCTGGATGTGTGTTACAACCTGCTGGTCAGCCGACCTATAAAGGTCCTGTCAAGACGGTCTACTTTGGCCTGTCTATTATCAGCCAATGGGATGGACGGACGTCTAGGCAGATGGTCGGCGGTCTTGTCGCAGTGGACCCTCGAGGTCGTTAAGTGCACCGGGGGAGAGTAAGAGATATTGGGCACATTAGCTGCCAGTATCACCCCTCGGTCTGAAGTGGACGAGGCATCGATAGCGATTGCCCCGAGGAGGCAACCTCGGCAGTCAGTTTCGAGACCGCCACCGACCGTCGACCATGATGAAGAGCTCTTGGTCTTAAGTTTTGACGGATCGGCAAGCGTGAAGAAGAAGGTCGGCGCCTATAGTGCCATATTGTGGAAGTTGCCACAATGGTCTATAGTTGCAGCCGCTGCCGATTTCACGCCGGATATTACTGTTAACGAGGCGGAGTACCGAGGTCTACTTCTATGTCTGGACCTGCTGTCGTCGCAAGAGAAGGGGCGAGTCATCATATGTGGTGACGCCAACCTAGGGATCAGGCAGATCACCGGAGAGATAGACTGCAAGGCTCCACGACTAAGGACGCTAAATGATCTAGTAATGAAGGCATTGAAGGACCACCCCAACCACGAGCTATTGCACGTGAAACGGGACTGGAACAGAAGCGCCGACTACCTCGCGAACAAGGCCATGCAAGAACAAACCGGGGATACGATCACCGAGAAGGCCGTTCTGGATGAATTGGTGAATATAAACAGGCTCCCAGAGGTGATCGGACCCAAGAACGCCCCAGTCCAGGTGCATGTGATGGTCGCGACTAGATCGAAAGCTCAGAAGTCTCGCCAACCCTTCCCGAAGGAAAGTTTGAACTAATATGCAGTGCAATAATTAAGGATGGAACGGATCCTCAAGGCGCAGGACAAAGAATAATGGATTATGAACCTGAAGACCTACCTGCGTGGTGAAATGTCCAAGTTGACGAACGTTCAAGCGAAAGAGTGCATCAATATCGCGGATAGATACGAAGTGGATGATAATGGATTATTGCATTACTGCCGCGATGCCGACGAAGGCAGTGCAGATCGGGACCGATTGTCGAAATTAGTGATCCCCGAGTTGCTGCAGCCGGATGTCCTTCATCACTATCACGTGAGTCTAGAAGGGGGACATCAGGGCATAGGCGGGACCTATCACAAGATCAGGTCCCACTTCTACTGGAGAGGTCTTTTCCGCAGTGTGCAGAAATATGTGGGCTGTTGCACGGATTGCGAGACCGGAAAGGGTAGACCGGTAATCAAGGGGCGATCGCCCGGAAATATCGAAGCTATGTACCCTTTCCAGGTCATATCGATGGACCACATACCGTCACTGCCTAGATCGACGCGCGGAAACACTAAGCTGCTGATCTGTGTAGACCTGTTCACTGGTCTAGTTATTGCGAAGGCAAGTTCATCTCGGTCTGCGGATCAGATCACCCAGAGCTACGAAGAATGTGTGTTCCGAAGATTCGGCGCCAGCGAGGTCATCAGGAACGATCGGAAACCCGGTTTTATGGCCGAGGTGTTCCGGTCGTTCAATAACATGCTGGGCCAGAAACAGAGTGCGACGATGGCATATCGTCCGCAAGCAAATGGATCGGCGGAACGCATGGTGCAGACAATCACAAGGGCGTTCAAGATGTAAGTTGCTGACCCGGACCAGCGAGATTGGGACGAGTATGCAGAAAGGCTGGTGTTTGCACTCAACTCGTCGACCGATCGGTTCCGAGGAGAAACGACTTTTTATCTGACATATGGATGGGACCCTCGGTCGACACAGGATGCTGCGATACCTATCGGTTTCACCCGGACCCGCGATCGCGATGCTCGACGCTGGCGCATGCAGGTCCAGAAACACTACCAGCATGCAAAAGAAGTCGTCAACGAAAAGCTGCGTCAGGCCACACAAGACCGGGCAGACCGGACCAATGACAAGGTCCGACCCCACGGTATAGAACCAGGGGCGAGGGTATGGCTATACCTAGACCGAGTGAAAGAGGGCTATGCGAAGAAGCTGGCTCACATGTGGCACGGCCCTTTCCGTGTTGCCGAGCTGATCGGTGAGCACTCTTCCCGTCTAGTAACAACTGGTACAGATTACAAGGTCTTCCCGATCGTGCATGTGTCCAAGTTGAAGCTGGCCCGAGAATTTCCTGATCGACCCAAAACTCCCTGTCTGGTAGACGAAGAAAAAAGATTTGATTTCGATGAAGCGTTACTGCCGGAGGACAGTTGGGAACGACCATTAGAGGGAGACGAGTTTGAAGTGGAGAAGGTCTTTAGATGTTCGGTCGACCAAGAAGACCAGGTTCGGTAGGACTCACCGAGAGTTCCTGGTCCGATGGAAGGACCATGATGAATCAACTTGGGTTGACGAGCTCGACTTCAATTGTGGGGCTCTTCTAAGAGAGTTCGAACGAGAACGAGTCAGTCGTAATAGCTTCGCAGTGATGCAGACTCATGAAGACCAAGACCAAGACACTCAGTAGCATCGGTCGGTCTAGACCGGTGTGAAGATGTGGAAGGTCCGGAGTTGATGTGAAATTGTGATGAACTGTGACGAATTGGAGTATCGGAATGACGAATGTGATGACTATTTTTCGTGATGGGGGTGGAACTGTTTACGATAACGTGTTCGGTGCACCTATGGAGAGAGTGGTAAAATTAGTTCAAGTGATTTGACGATTGGACATATGAAAAAGAAATGATGACATGTGTTACGAGTTATCTGGTCGACTACCTGCGAGTTCACTTGATATCGCCCCACAGACGGCCGATGACCATCGACGGATGATTTTCACTTGATCCTGAAACTGGTTACGCCAGGGGTCATTCCGGTCAAGCTGGACCAAAGCATCCTTGAGGTCCGCGACCGGCTCAGCGCAATCAAGACCGGGGTACCATATGCCGTCGTCGGCCAGCAGTCTGGTCTTCTCAACGCAACGCCTCGGCATGTGTGAGGAACACCGGGTACAAGAATACGTCGACGTCACACTCGCGGGCTCGCATCCCGTCCAAAATGTACTGGAACAGAGACTTCCAAGCCTCGCCCGCCCGAATTCGACGTCGCTTGCGCTTGCTCTGGAACATCGCCAGGCCCGGATCTTGCCACACCCGGTCGGGGGGAAGCATCAAGTAGTGGGACGCTTCCCAAATTTCTTGGCCGTGGATCTTGTTGAAATTCTTCACCCGGCCTAGCAAAGTGCCGATCCACGGAGTCAAGTGGAACACAAGTCCTATCTTGGGGTGTTCGAAAAATTTCCATGGTTCATTGCCGTATAGGCGGGAGATCTGTGCCGACGTAATCAAGTCCGCCCTCCATGCAGACGCGGCAGGGGTTTTCTTGGCCGGTGGAAAAATCCAGGGGGCCGGGCGAGAGAAAGACCGGGCCAGAAGCTGCTTGGTCAGGGTAGACCGGCTCAAACAGCCGATTTGCCCCGACGACCACGGCAAAGTGATTTCAAACGTCCGCGGCGGAAGGGAGCTGGTGTCAACCGCCATGTTCTTCAGTAGAGCGTACTTGTGAAGCTCGGATGTTCCGGGAGAACCGAAGGTGCCGGCTTCGCTGATGTCGATACTGGTGTGGCGTCACTTGGCAAACCGGTCTTCTGTTCTGACCCCAATGTCGACGCCACTTGGATGAAACTTTCATGTAAATTCGTTCGTGACTTGTACTGGATGGCGACCATAAACTCGGAATCGCAGGACCCTTCGCTGGAGTCCTCCTCGGACGAGACCCCTGTGTGCTTGGTGCGATTTGCAGCACGGCGCGAGGGCGCTCGACTTTTCGAGGGGCTGTAGATTTCGTCCGTGTCCGAGTCCGAGTCCATAAGAAGCGCCTGTGTCTTGGCTCGCTTATGAGGCACTGCACGCTTCCCCCCGACTCCGGGTCCACGCGCAGTGCCCCGCGTCCTCGAGCTACCCAGCGCGTCCGCGCGCTTCTTCGATTTTTTAGCAATTTCGGGATGCTGAATATCAGCCAATGAACGATGTCGGTCTTGGTCCTGCTGCAAGCGGTCTTGGTATTGCTCCGAGGCGACTAAGGTTGCCGACGCAGACCAATCTATGCTGGAGGAAGCAGCCGAACTCGGATGCAGCAAGTTCATCAAGCGCTGGCGGCACTGGTCTAGTGCCACCTGAAGACGACCTGACTCTAGCGTCCAAGCGTCTGACTTGTCTTGATAAGACCGGACCTTCCCGGTCTGGTCTTGAATTGAAATCTGAAGCTCGCCAATGCGTCGCGCGAAGTCGTCGCCCTGCATGCGCAGTGAGGTCGCGTCAAACTGTCCGTCCAGCTGCTGCCGGCGAACAAGTGCAAGTTGATCCCGGAGATGGGACTGATGAGCCTCCAGACGGGACAGCTCATGACGCGCGCTTACCAGCTCCTCTAAAATTGGTCGAAGCTGGTCAACATGATCGTCGGACTGCCTATCGGCATCAAGCAAGGCACCTATTGCCTTGACGACGCTGGGAGGGATGAGAGCTGAAGACAAACGAGGGTCAAGACAAGTACAAGACGAAGACCAAAGATGCGCACCTCGTGTTGCCTGGTGGGCCACCTGGGTCCTGAGACGCATGTTTTCTGTAAGCATATCCTGCATCTGCGTGTCGGCTGCAGTCTGACGCCCTTCCGATGTTTGAAGTGCACGGGAGTTACGTGGGCTGTCAGACCGAGCCGACCGGACAGGCGAAGCAAGGTGGGGCGACTCGGCGCATAGAGTTTCTGCAAGAACAACAAGAACAAGCGTCAAAGGGAAGCATAAGAAGATCAAGTGCAGTAAAGGCAGTACCTGACGTAGGTGTCGAAGATGTTTGATCCATGGGGAAGAAGTGTGAGTGACCAAGGTCCAGTTGGTCGAGTGATGGGTGAGTCAGACCGTTATCGTTGTGCGACACGGTCGGACTCAGGGGCGGCTGTGGTGAAGTATACCACAAATTTGGTCACTTTTGGTCAAGGCAGTTGGTCGAGTTTCCGATTGGTCTAAACAAGGGGGATTCTTAGCCTATCAGATTCAAGGAGTATCAAGAACGCAGGTCTTGGGTGAGTCACCTGACATTGGGTATTTTACATAATTTTGTGTGGGTACATTAGGGACCATAGGGAGGTAGTATTATTGGTTAGTTGCGTATTTTCCAAGTAAAAGTCTTTTGGTCTAGGATAAGTGGCAAAAACCTCTTCTGGTCTTGGTCTACACCGCAGCAAGGGGTCGCCGTTATTCTTTTCACGTACACTAGTCGCCTCCGCCCGCCGCGGAGTGTTTGGGGGAAGAGGGTTGAATTATCCCCTCTTGCCTATTATACCCAGTCTGGACGCGCCGCACGCGCACTTTGGCCACCGGAAGTCCCTCGACGGGAGTACGATTTGGCGATCTCGACACTTTGACTCAAGTACGTTTGAAACGTGCTATTCACTGGATTGGTCTTTATGTGTAGATATCGTTTGTGGAGTTTCACGGGCATATTGGGTCTTTACGTGGACATATTGGCTTATTGTAACATTGGTTGGAGTTTAGACCGGTTTTGGTCTTCTCTCATATTGGTCAGGGGCTAGACCGGTTGATTGGTCTACCCTCTATTATTTTCGTATTGGTCAGGTCTAGATCGTTTGGACGATCGACCTATTGGAATTTATCTTTTGGAAGTGTTTCTGGTCTGTACGTACCTGGGGTGAAGAGTTCCGCCCTAGGTACACCTAGCCAGCACGGTCTCATATTCAAGACCGAATCAGATCGATCTGCG
>CM047583.1:12411816-12494128 GCA_026184515.1 Peronosclerospora sorghi | reverse complement strand
GGTCCCAATATGTACCAAACACTAAAATATGTAAAATACACGCAATGCCATGTGACTTACCAAAATCCGTGTGCTTGACACTCCTTGCACATGATTGGCTTAAAAGCCCCCCCCCCATGTTTCCACCAATCCGATCGCTGACCAGCTGATCGGCACGCCGTTGACAGAAGGTGACCAAAATTTTGCCTTCGCTTCGCCACACTTGGTACGAGTTAACAGTGAACTGCCTCGGTGTTAGCATTTTTGCCCGGAGTTGTCTCCGGCGCGCGATTTCACGCGGCAGTACAGCCGCTGGGCCAGGGATAGAGGAGGCTAATCCCCTCTTCACCTTGTTTTTAGCCTTCTTTTGAGGGTCACGAGGACCCTTCCGTGTCGGTACGGCACGTCGGGATTCCTGAGCCGTGTCTGGCTCATCGGTGATGGTCGCCTTCGGCGACCCGGATGCATCATCCGCAGTTGGTAGAGGTGGCGCACGAGTAAGTGCATTTTCCCCACGTGTGGGGAACGGGTTGGACTGCCGACAACGCCGTTCGGCGCTGTCGGAGAAGTTTGCCTTTGGGGAGATATCCCCAATGGCATCTACCTTCGAGTTATCGAAATAGTTTCCATCCTCTTCCCGAGGAGAATCCTCAGCACCACTAAAGGTGCTCATGGTAAGCCAGAAGTTCTGGCAGTTGGAGTTCTCCAGCTATAATTGATTATTGCGTAAGCAATAGTCTTGATGGGGGAGGATGTAACAGGGTTGCATTCGGTTACATTTGGGTATGTTGTGTACGTAAGTACACTACGGTTGAGGTCAGTATTGACCGGTCCGAAAGGTTTGGACCTATTGGTTATTTTAACCAATCAGGGCAGGAGCCCTTGGTGGAGGCGTGGCAGATTGCCACGTGTTGTAACACAGGTGTGTACATTACATTTCGGCTAGGTACGGATGGAGTAAGTTCTACTTAGTATTACATATAGTTTACATTAGTCTAATTAATTTAGGCTAATTACATATTAAATATATATTCAGTTTACAAATCACACTAAGACTGCTAGGCGCACGACCTCGACCGGTCGCGCGCGCAGTGAGTGTAGTAGTGAAAGGGAATCCCTTTCCTTAACTACTCCCTTTCTAAGGGAAGCCTTGTTTCAAGGCGTTAGTTAATTCTAACAAGTAAACCAAGGGAGATCTTGGCCCCGAGTAAGAGAGCAATCTATTACTAAGCCCTTTTATAAGGATGTATCGGCTAAGTAGCGGCATATCGCCGCTTTAGGAAAGTCTTCCTCTGTGCGCTAGCCGCACCGTGCGTGTACGCACCGGCCATAATCGTCGTCGTGGTCCGTGGTTTTAGTACTGTGTCACTTTACCCTTCGTCTAAACTTTAGACTTCACCTTCCCTATAATTCACGCTTTGTCCATCGAAGAATTGTTTTGCTGGCTTGCTCATCATCGCTCTTGATTAACATTGGACAGTGAAGTTGTCTAGGGGATGTCGCTTTGATGTGAGATCTACTACCACGCAAATAATCCGACGACCTGCTTGAAACTGAATCATGTCAAACAGACCTGCACTATAAATAAACAAGCTTCCAGCCCATGCGGCACACAATCATCAGGTGTCTAAGCTAGCTCTCGTAGCGGTATTTGCGCAAAACCATACCTTGATCCAAACTATTCATAGCGATGATTTGTCTACGCATAACTTACCAACTCCGACAATTTCGGGAGTACCACAGCTCGCCATGTGAATCGAAGGAGAGTGAACAGCTTCTCAATATGGCGGGAAAATATACGGTGAAACAGTCTAATGGGCTATAGCTGAGCCTGATGGGCAAAAATGCGTTAGGCTGGCTCGCTCCGTACACAGAGACGGCCCAAAATACGGTAATTCTTTACATTATAAAGGTAGATTCAGCCCCAGGATTTAATCCTGGACCTCTCGATCCTGAAGTTAGCACATACCACTCGATCCGGCACGGATGTCCGTGCACAACATGGTTAAATTCGTCGCATTTAAACCAACCAGGTTAGTTCAGCCCCTGGATCGAACCCGGGACGTCCCGATCCTGAAGTGAGCACGTACCACTCGACGACGGGATGGATGCCCGTCCACAACATGGTTGAATTCGTCACATTATCCTTTTTTGAGCCAAGCACGTTGGGTCAGCCCCAGGGTCGAGTCGTGGACCTCCTGATCCAGAAGTGAGCAGCGTACCACTCCACCACGGATACAAAACTGGCCAGAAAGAATGTCTCGTTATCACTGAAGTAATGATACCCTATGTAATTTTTTAAACAAGTTTATGGACTGTGCTGAGTTTTTTTTTTCATTATCGAGGCACTTGCAGTTTGGAAGGTGCATTAAATCGCGCAGGCTAAAATTGTCCAGTGGTTTATTGACGTGGCAGTTGCAAATGAAGATAGCTCAGCTCGACTTTTTCCGGTATGTTATCTCTCGATGCTACTACTGATTATCGATCAAGTGAACGTCGTGCACCACCACAAACTGTCTGTGGTCTTATCACTTACGTGTTCGTCGCTTTGTCGTTAGACGTGTACCCGAAGATCTTAAAGTGCACACATGCAGTGGTAGCTTCTTCTCCTTGGTCTTTTTTACCGTGATGGGCCTTTTAGTTCTGAGCCATTGGAACGCATACAAAGAGCAAGAGACCAAGACAATAGTCGTGATGGATGAACATCAAGAAGATCGATTGCGTGTGAATTTTAACGTGAGTTTGCTCAATGTACCCTGTGCGCTGGCTAGTGTCGACTTGGAAGACCATATGGGCCAACGGTTTACAAATATTACGCGTCATATTCGTCATTTTCGGCTTGCCACAGCTACTGCAACGGAGACTGTCGAACGCATGGAAGAGGTGGTGATTGATAACCACGAAAAGGGCATTCCTGTCTGGGGAGGTATCCATCAAGCAACTCAAGGGAGCAGCGTGCACTACTCGATGCCATTGACCACCGCCACGTTTGACGACTTTTTAGCCAAGTATGAGCTCGTACTTGTGAATTTCTACGCCCCATGGTGTCCATACTGTCACCAACTTCATCCAGAATGGGAACGAGCAGCAGCTCAACTACCAGATCATCCCGAATATAGTGAGATGGTACGCATGGCGTCGGTCGATTGTACCGATCCGGCAGCTGTCTGGCTTTGTCGTCGTGCGCATATCCGGGCCTTTCCCTCCATGCTCATTTACTTGTATGGAAGCACGTCCACGCACTACATTTACAGTGGACCACGTGTAGCAGAGCATATATTGCAGTTTTTAGACCTGTTTTTTCGTCGTATTGAACCCGATGCAGACTTTGCAGAGGAAGTGAATGTGAACAACGATCGGCTTGGTCTGCCACTGCCTCTGCATGTGAATGCGGAGAATGTTGCCAAGATTAACGTTCAAAAGCCTCGACTATCGAAAATTGTGCACCCTGGCGCTATCGAAGGATGTGAAATCTCGGGAAGTCTTAGTGTCAACCGTGTTCCTGGCGTCGTCGTGTTTACCGCCCGCTCGGATCAAGTATCTTTTACTGCACAGGCCATTAATATTTCCCACCTAGTTCACCATTTCTCGTTTGGTCAAGTGCGACGAACCGAAAAGTTGTTTACTGGAGGCAATCGCGCGCTCGCAACTCCTTCAAATCGCTATCCTCTCGATAGCCGCATGTATACCACTGAGAGCGAAAATGTCTCGATCCAGCACTTTTTAAACGTAAGTGAATGTGGAGAAGCTACGTTTGTATCGCTAACGTACGTGTGTATCGTTACTTGGCGTGATTTGTTGATTACAGGTCGTCGGTTTTGACAAGAAAGACTCTTCCCAAACGCACCTACAGCAGCGATCGTACGAATTTTCAGCGACTACGACTGAATATGGTGATAAGCAGCCGTCTACGTTGTTCACGTTTGACATTTCTCCCTTGGTGGTGCAGATCACCACGGAGACCATTCCATTCTACCACTTGGTCACGCACTTGTGCGCTGTAATTGGTGGCATGTACACTATCCTCGGCCTTGTCAACTCGGGTGTTTTCCATGCCATGAACTCGATCAAAAAGAAGCAGCAACTTGGCAAGCTGTCGTAGAACAGGGCGTCCCACCATGAGCACAAAATACACAATGTAAAACCAGTGTCTGTTGTCGTCGTTGAAGTCTATCACCTGATGCTGGTATGTGGTTCTTTGTGCGTCACTTTCCTATGAGCGGAGTTTACAGCGGCGACTTGAACAAAGTACTGGGTGATGGTGAGACCCCAAACGTACATGTTTCCAGTTGCACAGCTCACGGAGATCAACATGAGGGGTAGGAAGGGGTATCTTGAGCCAATACGCGGGAGATACGGAAACACTGCTGCCAACATGGCCAGCCCGACCAGTGCAGCGAGATAAACTCTCTCGAAAATAGACAGACCGACTTGACTAGACTGCTCCTTGCGCGAGCGCTTGAACAACGGGACGAGTACAATCTTTGCAAGCAAAGCATGACAAGCGCCGAGAAGTACCTTCGTGCCTTGCTCGGCAGGCGTGAAAAGTAACGGGAAGAGTGAGATGATAGCAACTCCTGAGGCCATTCGATACAACCGCATGCTTGCAACACTGTCAGTAGCTACGAGTGCCATTGGCAGTGTTACTTGGAGAATCGCCTTCTCGTGGACATGATACCCTAAGAGAAACGAGCACAGCATGCAGTAGAGGAGCGCACTGGTAAAGAGCGTGGAATCCGGATATTTCCAAATGCTTCGTAACACTGGCATCATCATAGCAAACGTTAGGACAGCACACACGAGCGGCGAGACCGTTGGAAGTATCGCAAACTTTGCTTCCTGCACAAGTCCGCCACTCATTAGCGCAACGCCCTCCTTTGAAGCTGGAACGCGAAGAATCACCAAGACTTTATCGAGGAAAGCGTAAAGTGCCCATACATTCGGCGCCCAGTAAGCATGACAGAGTCCTCTTTGCACCGGAAACAGTCGAGTCAGAATCTGCTGGAGCCCAGCAATGGGATTTTCGTGGTTCCATAAGATACTTCCAAACGCAAATGCAACTAGTCCCAGCACGAGAGCTCCCAATTGCACCAATTTGCGAAAGGAGAAACGCTGATCGTTGATCGGCATCGTTCGAGTTGTACCATTTGCACCCGTGCTGGAGATGGCCTTGCTTCGCAGCTTGTCCGTGTCGACCGATTTCGGCTTTGGAATATAACAATAATGTCGTAACAAGTACGTGAAATAGAGCGGCGCTGCATACAAATAAATGTGTTTCAACATGAGCAAGACTGTATACACGAGTGCGCCTTGTAAATCCTGCTGTTGTCGAATTTTCGTGGCTGAGAAGATCAAGAGGCCTGTGAGCATTCCATTGTACTGAAAATGAATATGATCGACATAAAGCAGTCCTGCATCAAGTACGGTGAGGATCAGAATGGCCAGTCGTTGTGTCCTCGAGAATGCGCCTTTCGTCTCTGTATGTTTACTGGACCTAGCTGAACAATAGGCATGTACCGCATAGAAAAGTACCCCATCTGACGTAATGACAGTCAGACGTTGGAAGAGCACCACCGACGTCGAATGGATGGGCGTCCGACTGATGACTAACATGGCTTTATCCACATGCGCAGCGATCAAGCTCATGAAATACTCAAAATAAGCAAAAAACGGTGGGTAATCAAGTGTCCACTCACTCGTTGCTTCATGATACCAACGATGACGGGGCAAGTGATACGTAACGCTTAACCAATTACGATGGACTTCAAAGTCCGTGCTCGTATAGGAAGGAAGCAAGAGGAGCTTCAGAGAGACGGAGACGAGGAATAAAGTGACAAGGGCGCCGTCCACTTGCGCGGTCATGGGGCTTACTTCAGGAGTGGATGAAGGAACGAGTAGGGGTAGACACTAAAACGAGGGGTTCAAGTGACATTCTTAGCTATGAAAATAATGCAACAAGTGCAGGAGAATGGACCCGCCCAAGTAAAAGCAAAAGATGAGAAGTCCGTAGCCATTGCCAATCCTTTGCGTCTGCTCGAGGATGCGGTTGCTCTGCAGAAAAAAAGACATTGAAACCAATCACGAAGTGAGCGGTCTGCTTTCATACGATTCACGTCAAAACTCGGCACCTGTGTAACGTTTGCCTTTGTTTCTTGAGCATGATGCGCAATGAGATCCAGATCTGTCTGTTGCTCGATAATTTTATCCGTAAACTGGCTCATAAGGTTCGATATTTCAGCCATTCGTGACTCCATTTGTCTGTTGAGCAAAACCCAGAGCAGATGAGCTACAATAAAGGACAAAGGGACACGCTCATAATCTCGACCAACGTACTTTGCATCCTCAAGATTTTCTTGAAAGTGCCGAGACAACATCATATTTTCTACGCGAAAACGCCGGTCTTCCTCTTCCGTGAACGCAGGCTCATCAATGTGTGACGAAAATGCCGGGCCTTGCTGCAATGAGCATACAACATGAATGCTGAAATAAAGCAACAAGCACACGATGCGAAAACGTACCTGGGCGAATGCATGTGGTTTTCGCGCTTTCAGGCTCCTGTGTTGAGTGTTCTCAATTTTTGTTTCCGTCACTTGCGACGCCGCCAATAAGTGTGCAGAAATAGCACGAGGCGAAGTTATCGGCGAGTTCGAAGATAATTTTGGCGACGAGCGCACGGGAGCTTCAATACCAATGGATGGATTCTGTATGGTTTCTTCTTTTCGCATTCGCTCAATTTTTTGTTCCACTATTTCTAGCTCTTGTCTATCATTTTGTGGCAATAAGCTTCGCGTTCAAGACATACCCAACGTTAGCCCGAACACACCAAATCCTTGCAAGAAAAGATAACAAGCGCACCGAGACGACAGCAAAAAAGGCTGTTGGTATCTTTTCCTTTGCATCTGCTTCGCTTTATCTGCAATATACTTCAATCGCTGCGAGGAAAATAAACATATCAATTCACCTTCAAGGCCAGCCCATCCGCCACTATTTTCTCAATACCTCCAATAAGTACATCACCACCTCTTTCTTATGCTCCTCCATACTAGACCCAGCAGCTTCATCTTGTTTCGTAAAGCACATTAGTCAGCGTTTTTTAATGTCTCCGGATATAACTAATCAAATCTCACGTTGAGCCTCTTCCGCCAACTTCAAAGCATTGATTCGACTGCTACAGTTCTTGATAAGCTCCAGTAGGTCCTACATTACGAACCATCTACACGTCAGCAAATATCTCTCCTACAACAAGTGTCTTGTTTCTTTCTCGTACTGCGTCTAACTCGTCTTTCTCTTTTTCACTCATCCGGGGCCCTTTGTGAATTCGGATAAAACTCTTGGGCTGTAGATATCTGGGCTTGACTAGACGCAGCAGATTTTCCACGTGGGACAAACTCTGTAGCTGCAAATGCAGAAACTAAATCATTAGTCTTGTTACCATAATATAATGGCGAATCGAGCTCATAGGAAGCAGATCCAAACCCAGACTTTCAACTCAGTCAACAGACCAGCTCCATCGCTTCTAGAGTAAAAACAGTGGGAGATTTAAAAGTCGTACTGGGACGTGCTGGAGCCAACTCGCGAAAGCGCGGAGTCACATCTACACGCATTATTCCGGTCGTATTAACGGATTGGCCAATTGCTAATCGGTACGCAGTACCAGTAGCATCACGAGACCTGCTATAATACAATGTTATCCTTCTTGGCCGTCGTTTAAGAAAGCAATGCTTCTGGTGAGATAGATATCTTTTCATGCCTTGAAAATTGTGGATTTTAGAGTCTAAACACTTGAATATTTGCCACCATCGGGAACGATGGTCCCCAGGTGGTCGATTTCCTGTCACGTGTTCAGGGTGATGCAAAAGCGCTCATTACGCTGAAGTTTGAGCCTACGGACCGATGTCACCATGTGTGCATTGTGATACCGGTGCATCAACTAACTTTGTGAGAGAACAACGTTAGCATCGTGGAAGTGAACGCACCACGAAACATGTTGACAGTCCGGCTAGCAACAGGTGCAACCGTGACTATGCGTGTAATTTCCAGTTGGATAAACTGTAATTCAAGGATAAATCATCGTTCTCGAACTTGATGACAAGTTCAATTTTATCTTGGGCATCTCCTGGTTTGTCCAAGCATCATCCAACGATCTGCTGTGGCAATACCACAGGAACTGATTATCCTCTGAGCTATTCAAATGTATCAGTGACTTCACTCGCACCATTATAAAAACTGGTGGGTAGTGATGGCACCCCCAGATCTGATCCAACAATTGTAACGGATGGTAAATCTGTAAAATCAATGGAACTCTAGAAAAAACAGCTGCGTAAACAGGAAGTTGTCATCCCGGCAATAAAAACTACGGTGCTGGAGTACTCATGATTCTGGAAAGGTCACCGTGAGGAAGAGGCAATTGACAATCAAATCGAACTCATCTCAATCATCGTTGCTAAGGTGAAATCTTAGATACTAATGACTAAACATCCAGGTTTCAACCACAAAACACTAGGAGTGAGTACTTTCCCAATGCACATCCACATACAATTAAGACCCATGGGTATATTCTTATGTATTCCCAGCAAAATTCCATGTTAGCCCAGTATAAATAAGGTATTGACCTTGAGCCAGGCGCGAAAAATTCGTCACGCAGCTGTGGTGGAGTCAAGTTCAAAATCGAACACCGAAGTGTCCGGAGCTCGACCACCATCGTGCCCAGCCGACCAACATACGGGGGGGGTACCCCGCGAACATTCGCCTGTATGCCGATCGGGTGACTGATCAGCACTACAGGACGCCTGGTCCGGTTTGTCTTCTGAACTCTCACCTTGTGCACCCATTGGTATGGGTGGTAACACACTCGGTGGGCCGTCACGCAATATGAATCTTGATAGGGACCGATATGGAGGGTACCACTTCCGGGGTAATTTGTACCAATAACCAACAAAAGATAATCCAAATGATCCGATCGGCAAATGGAGCGGAAATCGTCACTCCAAATGCAACGAAAACTTGGGGCAGACCGCGAAGCGGTGTGGATACCCAACCAATAATCTTGTGTAGAAGCGCATGGAAGTTTTTGGGGACAACTGTTGTGAACATGGGCGGGCCATCCGGAGCAGAAGCGACGCAGGGTTCAGGTACATGATGGTAAGCGACAGACGGATGATATATCAGGTTAATTGGTCGATGAGGCATTTCAGGATGGGTTGAGCTGATTGGTAGATATTAGGTAATTGGTTGATTTTAGGATATAAGGAAAAATAAAGTTCTCTTTTTGCGTCCGATCAGCTAGATCATCGATTGGGACGGCGTGATAACTTCGCGCCTCTCTTTCATTGCATGTGCACCTGTGGTGGAGCGGCTGATAAAAGTTTTTTAAGCTTGATCAGGCGTTACCATGGCGCCCGGACTGCCGACTAACGAAGGGCGTCCTCCGGTTGTCCTCTGACTGCTTGTGTTCCTGCTCACCTTGTGTACCCGACGTCTTGGGCGTGGGCCCCTCTCCAGGTGGCGGGGATGTTACTCTGCAATTCCTTGGTGCAAGATTGAGATGATTTGTGATGAAGCGACTGTTGTCGATCAGGCTTGATCAGGTGAAAATAGTCGATGATCAGGGCCAATAGACGAAAATTACAGATCGTGATCGACCTGATCGGTCTGATCGGTCTGATCGATTTAGTCGATCAGGCACTAGTTGGCGCGAGTTGCGAACAGATAAACGCAGGTCGCAGGTTGTAGAATGTCGATCTCGTGTTGATCGGCGAAGGGGGTACTTGATCAGGCAGCGGAAGTCTTCACTTCCTGATCACGGAGCCTCTGGGGTCTTAATAAGCTAACAGAATACCCAATATAAATTTATTCTTAGCCTAGACCTACGAGGGAGGGAAATTTCACTAAATCCACCTAGAGTTCCCGTGGGGCGCTTATAGCAGCCGAACTCTAGGGGCCAAACGTGAACCAATAAGGGAAGAGGTGAGAGCGCACTGCTCAATCACGTTTCCGAGACCAAAAACCTTTACATAAGAACCGCTGACACAGCGGGCGGAGTTGCGGACGAGCTCTCGACGCTCTACGCCTGCCGGTGGGCCAAAACGCACTAGGTGCTCCCTCCCGGGACGTAGAGGTGCTTAGAAGAGAGGAGGGCGCAAAGGTGCCGTCCCTGTAGGTGATCCTAAGAGGTTGGACGCAAAAGGAGAACTTTATTATTGCTTATATCCTAAAATCTACCAAAAATCTAATATCAGCCAATCAGAACTATCCATTCCTATGTGCTTCGTCGACCAGTCGACCTGTTTTTTCCGCTTACCGTTAGGTTACCGTTAGGTTACCTTTAGGTTACCGTTTGGTAACTGTATCAGTTGTCGCGTCGTCCCAGATGTCCCGTCCATACCCCGTCGATGCTCGCCACAGTTGCGCCAACAGTTGTACCGAATGTTGTGCCGACTACCTACTATTGTACCAACTAGGGTACCAACTATGGTACCGACTATGGTACTGCAAAAATGTGTAATACACTTCACCACAGCCTACCTTGAGCCGCGTCCCAGCCGTACAGCAGTTGGGGCGGGGGTCGATCATTCCGTTGGCTTCCCTCGATCATCTCTTCTTTTCGTCGGGTCATGATCGATCATATCGTTGGCACCGTTGGCACCCATCGATCGCCCCTTTTTTTCATTGGGTTATTATCGGACACCGTTGGCACCCATCGATCGCCCCTTCCTTTCATCGGGTCATGATCGATCATATCGTTTCCTAACGACAGGATCAAGTCATCACCTATCATGTCGTTACCAACCATCGATCAGGTCATCATGACCATGCATCCCCACATTTTCTTCATCAAGTCGATCATGCAGACGATCATGGATAGTGTTTCATCACTTGATCAGTCTATAGCAGACGTCATTACCTCGGTGATTCCACGGCCCAGGTCAGCAATTCCGCGCGCCCTACTGCTTTCCACAACCCTTCCGACAGCGGCACCAGCAGACTCTCGACACACAGCGTCGATGTCTTGCCGCTATGACGCATCCACTGATGCAGCGCGTGAAGTGTCGCGGCTTTCATGGACTTCTTGTTGTTGGCAAGGCTAGCAATTAAACTCGGTCCGAGCAGCTTCGACATCATGGCAATCTCGGGGCCTACACCCGTCGCGACCGTCGCAAACACATTCGCCGATTTGACCTTGATATCGCGTTTGCATCACTTAGAGGAGATTTCAAGAGCCGCACCACGTCTTGCCCTGGGCGCGTAAAGGCAATGGCGCAGCCCGCACGTTCATAAATGTCTTGGATCTTGTCCAGGGCTTCGCTGAGCTGTTTCCACTCCCCTTTGTCGCTCTCGTTCTTTAACTTGTCCAAGAGCTCCTTGGTCAGCGCTGCCGTATCATCGCGAGACGGCGCGGCGTCCTCCTGGTCTTTCACTCGTCGCTTGACACTCGACTGCGCCTTGTCGGGATCATACCCTGCCTTGTCAAACGCAGCCTTGACTGTTTCCGCTAACGCTGTCTTCCAGCTCTTGAGATTCAATATGGAAGCAACGCGGGACCGAGCTGCGAGTATATGCCGCTTAGCAAGGATCGCGGCACTCCGAACCTTGGGATTCGACGAGTCTAAGCCTTGAGGTCCCTTCGCATACTCCATCAACGCGCTTGGATGGCACATTGCGACACCAAAGTCCTAGACACCATCCAGTAGCACTAGCAGCGCCTCCAAATGCGCCAGCGGCAAGCTAACATTCGTCATCGACGCCATCAGACAACCCATGGTATACTACGAACTCGTGGGCTCACACAAGCTCAAGATCAAATCATGAACCTCCATGTTCGCCTTCTTGTCGCCAATCTTGTCACATGCACGCGGTACTACCGGCACACGACGCTGCGAGGAAGTCGCTCGGGCTCCGGGACGTGGTCGAGAAGAATACAGATACAGCGCTTCGCGATGTGCCGAAAGACAGGGTCGTCGACCGTCTGGGTGTTGAGACCGTCGGGAATGTTACATGGTTGTAGTCGGCGCTTTTTTGGGCGGAAAATCGTCATTGGTCGCTTGACGCACCAAGACACGCCAAGCTTGTGGATCACCTTGCGTCTGCGTACGAAGGGGCTCGCCCAGAAACCAGTGCGATCGATCAAACGCAGCGTCATGGTCTTGTTTTTTTGTCGTCGGGTGGGCATTCGTTTTGGTCGTCCGGGCCTTGTGTTGCGTCTCCCTCTTCCATCTCCACGTCGTTCGATGGAATCTCGTGGCCGAGGGCTACTAACGCGCGCATGGCCGTGTAATCATCTTGAAAGACGATCGTACACGAGCTGTCATTGATCCATTCAACGTACGACGGACCATAGCCTTGAAAATAGGCCAGGGTGTCACGTGTCCACACGTACTGGAAGTCATCGTCGAGTGCGTACAAATGCAACGCATCGTCTCGCACGACGACACGGTCGCCGCTTGCCCGCACATCGCAGCGTTCGCGTCGGACTTTGGCACTCGATGGCGTCCAGTCGATGCGTCCGCCTCCAAATCTCGCGGCTCGTTTTCGCACTTTCTCGGCTCCCACCTGCTTTTCCATCCACTCGGTCAGTGTCCAACCCTGATCGAGTGCACGCACGGCTTCAACCAAATAGTCCGCGGCAAATGGCGCGTTCCAAAGCATTGCATGCGCAATTCCCGCTTGGTCTGTTCTTCTCGACTCGTGAGGTCCAAGCCGGTGGAAAACCCCGGTGCGATAGCACCCGATCAATCGACGCAACGCGTGTCGACGCAAGGGCGAAGACGTCCATACCTTGCTCTCCATGAGGCTTGTGCTCGAGCAGTGTTGTCAATGCCTAGAGCACTTGTTCAATGCCACGGGCTGGTTGAATACAACGCTCGCGCGTGGCACACGCGCAGCGATATCCAGCTCTTCCATGTCCACGCAGTCGACAGTAGACATACACGAGGACGCTAGTTGCACCCGTTTCCATCGAACGAGGGCGGTCATCAAGGCGCAGAAGGTTTCTTCTTTTTCATCGAGACGGTTCGGTCCTGTAAAGAACCTCGTCTAAGGTTGTGAATGCCGAACGTCGACGCGCCGACCGCCTTCTTACGCCGTAAAACTCTTGACTGGACATCGTGTACAGTACCAATTGCATGGTGGAATGGCCGTGAGCGGCGGCACAAGACAAAATGCGTGGTATGCAGCATCGCAGCTGTCACAGAGTAACATGCTTTCCTGTGCATGCATATGACCACAGTGTCGGCACAATTCTTCCGACGCGAGATGGGTTACGGGCGTATAGAGCGGCACGCTCATGATCCACTGCTCAAAGAGTCGATTAAAGATCTATTGCAGTCGAGTGGCCGACTTGGCAATCTCGGCATCCCGTCGATTAAATGTAAAGCAATTTTCTCACACGAGGTTCACGTCGCGCACGAGCTGCTCAAATCTTGGTCATAATACCCACGACACAGTCGTAGCTTGATCGTGCCGAGATCCATGGGATGTTTGATCACCGCTGCGTAACCAGGTACACCCTGCACGGGTGCTGCAAAGGACCCGGCCAGCTCGTGCCCCAAGATGAGATCGAGTATATACTCGAAACGTGAGCGGAGCGTCCGATCCTGTGCTCTCCCAAGCAGAAAACAGTGCTCCAATGTCTTCATTTGATAGCACCGGAGCTCCACAACCTCAGGGTCGTGTGGAGGAGCGACAGACCTCGAAACGGTCGCAGATGTTGGCGCGCGTCGTGACTGGAACAAGCACGCGCGGCACCAGCTGTTTTGATGGAGTACGAACTTGGATGTTTCCTTTTGGGACGGTCTTGGACGTCCACTCTAGGACGGCTCTGTAGAGAAGTGAATGCGAACACTTTGGTCACTTTGTGTCAGCGGAACAACGATCAGCTTATCAGCGATCGGATTGGTGGAAAACAAGGAGGCTTGTAAGCCTATCGTGTGCAAGAAGTGTCAAGAACGCAGATTTTGGTGATTCACACGATATTGCGTGTATTTTACATATTTCATGTTTGTACATATTGGGGACCGTAGGGAGAGTTTGGATTTCTGTTTGTTTAACTCACAACAACGAAGTCGTTCGCATCTTTGCACAGTACATCAGTCGCCTCCGCACTCCGCGGAGTGTTTGGGAGCAGAGGGTCGAGTAATCTCCTCTAGCTAATTATACCCGGCCGGGACGCGTTACAGACGCACTTGGCCCGCCGGAAGTCCCTCTACGGGAATACGCATTGTTCGGCTTCGCAAGCCCAAGTTACACACGTTTGGAACGTGTAACCAAGTTTTTTGGATTATTACGTGGAGATATCGTTCGTGGAGTTTGTCACGTTCTCTTTAGATCTCCACATTGGAATATTGGTCTTTTATTCTCACATTGTTTGGGCTCTACGATCGATTAAGCGATCTGCCCTTTGGAGTATACTTACTTTAAGTATAACCGGTTTGCCCGTACCCAGGGTGAAGAGTTCCGCCCAAGGTACACCACCCAGCACGGTCTCGCATTTAAGACCCGAATCGATTTGCAGCGACGATCCACCAAGTGTGTAACCAGACCATTCCATGGGGTACACAAGGTGAGATGGAGACGCGAAAATCGGAGCAGGCGTCATATGCTGATGATCGGTCGTCTGCTGGCAGCGGACGATCAGATCGGATCGTAGGCGAAGGTTCGCGGGGTACCCCTCCCGTCAGTAGGAAGGCTGGGCACGATGGTGGTCAGGTTCTCGACACTTCGGTGTTCGATTTTGAACTTGACTCCACCACAGCTTCGCTGCGGCAGCTATCTGGGCCAAACTCGCTTGAATCCATTGCTCCACTTGCTCCTCCGTCAACGACGCAATCGAAGCGACTTCGCTGCGTGCTTTTCTATACATGAACGTCGTCCACGACCGTATCGCTGTGCTTCGAGTATTTTCTGAATCATCTTAGTCGCCAAGGCAACGAATCTAGGGGATAAAGTGCTGATAAACAATGGCAGCTCGGATCGAGTCGTGCCATTGGCTGCACTCGTAGAGTTGTCGCATAGAATCACACTATTTTGGGCTTGTCTCGCGCTCATTCTCAAAATGGTCCGATGCTTGCGCTTACTTGCTCGTTTCACACGTCCATACGAGATAGCCTCGTCCAAGGAATAGAGAAGCATGGCCACGAACGCTATGGTCGCTGTGGTAATGGCATTTTTTGCAGATGGGAGAGGAGACACTTTCCACCACGGATCGAGCCACTCGGGATCGACAGTCTCTTCCAAGAACACTACAGCTTCCATGAAGGATGCATTCGTCACGCATATACCATCTCGGCCCATGCCGCACAAATTGAACGTCCCCATCGACCCAGACTAAACGCGTCGCGTGGAATCGCCACTTCCACCGTTAGCGCAACCGACGGCTCGTACACCACTTGCTGCGTAAAGTGCACCAGCTTGTCCGTGGCTTTCGCTTGCTCCACTAAAGCGGCCTCATCCACATGCAGTGGCAGCGCAGCAGCCAACGACTGGGCTTCCTGTGCATACGTTTGAATGGAACTCATTACTTCGCCACCTGCCGCGATCATTCCATCCAGGTCATCGTCCGAATTCGCCAGGTCGATTTCAGCGCGGCGATAAATCATTTGCACCAAATTCAACACTTAGAACAGCTCACCCCGACATTTGTTCACTACCGGCACCAATTAGGTGCGCCATGCCGTCGATTGTTCATCATCCGCCATTTCGGAGCTTGCCACGAGGCTTTTGGTTGTGTAAAGGAACCTTAACATCGAGGAGATGGAAAACGACAGTTTGGCGGTATTATTTCTCGTGCGTAGCTTCACCACGGGACAGCGAGCACCAAAGCTCTCCGACGCGAGAGCCGAAGCCACCTTCGTGACTCGACCGAGGTGCCATTCCTCCAAAGTTTGGACGAGACGATAGTACAAGGACGCAACGTCGCCGCCGCGGCGAGCATGACCGAGCAAGGCACCCTCCGAGACAGCGGAGAGCGTAATGTCCAGCACATTCTTCAGTGCTACGACTTCTTATTAGTTTCCATGTGGCGCATAAGCAGCTGATTTAAGAGCAAATACATCTGCATCATTCGTTCATCTGGTTGATCGATTGGTCCATTCAGCTTTCCGCTGATCGTGACCTTGAGTAAAGTCATGATCGAATCGATCCATAAGAAATTCTTCAGTTCATTCATATAAAACGTCCTTGCCAGATCAGATTCTGATGGCGCCTTACTTGATCGACTTTCGTCGCTCTCCGAACCAGGATCCTTCAGCAACGCCTTCGGTTGGTCCGGGTCGTAGTATTTCACCACCGGCTTAATCCAGATCATTATACACACATGCAATAGGCGGATCACAACTTGTGTTGTGATCCGCACGGGATCCCGAAGGAGCCTTGGGAGGTGATTGAGGCGTTTCCTCCTTTATCTCATCAAGATACCTCCCCAGGTCCTGATGATCAGCATTTCCTTTCTTCTTCAGACATGACGACGGCGAACTGCCTCCATCGCCATAACCACCTCCTCCTTTTCCACTCCTTTCTTCAATTCTGCTTCCGCTTCCGTTTTCACGTCCGCATCGGCGCCATCTTGAGTGGAACCACGGTGATATCCCGCGTCGCCCAAAGATTCGGGCACGCGCATCATTGTGGTGGAGCGGCTGATCGAAGTTTTTGACGCTTGATCAGGCGTTACCACTGCGCCCGGACTGCCGACTAACGAAGGGGGTCCTCCGGTTGTCCTCTGACTGCTTGTGTTCCTGCTCACCTTGTGTACCCGACGGCTTGGGCGTCGGTCGCTCTCCAGGTGGAGGGGATGTTACTCTGCAATTTCTTGGTGCAAGATTGAGATGACTTGTGATGAAGAGACTGTTGTCGATCAGGCTTGATCAGGCGAAAATAGTCGATGATCAGGTCAAAAGTGGCATTCAGTATTCTGAAAGCAAAGATTGCGTCAGCCCCAACCCTGAAACATTTTGATCAAGCCAAAATGCCGGTGATCGTGGCTTATGCCAGCAGATGGGCAGTATCTGCCGCGTTGTTACAAGAACATTATCAAGTGTATTGCCCCGTCGCATTCGCCAGCCGGACACTGAAGAGCGTTGAGATGAATTACAGCCACGTCGAAAAGGAAGTTCAGGCTCTTCTGCGGATTTTGTATGTTTACTTCACGATGCTAGTCGGAAAGGCGATCACTGTCTTGTCACGTCGATCCACGTTGAAATGTTTACTAACATCCACGGGCTAGACGGACGATTGGGCAGATGGGCTGCGATCTTATCACAATAGGACCTTGAGATCAAGAAATGTGCACATGGAGAAGAGGAGGTACTAGGTGCGTTAGCCGCAAGTATCACCCCTCGCGCAGAAATTGATGAAGCCCTGATCGGGATCGCACCGAAAAAGCAACCGCGGCAGATGATTGAAGTACCACCTCCTACGGTTTAGAAAGGCGAAGAACTCTACGTGTTCATTTTCGATGGATCTGCAAGTGTCAAGCGACGTGTGGGTGCGTTTGGCGCTATCGTGTGGAAATTACCAGAGTGGAAGATTATGATCGCGGTTGCTGACCATGCACATAACATCACAGTGAATGAAGCTGAATACCATGGATTGCTCTTAAGTTTGGATCTACTGTCGCTATATCCCAAAGGAAGGATGATCGTGTGTGGAGACTCGAATTTGGTTATATGGCAAATGCGCGATGAAATAGAGTATAAAGCTCCGCGATTGCAAGTGTTTCAACAGCGTGCGCTTAAACTCCTTCGCGAATGGACCGATCATGATCTGTTGCATGTCAAAAGAGAGTGGAATAAGAGTGCTGATCATATCACCACTATGGTCATGCAGGGTGGAACAAGATGTGAGATTGATGACTAAAAACAGCTGGAGGAATTGGTCGATCTCAACATATTGTCGGAAGTGAACACTGGAATGAAGATCCCACTGCCCCACAAGTGCTGGTGACGACGCGATCACGTAACCTCCGTCAACCGCGACCGTCAACGTGGCCCGATATATCCATAGAAGGGATGAGATCGGAACGTGTGAAAAAGGATCAGGACGAAGATAAATGTATTCATGATTTGCGAAGTTACTTGTACGGTGACGTCTCACAATTGAGCGCAGACGAGGTAAGAGATTGCGCGAAAATTGCCGACAACTACGATGTCGATGAACAAGGATTGTTCATTTACTGTGGAAATATGGCTAAAGGAAAAGACAGCGATGATCAAGATGATCAAGACGATCGACGCTATTTGATCAAGCTGGTCTTACCTGAGACCCTACATGCGGATGTCCTCCACCATTACCATGTGAGTTTGGAAGGGGGACACCAAGGTATAGGGCGTACATATCAGCGGATCAGACGATACTTTCATTGGCGTGGTCTATTTCGCAGCGTACAAAGATTTTTGGACAATGCGTATATTGTGAGACGGGTAAGGGCCAGCCTACGATCAAGGGTATGTCGTCGGGGAATATCGAGGCCACGTACCCATTCCAAGTGATAGCCATGGATCATATCCCGTCACTGCCCCGATCAACTGATGGGCATAAGGAACTGCTGATTTGGACTGATCTGTTCACGGGTATGGTGATCGCGAAAGCTGGATCGTCCCGCACAGCGCAGAAAGTCGCCGAAAACTAAGAAGAGTGTGTATTTTGACGATTTGGAGCTATTGAGGCGATCAGGCATGATCGAGAGCCCGGTTTTATGTCGGAAGTATTTCGTGCGTTCAACAAGATTGTGGCACAACGGCAGAGTGCCACTATGGCATACCGTCCACAGGCGAACGGCAAGGCGGAAAGAACGGTGCAGACGATTACACTGGCGATCAAGATGTACGTATCAGATGTCGGCCAGAAAGATTGGAGCTCGTACGCAGAGCGACTGGTATTCGCGCTAAACTCAACCCCTGATCGCATTCGTGGAGAAACACCATTTTATTTGGCGTATGGGTGGGACCCGAGATCATCGTTGGAATCAACATTACAACTGGGTGGAATTCGGCGTAAATAACGGGATGCTCGTCGGTGGAGATATAAGTTGAAGAAAGACTCCGTTACGCCCGTGATCAAGTGAGCACCCGATTGCACCAAGCGATGGCTGATCGAGCTGAGAAGCACAATGATCAAGTGACACCACACAAGATCGAAGCTGGCTCAAGGGTCTGGTTATATCTCGATCGGGTGAAAGAAGGGTTCGTGAAGAAAATGGCGCATATGTGGCATGGACCCTTCATAGTCGATGAGGTGATCGGTAATCATGCGGCGAGATTGGTTACAGCCGGCACTGACTATCGCATGTTCCCAGTAGTGCACTTGTACAAGTTGAAATTGTTCAAGGAATTTCCAGATCGCCCTACTACTGTGCTAGCGGCTGGGGTAGAAGATCGTTTCGACTTCGACGAATCTTTGCTACCCGAAGACAGCTGGGAAAGGACGCTATATCTAGATGAATTTGAATTTGATCGTATCACCGATGTCCGATCGGGTCCAAATACTAGGTATGGAAGAACGTTACGCGAATATCAAGTCTACTGGAAAGGTTATGCTGAGCCGTCGTGGGTGGACGAAGAAGATCTGAACTGTGATGCTCTGATCAAGGACTTCTAAAAGAAGATGATCAACAGACATCGGTTTGACGTAATGCAAGTGGACGAATAGTCCAACTAATGCGTGATCGACGGACTGATCATGGGATTATGATCGAAGAACCTCCGATTGAAGAAAATGATTGATGAAACTCACAATTGATGAAGAAATGATGAATTCCTTGAAGTGGTGTATTTACGATGGATATTGCGAGGTATCGTGATTGAGTAACGGCAGATGAGCCGACATAATACCGATTTATATTATGCATTGAAAAGTAACGAAGCAACAGTTGGAAATGGCATGATCAAGAGTGTTTATTGATTAAATAGAAGTGATCAGCCGACTTATCAGACCCATAAAACTTACTGCGGATGCGAGGGATTTTCCGGCCAGGGTGATCCTCAGGAGAAAGACGATATTGGATCCGCCAAGGTTCAAAGTCATCGGCTTCGTTCAGCGCGTCTGATAGGGTCCGAGGTGGCGGGTCCGATAGGAACCCGGGGTACCACGTCCCATCGTCGGCCGGGGCAAAATTCAAGTGACGGTTTCAAGCACAATGGGTGATCGACGGGTACGGGAAAATGTCGAGATCACACTTCCCGTCGATCATCCCCTGCAAGACAAACTCCACAACTCTCTTCCATGTTGCCCCGGCACGACTTCTGCGCTGACGTAGACCGTTGTAATAGTCTCGGAAGAAGTCATCGTTCTCGCGAAGGCCTTTCTCGATGGGGAGATAATTTGTTGACTCCCAGATCGCCTGCGCGTGATGGTTGAGAAACGACCGGTACTTCGCTTCAGAGTCGGCAAACCAGCCGACTGAGCGGAAAGAAAATGGGTGGCAGCATGGTCGTGAAAATGTCCCAGGGGCTTTGGGAATATAACCGCTCTACCTCCGCCTGGGTGATCAAGTGACAAAACCACTGATCAGCCGGAGGGGCGTGCGTGGCGACTGGGAACAACCATCCTTCGGGGCGTGTCAAGTAGTCAAAGACCACTTGTGCCGAGACGCTACGCATATCGAAACCACTGAGTTGCCTTGGAGTCCACGGCAAGATGTATTCGTCTACTGCACCATCAGACACCATGATCAACGACTTAAAATCACCTTTACGAGGAAAAAGGAACCCGGAAGAGCCTTGGTCAAGCGGACCCTCGCTCCCACACTCGCTGATCATCGTAGTGGATGGAATTGAGGCGATCTAGTCAGGGGATCCACCTGATCGTCCTGATCAGGACTTGGAGGATTATCATACTCCGACTTCTCCTCCGAAATGGGAGATGGGGGCGTGGCCGCTTGGACCGAGATGAAGATCGTGAACGTTGAATACGTATTTTAGACGAAGAAGCGACTCGGCTGATCGAGCGGTCTGGAGAATCATCTGGAAGGCCAGCAGGCGATGCAGCCTGGTCAGAACCTGCAAGAGAGGTGCTGGCGACCGGGGTGATCTGCATCTGAAGTGACATGCCAGCCAACTAGGTTTGAAGGTTCGAGTGGAATGAACGCAATTGCGTAACCTCATCTCGAACCTGTTTCAGCTGATCGCGCAGCGTGTCGCGATCTGCAGATACTTGATTGAAGCGGCGCTGCGCTACGGAAATGTCCTTCTTCAACTGGGAATTCTCGGCGTACAGATCTTCTAGCTCGGTCTTGAGGTCCGATACCCCTTCGACACGTTTGCATATCTCCTGCATCTGGGCTATGATAGCGGTATAGTTGTCCATCTGGAGGCGATTGTCTTTATTTTCTTTCCGGAAGCGATCGCGTTGACGCTTGTATCTCTCAGCCTCGGAGTTGAGATTGAACGCCTGCTCGACCAAGCGCTGATTCTTGGAAGCGGTCTGATCATATTCTTCTTGTAGCACGCTCACGCGCTGCTGAAGTTGATCAAACGTCGCTTGATCAGGAAGTGCCGTGAGACGCGAGATCTCTTGCGCTTGATCAGCGATGGTCTCTTCTTGCACCGATCGTAGATAGCTATTGCGATCACGACTTCTCTTCAGATCGCGGATCTGGGCGCGTTGATCGGCCATGGTTTTATCTTGATCGGCTATGGTTTTCTCGGCGGTCCTTAACTTAGACTTAAGATCGTTGACTGCAGCGCCGACAAGATCACGCAGGGGCACAAGCTGTTTAAGGGCGGCTCGCTCGATCTCGGCATCACGATCCGCCACGTTACGGTTGTCGTGAGCGAGATGCTGTCGAAGCACCGAGATAGTGTCTTTGCTCACCGCGAGCGAGTTGGATAGCACAACGATCTGCTCATCGCGTGCGTGGAGTGTCTGTTGCAGGCTGTAAGCATTATTGACCGCGGCGATCAGCTGATCAGCCGTGGCCCGATCTAGGACAAGAGCGTTAGCAGTGGTCGCTGGGGCGCCGTCCGTTATTGCTTGCATGATGGAAATGCATAAATTCCTGATCGAGAGAGCCTGATCGCTGATGTCACGGTTGGTGGAGGATGAACGCTTGATCATGATGAGCATACCACTAAACAGTAACGGCCTGATCGATTGTGACCTGATCGACGGGAGAAAGGGCAGATTGATGGGTGCTGATCGCCTGATACATGATGTAACGATTAATGGTTGTGGACAACACGATCAACGGTGGCATGATCTATGGTAATCAACGGCATGATCGACCCCCGCCCAAACCGCTGTACGGCTGGGACGAGGGTCCGGGGCGGCTGTGGTGAAGTGTGCCATAAAATTTGTACCATTGTGGGCATAATTGTGGGTGTGAATGTGGACACAACCGGGTGAGTAATTTCGTGTACGATTGTGTGTACCACGGTGTATACAGTTGCGTGTACAACTGCGGAGTTCATAGACGGGACATAGACGGGGCATCGTGAGAAGGTACGACTATGTAAGGGTACCTAACGAACAGCGACGAACGACGTATAAATTAGGTCGACTGGTCGACGGAGTACGCTGGAATGAGTAGTTCTGATTGGTCGATATTAGTTAACTGGCAGTTCTAGGGATATAATCAATAATAAAGTTCTCCTTTTGCGTCGGATCGGTAAGATCACCGAGGGGGAGGCGTGATCTCCTCGCGCCTCCCTCTCTTTTGCATACGCACCCCTTACGTCCCGAGCGGGAGCACGTAGTGCACTTTTTGGCCCACCGGCATACGTAAGGGTCTTCAGAACTCACCCTCAACTCCACTCGCTGTGTCAGCGGTAGTATTTTGTAAAGGTTTTTCTCGGGGAAAGTGATCGAGCAGTGCGCTCTCACCTCTTCCCCATTGGTCCACGCTTTTGGCCCCTACTAGTTCGGCTGCTCTAAGCGCCCCACGGGAACTCTAGGTGGATTTTAGTGGAAACTGTCGATCAGCCCATGGAACGCGCTGATCGAACTCCCCTCTAAAGTTTAAGTTTAGAATACAAGTACTTTGGGTATTATATCGACGAATTAAGCTTAAGAGGCTCCGTGATCAAGTGGTGAAGATTTCCGCTGCCTGATCAAGTACCCCTTCGCTGATCACCACCCAGATCGTCGATCTGCAGCTAACGACCTGCGATCACCTGTTCGCAACTCGCGCCAATTTGTGGGGAATCAACTGGACTGATCAGCGTTCCTGGTCATCGACTGTTTGCGCATGATCAAGCCTGATCAAGCCTGATCAAGCCTGATCGTCGATCAGCCCTTGATCATTGATTATCGACCCTGATCATCCCTGATCACCGGTCACCGACACTTATCATCCCCTGATTGTCGATCAGCAGCCCTGATCATTGCCTATCTGTGCCTAATCAAGCCTGATCAAGCCTGATCGCACCTGATCGCACCTGATCGACACCAGTCGACTCGACACGTATTACCCCAATCTTGCATCAAGGAATTGAAGAGTGACATCCCCGCCACCTGGAGAGATACCCACGCCCAAGCCGTCGGGTACACAAGGTGAGCAGTAACACAAGCAGTAACAGGACAACCGGAGGACCCCCTTCGTCAGTCGGCAGTCCGGGCGTCGTGGTAACGCCTGATCAAGCTTCAAAAACTTTGATCATCCGCTCCACCACACATCTTCACACGTCCCGGGCGGAGCACGTAGTGCACTTTTTGGCCCACCGGCAGGCGTAAAGTTCATGAAGAACTCGCCTTCAACTCCGCCCGCTTTGTCAGCGGCCCCTTCATGGAAATGTTATTGGGAGGGTGATCGATCCAAGTGTTCTCACCTCTTCCCCCATTGGTTTGCATCTTTCCTCTAGAAGTTCGGCTGATTTAAGCGCCCTTTGGGAACTCTAGGTGGATTTTTGTGAAACCCTCGCTCTGCACATAGAAAGTGCAGATAGACCCCTTCCTCTTAAGTTTAGACTAGGAATAACTAATATATTGGGTATTTCCTTAGCGATCCAGGCTTAAGAGGCTCGGCGATCAAGTGGTGAAGACTTCCGCCACGTGATCATGTACCCCTTCGCTGATTACCACTAGATCGACAGCGTCGATCTGCGATCTTCGGCCCCCAGTTTTTTTTTCGGGATCTTGAATAGGCGAGTTTTTGCACCTGATCGACACCTGTCGATCTGCTACGAATTCACCTCGATCTGCATTGGAATTGCACTGATCTACGTCCCAGTCACCTGGAGAGTGACCCACGCCCAAACCGTCGGGTACACAAGGTGAGCAAGACATATGCCTGTCACAGGACAACCGGAGGACCCCCTTCGGTAGTCGGTAGTCTGGGCACTGTGGGAACGACTATCCAAGCCTAAAAATTTGGCCAGCCGCTCCACCACACTCTGGGGAAGACCGCGCACACCAGTGTGGGGACCCAGCCAATTATTAATTTGGGGCGGACCACGTGACGCAATGCGTAGACCCAACCAATAATCTGGGGCAGATCTCGAAATGTGATGTGAGGACCCAGACGATACAAAAAAGATGAACACGTTCCAAACGCGTGGGGCTTGAGGGGTGAGTGAACGTAGAGGAGCTCTTCCCGTCGTGGGACTTCCGGAGGACTTGTGTGTCTTTCCGGGAAATTTGATCTAGAGGGGACCGTCTTAACCCTCTGGTCCCAATAACTCCGCGGTAGGAGCGGCAAATTATGCGAACCAAAGAAAAACGAACACAATATTTAATATCCAATGAAGAACCATTGGTAAACTACATGAAAAATCGTGTGACTCACCTTAATCTGCGTACTTAACACTCCAGACACACGATTGGCGCAAAATACTCCCCCCTTTCAGCCAAACCGATTGATCCAAATTGATCAATGGTACACTCGTAGATGGTAGTCAAAAAGTTTCATCTGCACCTCACCACAGTAATTTGGACGTGGCTCATTTTTGGTGAAGAAGATGCAGGCGAGACTACGGAGAGTATCTACAAAGTGGTTGCGTCGCATTCAGCGCGCGAGCAATCAGCTCTTATAACAGCTGCGGTAAACGCTGTCGCCAATGGTGGTGCAGATGATAGTACCGCCGGAAGGTTAAACACTCACGATTATTTTACAGTAAGGGTTGTCTTGGAAAGATATGTTTACATGTGACTTTTGAAAGCTAAAAATCATGCACCAAATATGTATCAACCAATTTGGGCTGCATTCGTTCGAGTATGTCGGCAAAAAAAACGCAATCCAATAAAGATAAAAAACGCCAGTAGTGTGCTACAGTTTTTACTTTGAGTTCCTCCAGGGTAGCCCATTTGCCGCCCGAAGCAAAAGCTTTTGACTTACTCCTTTAGACTGCGAAGGGCTTTCTCTTTGTTGTAAAATTCTCCAAGATGGTTCAAGCCGAAGCCAAAGAATGAGAAAAGCAGTTAGAAATAATGCCTCCCCTATAGATGGAATGTATTCATTGTATAATAAACAATGAACATACTCACTATACTAAGAGTGAGCTCCATGATTATCCTAAAGGAGCGTATCGTCGAGCAGTGACGCTACATGCTTCTTGTTTAAATGTTTCAGCGTCCATCCTTGCGTAGATAGTGAGAAACTTGTGTTGTAGATGCAGAGTAATGGCTTCAATGTACTGAAATCGTCTTAAGTCAATATTACAGCAACCATAAATCCGTTGACCGTGAAAATGACACCCGTAGACAGTTCGCAGATAGTAGAAGAAGTTTTGGTGCCCAAACGTATGTACTCAGATTCGAGTACGAGTACAAAACCGGGTATGTTTATATTTTCGATTATAGCCTCGTACTTGATTTTGAGTACCTTAACTTAGGTACAGATAAGTAGCGTTGGATACACGACAGAGGGCAGATCGCTATAACTTCAACTTCTTATGCATATTACATGTTAGGACACATAATCACTTCTCAATAAACATTTGATTGATTAAGTCCCTGACTTGGTGATCTTCTTCTATTATCAGCGAACTGTCTTGGGGTGTTGTTTTCATCTTAAACGGAGTATTGGATGACTACCAAAACCAGGATAAATCGATTTGACAAAAGTAGTTTGTCCACCCAGGACAAAACAAATTTATCCGCGAGATTAAATTTGTTGAGACCAAATTTTCGTCTCCACAAATTTATCATGGACAAATTTATTTTCACGTGGCACCCGCGGTACTACAGCCCATCATGTCCGGTTTGTTGTCCATTCGTTCAAACATGTCGAGTTGACGCAAGTACCCCGCGTTGATGGAGATGCATGGTCGAGCTTGCTTTACAATGTTGAACGCCTCTAAGAGCGTTTGGTTACGCGTGGCCATCAAATACGCGATTCATATCGCAGCACTGCGTGACTGGACGTACACACAATGGACAAGCACTGCCTTCTCACGCGCGAGATATCGGTTCAAGAATTGAAGACACTCGTCCAAGTGGGGCAACAGGAGCTTGTCTTCCATATCCAGAATGTCGATCACCAAGATATCAAGTGGCTGTCACTTGCTCACCACGCATTCATTTAGTATTGGAAAAAAGTTGTTTGCACCGCCATGAAATGAGTGCAACCTTTCCAGCCAAATTACTCGTGCCCAAGGCAGCAATCGCTTGAATCTCATTCCTTTCCAGGAATGCGACATCCTACGAGACCACGCACCCACCACCAACTTCCGTCCGTCATCAGTCCATCGCACTCTTCACACTTTAACTACAAACCTGAACCGCTCGAGTTTCGTCTAGAAACAATGGCAAGTTTCCAATGCGTGCAGCGGTTGGAAATCCTTCGACCAACGGGTGGCGACTCTGACGATGGGAAAGTTGACTCACTGCGGACTTTTCTCATTAAGTTGACACGAAAAGGATGAAAACATGAGTTTTAGAGAATGTTGGTTGCATAGAAGTGCGTGTGGTTTAACGAGGTAGTTCACCCATACCTATATACTTCACATTGAACATGCAGATCGCCTTCTTTTCTGCGCATAGTTACGACATTGAAGCACTGGAACGTGCCGCAAAGGAAGGCGACGTTACGCTTTAGCATCATCTCGCATTCATGACATCGCGTTTAGATGTGCAGTCTGCGAAAATGGCCGAAGGAAGCGAAGCCGTGTGCATATTTGTCAATAACGTCGCGGATGAAGCCACGCTTCGTGTCTTACATGCTGGTGGTACCAAAGTCTTGTTGTTGCGCTGTGCTGGGTACGACATAGTCAATCTCCAGGTCGCGAAAGAACTCGAGATGCACGTTCTTCGTGTCCCTGCTTACCCTACGCTGTTGCGGACCATACGGCAGGGTTGATGCTGACGCTCAAACGCAAGATTCATCGCTCGTATATAATCGTACGCGTGAGCTCAATTTTTTGTCTCGAGGGGCTACTAGGCTTTGATATCAACGGCAGAACGGTGGGTGTTGTCGGTACGGGGAGGATTGGCGCTCTGTTCGCAAGGATTGCGGCTGGCTTTGGGTGCAAAGTTCTTGCGTATGATATCAAGGAGAGTCCCGATGCTCTGAGATTTGGTGCTGAGTACTTTAGTCAAGGTGAGATCTGGGCGCGCTCGGATATCATTTCACTTCACTGTCCATTGTTGCCATCGACCAAGCATGTGATTAACGCCGAGAGCATTGCCAAGAAGCACGGCGTGATTCTCATCAACACGAGCCGTGGCGGCTTAATCGACACGAAAGGTCTGGTGAGTGGTCTAAAACGAGGCAAAATTGGTTCCGTTGGTCTCGACGTGTTTGAAGGCGAAGGAAGGCCCGTACTTTTACTCGGATCGGTCGGGGGGGATCATTGCGGATGAAACGCTTGCCGTCTTTTCACGTTTCCAAATGTCGTCATCACTGGACACCAATCATTCTTCACGCAGGAAGCTTTGGATAATATTGGCCACACCACGATTGAAAACTTTAAGGCATACGAAGCGAAAGCGGAGCTGGTGAACGAAGTGAAGTAACGTAGTATCGATCACTGGCTGTTTGTTTTTTCGGAATATAAAATCAATTGACCTTTTTGTTTACATTTCTAGGCCTGATGGGCCTAAGCCCCTATATAAATAACTGGTATTGACTACTGATATTTTGCGGTGAAAACTGAGAGTACGTTTTCTCAACTTAAGGTTTTGGTGGTCAACCGACTTATTAATATTTATTTTTGTGGCGACAAATCAGATTTGTCAGGGGCGGACAAAAACTATTTGTTTTCCCCGTTTATCCGGGTTTTGGAAGTCATCCATTGGTTGCGATAAAATTAACAAAAGATGAATTCAGTATATTGAAGGCATTAAACGACATCTTCGACTCAAGTTTCTGTAGATCTACGCGAAGAGGAGGGACAACGAAAATTTTTAACATACCTATTGGTCTAAAATGATTTAGTGCATTTACATATTCGTATTCGAATGGGCCATCGCATTTGCATTGAATGCGTTACATGACTTGATTTTAAGGTTTACAAAATTAATTTTGAGCTCAATAACTTTTTTTGATTCATTCAGAAATCCATTTGTGTAACAACATTCGTGTGGTCTCTCTAATCACAAGCACAGGTTTTTCTGAAAAGTTTGTTATCAAGTCGCACGTAAAAATGGGTACGGCGGGAGTAAATAATGACTCATTTCGTGAGGTGAAACAGAGTTTTGATCAAACTGGACGCGGGCAAATAACACACATGACGGGCGTTTCTGCAGTATCGGGCAGTGTTCTACTGCTTCTCGCACAATATTTAAGTACACGAAAAATTCCACGTTAGTAGCGTTTTGAGCACAGAGTTTTTCAGCTGTATCTGCTGATTGACAACAAGGTACCGTATGTCCAACAAGTCGACAGAGGAGTCCTCCATTTTTGTTTACGCGTTCTTCGCGACGATTGTAAGTGAGATCAAAGTGGAAAAGATGGGGCACGAGTCCAAATGGTTGAGCAAAGTCGATAGCGAAACCCCATGTAGCAAGTACTAATAGAGTGTAACGCTTCATTGCGACTCCTTTCGGTACCACGAGTTTTTCTTCGCGAGACAACATTGTTAATAAACGGCCTTGCATCGTTCCCAGTGTATATCGTAAGTACTTTGGATTGTTTCGAAACGCCGCTAACGCAGCTACCTGGATATCGTATTGCAGGGCAGCTACAGAAGATGACCAACGAATTAAATCATTCGTGTAAGCCGATTCGAGATTGTTATAGAAGTTTTGAACCCAATCGGTTATCTTGTGGTTTAATCCATTAGAGTTGGTAGTGTTGAGCAACCGAATCGCATCCAGTAGCATCGGGATGATAGCTGGGTGACTGAACGAATAATAAGCCACTTTTTCGTCGTTTGTGACCAACATTTGGGGCGTCGTATTGAAAGTATCAGCATCCAGTAATGTTGGAAGCATAGTGGCTGGTGTATTAACACGCCAGTCTTCCAGCAAAGAAACTGCCTGAGTGAAATACTGTTTGTTAAATGTAATACGCCAGGACAAGGCTAATGCTGTGATATCGTACGCTATCTGATTCACCTCGTGCCAGTTTCCACTGCTCGTGATTGTAGATGGTTTCGTCAATTGTAAAGCGCGATTAGCATCATCCAGAAGATTTAATATTTCCTGCTTCAATTGGTTGTCTCTTGCTTCATTCTTGTACTTTGTTAATAGTACTTCGTCGTAAAGTAGTAATCTGTTTGGGTCATAACCATACACTTCTCGCATTACTCTCTCCTCCAACTTATCCAGCAACGCAATCACACCTTTTGCTCGTCGTATTTCTCGCCAAAATCCCGCCGAGGAGCTGTTCGATTCCGCGTCAGATGCTAAGCCAGAGTACAAACGCAGGACGTAACCCGTACTACGAACTGATCCAAGTCCGCTGACATCCTTGGACAAGTTCGCATATGTACGTCGCCGCTCCCACGAGCTCCATCCCCAATTATCCCAGGCTCCATGTACTTGTAGTCTAATCAAAAGCGCTGCTTTATCCCGTTGGCCGTACCGCAGCTGCTCGTCAAAACGTTCAATACTATCTTTTCGAAAGATTATCTGTGGTTCTTCCCACGGCACAGGCTTAAAATTAGGCGAGAAAATAATATCATTATCTTCCTTTAAGCGGTCCATAAAGGACACAAAATATTTTTGATCTGACGAAGCATTGTCCAAATCGTTCTTGATCTGTCTCCACGCTTCGCGGGTTAGAAAACATGTCTGATCCCATGGCATCAACCACTTCGCTCCACTTGCTCTTGCTATATCCAGCATAATGTTACGTGCCACATTAATACCCAACGCATATCGATTTTTGTTATCGTAAATAGCATTCCTATTCAGGTGCTTCAACCACAAATTTTCCCCCTCCGGCTTTGCATGAACTTGATCCACTCCATGATCCTCCACAACAACTTTAAACGGTATTTTTGCGTACTCTGTAAGCTCGAATGGCAGCTCCGTAAACTTTGCTGTAAACTGTGTGAGTAGTTTTCGAAACTCTTGGGCGACGACTTCATCTGCTAAGCGATTAAGCACCCAATGAGTCGACAATTCTTCGTCCTCTAACTTTTCATGCTCTAAAATGAAGCGAAGATTTTTTAACGCTTGAGCGGGATCGTGTCGAGGAGGCAACGCATTGCCAATCGTTCGAATTAACATGTAGGTTGGTGGTGATCGCTGCGATCTAAGCATTTGAGACGGGGGTGAAATGTGGTAAGTCAATAAGCCGATGGTCAAGAGCCATAACAACAGGAATGTGACAAGCCATTGACGCAAACGGCAGTTACGCGACTTTGTTTTCATTGGAAATGATGATATTGTGAAAATGTCCTTAATTGGTCATATCACTTGTAGAGCACCTATCAATTAATGCTTAGCAGTCACGAGAAATCATCAGCAAAACGAGAAATTTGTTCTGCAGCTGTTTTTGTAAATGGACCTGGATGCCGATGCCATCTTATCGCACATTGTTCACATTCATGTACATTGCGTGAAATCGAAACAAGGTTAGATGTCGTGACTAAAGTACCGCAACTTGCTGGTGTTGAACTTATTCCTGTTTCTGAAGAATTACAGCCTAGTACGCAGCAATAGCACAGGAATAAAACGCAAGTATGCAGTATCAAAAAGTCCTCATGTTTCGCTATGAAAAGCATCAAGTACACGACAAGGAATGTAATGGCAAACAGAAATTGATCATGCAAATTATTCATGCGTGAATTCCTCAAGGAACTTCTCAGGCTCAGTAGCTCCACTACAGTCAGGCAGCGTTTCATGTCCCACAACCATCGATAGACTATAGTACCGACACCTTAATGGTCTGCTGTAAAGTGAATGTATGTTTAGCTGGAAGCTGCTGCCTTTGGCTAACACGGCCAGGCTCAACACAAAGCATCGTCAGGTACTCGTCGTCTCCAAAATCACTCAAACTCTTAGCCTTGTCAACCCACGGGTTCCACACAACGATGTCACTCGGCTGAAGCACGTGCGACGTGCCACTTTTGACACTGGCTTCTTTTTCAATCGTCACAACCTGCTTCTTGCCGTCCGTGCGTTTCATGTGCACCACAATGGGCGATCCAGCGTTGGCATAGACATTGTCAGTCTCCTGAGCAATAGTCAGCGTGTCTCTTTCCTCGATCTTCTCCTCAGCTGCTACCTTGTCGTGGTATGTGAGCCCTTTAAGTCCTTCTACCACAACACCATCATTTCGAACGTCATCGACCGTTAAGTACGTGTGCAGTAGAGCCTGGAAGGAGATCTCTCCATTTGACTTGTTTTCAATATGGATTGCTGTGGTCAACGTGAGTGCTGACAGTTCCACTACGTACTTAAGGAAAATGGCGTGTGGGTACATGGTCTTGATTTCGTCCGTTACATCAAGAGAGAACGTAGCGACGGTAAGGTTCTCGTCGCCCCCTGATGATTCCTCGATTTGATTTAAATTCCACTTGTAGATGCGCGCAAAGCCGTGGTTAGGGAATTTGTCAACGGCGCCGAAGACTGGGAAGACAAGGGGAATACCGCCGCGAATAGGTTTGCTACCGTCTAAGATCGCCTTTTTGGACAAAAATAGCAAATTACGCGTTGGCTCATTCGCCGCATAAAAGGCCGTTACAGTTGCGCCATATATGTACACCTGAGCGCGGGATCCTGACGGATGTCGCAACTCGACAATCGACTTGTCGACGGCGCTCATGGTGGAATTCGCACTTAGTAGACTGAATAAATCATGTATCGGTTATAAATTTGCTGAGGATTAATTTGTAAAAACTAATAGGGCGCCACTATTGCCACCGACGTTTTGTCTATTGCCACAGACCAGACACCACCCACCACAGGCCACCGTCGCCTGTCTCTCACTCCACCCACTGTTTGCCTCAGAACTCGCGAGCGACAAGAGCGAAAAGTACCGACTGTTTTTAAGTCCCGGAACCGCAGGACCTCACCGATCACGACCAGTGAAGATCGCGACACGTCGTTCACAACAGCAGCAATCTCACAACAACGATCTCGCTCTACCATGGCCAGCGGACACCTCCAAGGACAGCAGCCTGAGGTTGCAGCTGCCTCACAAGATCCTTTAGGCGTGCTCAACGAAGAATAGGAAAAGCTGCGGCCACCGTTGGAACTGGAAGGTGTGCAATTCAAAACCCGTGAGGATATGGTCAACGGGCTGAATGCCTTCGCAGTAAATGAAGGCTATGCGATGGTTACTAAGTCCTCATACAGACAACAGAATGGATGTAACGTCGTTCATTTGAAATGTGATCGTGGCGGAAGTTATTGGAACCGCTTAAATTTGACCGAGGAGAAAAGGAGACGCCAAACCTCGAGCGTCTTGTCTGGCTGTCCGTTCCTAGTAGTCGCGAAAGAGGATGATTACAGGTTGTGGAAGCTCAAAATGTGCAACGGAGCTCATAATCATGTTCCGTCTGTAAGCGAAACAGCGCATCCTGTACATCTGCGGCTCCCAGAGCATTTACCGAAAGCTATTGTTGACCTTTTCGATTCCGGTGTTGCTCCAAGGGTTATACAAACGCAAATGCGCAGTCTATTCGAAGGACTGACCATTCCTCGCATCAAGCTGTACAATGTCAGGCAGAAAGCAGCATTTGACAAGCTGGATGGTCGCACGCCGATGGATACGTTGGTGCATACATTATCAGGAAGCAGTTTTCGGGTGGAGATGACTTCTGGAAACAACAGGATTACCCACGTCTCCCTTGCACATGTGGTGAAGTGGTATTGAAAATTTTTGACCAGCATTTACCAGTGTACCAAATATCAAGCTGGAACGATCGGGTTTGCTAATAGGATGGAGTGTTTTGGGCCAATCGTGTGTCTGGAGTGTTTGGTACGCAGGTTTAAGGTGAGGCACACGGTTTTGCATGTAGTTTACATATTGGATTTTAATTGGGTATTATATATAGTGTTCGTTTTACGTTGGGTTGCATCAGTCGCCGTCCGCAGGAGTTATTGGGAGCAGAGGGCTAACAGATTCCCCTCTTTCTCATTAATCCCAGCCAGGACTGAGCTCCACCGAAGTCCAATGACGGGAAGCATCCACTTCGTTCACTCACCCTTCAAGCCCCACACGTTTGGAACGTGTTATTCTCTTTCGTATTGGCTGGGTCCTCACATTGCGTCGAGCGATCCGCCCCAGATTATTGGTTGGGTCAACGCGCCGTTCCGCCGGTCCGCCCCAGGATTTTTATTGGTTGGGTCTCCACACCACTGCGCGGTCTGCCCCAAGTTTTCTTCGCATTTGGAGTGACGATTTCTGCTCCATTTGCAGATCAGTTTAATTTGGATTATCTATCGTTGGTTTTCGGTACAAGTACCCCAGAAGCGGTACTATCCATATCGGTACCTATCAAGACTCATACTAAGCGACGGTCCCCGAGTGGGTAACCACCCATACCAATGGGTACACAAGGTGAGATTATTGAAGACAAATCGGAATCGTCGTCCTGAAGTGCTGATCGGTCGCCCGATCGGCAGACAGGTGAAGGTTCGCGGGGTACCCCCCCCCGTAAGTTTGTCGTCTGGGCACGATGGTGGTCAGGTTCCGGACACTCCGGTGTTCGATTTCGAGCTGGACTCCACCACACACATCCATCTGCCGTTGACCTAGTGAGATCAACCTGCAACGTCCTGCTGATAGATGCGACGTACAAAACGAACTCGCTTCGTCTCCCATTGCTGCATGTTGTCGGCTGCACATCGATGTACACAACTTTCTCGGTGTCGTTCATTTTCATGATAGACGAACATGCAGGAACTTACAGCATCGCAATGGAGTACCTTCGGAAAATGTTTCACGAGCAACACCTTCCAAAAGTTTTCGTTGTTGATAGGGAATTGGCCCTCATCTCAGGCATTTGCCAGCATTTCCCCGACCCGAATATTCTTCTCTGTGCTTGGCATATCGAAAAGAACGTGGTTAAACACTGCAAACTCAGTTCGACAGGAAACTAAAGGACGAATGGGATATATTCATGAAGCATTGGAAAGCTGTTATGTACAGCAAGGATGAGGAGGAGTTCAATGAACAATGGGAATTGTTCCAAGCCAAATATGAAGCAACAGGGACGGTTGAGGACATTAGAGATACTTGGGTCATCCCATATAAGGAGATGTTTGTTGCGGCATGGACGGACAAGATTCCCCACTTTGGGCATCGTGTGACGTCTCGAGCTGAGAGTGCACACCGTCTTCTCAAGCATCACCTTCCCTCTAGCATGGGCAACCTTCTGTCATGCTGCGAAAAACTATACCAATCGACAACGACGGTAATCGAAGAATATGAGACCCGGCTTCAGCGTGGGCAGATGCGCATCTATATTTTTACACAACCGATTCCATCTGTTCGCATATTTGAGGAGGTCAATTTCCGAGTATCCCATTACGCGCTACGGAAAGTGTTCGAACAGCTTGGCTTGCCAGGCATCCAGCAGACACTTCTTCATGTTTGGGATCATTTACAGCAACATGGGGGCTACCCTGCGCTCACCGACTACGCCAGCGCATTGCAAAGGAAGAGGTGCTCCAGATGGGAGATTTTCATTTGCATTGGCATCCGAGAAAAGCGCCCGCCCCCCAACCCACAGAATATTCAGATCCCAGCAAACAGCTTCCTCACAATCTCGAGCAGGTGGCAAAAAATTTCAATGCCTTGCCTAATCATCAACAGATTGCGACAATTGGCAATTTGCAAAGCCTTTCTCAGCATCACCTGAGGTCGCAAAGGAACCTGAAAGCGCTCAGCCAAGGGGGCGGCCAAAAAAGAGTTCCACAAACCGCGATCCTAGTGTATTCAAATACGTGGAGGGTGCAACTAAGCCAGCGAATAATCGACGCATTCACTCAAACTCCCCAAATACAACCTCATTAATTTTGCGCCACCTCTTCCAAGGAGGATCGGCAGCTACCTCACTGAAATGTACGATGTAACTGGGGATGGAAACTGCCGATTCCGTTCAGTTGCTGTTGAATGGGACAGGAAAGAAACAGAATGGTGTGGTGGAGTCAAGTTCAAAATCGAACACCGTAGTGTCGAGAACCTGACCACCATCGTGCCCGGCCTTCCAACTTACGGGGGGGTACCCCGCGAACCTTCGCCTTCGATCCGATCGGATCGTCCGCTGCTGGCAAACGACCGATCATCAACACAGGACGCCCGGTCCGATTTATTCTTCATCTCACCTAGTGTACCCGATAGATTGGGCTGGTAACACACTCGGTGGATCGGTGCTGGGAATTGACTTGTGGTCTAAATGTGGTAGACCGTGCTGGGTAGGGTACCCTGGGCGGAACTCTTTACCCTGGGTACGGGCATACCAGTTATACTTGAAGTGAGTATACTCCAATGGGAAGATCGCTAACCGATCGTAGAGCCCAGCCAATATGAGAACAAAACTCGAATAATCCAATAGGGTCCGATAATCCAATAGGGAGATCCAAATGAGAACCTGATATACTCCACGAACCCATACCTCCACGTAACGATTCAAAAGACTTAATAGCACGTTCCAAACGTGCGTAACTTGAACTTGGGAAGACGACCAAAGTGTACTACCGTCGATGGGCTTCCGGCGGGCCAAGTGCTTATGTAACGCGTCCCGGTCGGGTATAATGAGCTGGAGGGGATTACTCGACCCTCCGCTTCCAAACACTCTGCGGCGTGCAGAGACGACTGATGTACAGATGCGAAACGACCTCCGGTTGAGTGCCAAAGACGTCGGGTATTAAAAACCAAGAAAATTAAACGACGCAAATTAACGACTAAGTAAAAACTATCCCCTATGGTCCCCAATATGTAAAAAACATAAAAATATGTAATTCACGCCATATCATGCGACTCACCAAAATCCGTGTTCTTGACACCCCTTACAGATGACAGGCCCAAAAGCCTCCTTGATTTCCACCAATCCGATCGCCGATAAGCCGATCGGTCTGCTGCTGACCGGAAGCGACCAGAATTCTTGAGTCCGCTTCGCCACAATGGCCATCGATCAGTCAGGAACTTACAGCAGAGCTCTCATAGACAAACGCTTTTCTAAGGATATCTTCATTGAACGTGGGATGGCCGACAAAATACTGAATGCTTTAAAATGGTCACGAGGACGTTGCAAAGTGGCCCATTGGATGACTATGCCATACCGCGCATATGTCATCGCAAACACCTACCATCGGGCGGTGGTTTTTTTGCATTGGAAGGTTCATCTACAGTTCTCCCAACGAAGAGCGCGCAGAATGAGAGTAGCCCAATCTATCTTTGTTTTTTAAATCAGAACCACTTTGTGAAGTTGGACCTTCTTCCAGGTGTCCCGCACCCAAAAATATGCCGATATTCCTTGACGTACGCAAAACAAGCTGCAAGAGCGTGGCACTACATCGTTACAGAAGCTTGGACATGGAGGAGTTCGACAAAGCCTTTATAAGTACAGTGGATGATCCATTCCTCTTGGTGGATGATGAAGAGTCCAATGAGCCCAGTAATGTGGATAAAAAAGCAGTAGAACAATGCGATGACCTGCTTTCCCTAAAGGATATCGTGAAAAAAAATCTCATAGACGGTGAGCTCCTTGTTTTTTCTAGGCTTTTATCTCCTCCGCGTACGCACATCAAGTTGTAGGTCACAAACACGTGTATTTTCATTGCATGATCTCCTCCTGTCTAATTTGCAGGTAGCAACCAATGCCTGATCTCCTCCGCGTTAAGTTCACGGCCGCGAACATGGGTATTTTCAATGCCTGATCTCTTCCAGATCATGTCATCGGTTGCAAAGCATGGTTAAATTCCATGCAACTGCAAAAATGGCAGCAAGTGGAAACTACATTCAAGACATGCAACTGTTTAAGCGGCATGCATCCCTAGAATTTGACAACAAACAATTAATGGAGCAAATCATAACCCAAAGTAGGACTCCCGTTCCGCCCGACCTACCCTTCATAATGCTCCATCCCTCGATCTATGCAAAAAAAGTCGAACATTCCTCCCTCCCGCTTCTCCTACATCCGCATCTACTGGTTTTCCCTCCCGTACTCCGAAAAGAGAACTCATTTGTTAAAATGGGAGGACACTTAGTATACATTTCTCAGGGTAAGCCCAACTTGGAAAGGCTGTAACTACAGCACCGAAAGAACGCCCGTACCTTCTCCGATGTACCTAAGAGTGGAACGTCCACTCCAGCGTCTGTTGTAGCCGGTGCGTATACGCACGGTGCGGCTAGCGCACAGAGGAAGGTTTTCCTTAAAGCGGATTTCGCCGCTACCTAGCCGATACGCCCTTATTAAGGGCTTAGTAGGAGAGAGCTCTCCTACTCGGGGCCAAGATTCCCGGGTTAGTTTACTCTAGCCTGTACTAGTGTCTTAACGGCAAGGCTCCCTTACAAAGGGTGTAGCTAAGGGGATGGCTCCCCTTACGCTACGGCACTCACTACACGCACGACCGGTCGAGGTCGTGCGTCTGTACTACGGAGTGGAAAGTAAACTGAATATATATTTAATATGTAATTATTTAAACTAATATAAAATATATGTAACACTAAGTAGAATATTCCTAATTCATACCTAGCTAAAATGTAGTGTACACACCTGTGTACTGACACGTGGATGGCTGACACCACCACACCAAGGGCCCATGCCCTGATTGGTTAAAATAACCAAAAGTTCGAAACCTTTCAACCCGTCCAATACTGTCCTCAACCGTGGTGTACTCATGTACACCAACACTTAGTGTTATCCGAATGTAACCCCGTTACATCCTCCCCCATCAAGACTATTGCTTACGCAAAAATCCAAATTTTGCTGGATAACTCCAACGCCAGTTCCCCTGGCCAACCATATGTACACCTCTAGTGGTGCTATGGCGTCTCCTCTAGAAGAGGTAGACTACTCCAAAAACTCGGACGTGGATGCCTTTGGGGATAACTCCACAATGGTGAGCCGCTCCGACAGCGCCGAACGGCGTTGTCGGCAGCCTAATCCCTTCCCAACACGAGAGTAAAATGCACTAACTAGTGCGGCACCCCTGCCCGTATCGGATGATACATCCGAATCACCTAAGGCGATCATCACTAATGATCTGGACGCAGCTCAAGACTCCCAACTTGCCGCACAGGCACTAAGAGCTGCGTCGCACGCCCCCAAACGCCCGTCAAGGGCGGCTTATAATTTCGATGGTCCTCGTGACCTTCCAAGATGGGCCAGGCGTTTGGTAAGAACTAGTCTAGCGTCCTATACCCCTGGCCGCGCGGCTGAACAGCCGTACCAACGCGAACGCCGTGAGAAACTCCGGCAACAACTGCTTGCACAAAAGCAGTTCACTAGCGTCTCCTACCGAGAGCGCTTAAACAGGCAGGCACAAGGTGCCCCTGTTGAGAACCTCCGCGAGGTTCCTTTCGTTCTTTCTCCGGGAGAAAGTGCCGATAATGCTGAGAAGAAGTTCCGCGCTTGGGCGGAAGGAGAGAAGCTTCTCCCCAGCTTCAATGAGCTGCATGCCAGCTATTCCCGTCGAGACATTTGGGTGGAGAGGGTGTTGCGCCTTACATTTGCCAAAGCTAAGGCGATGGAGCAACTACGTGCTCCGTATCGCACGCGCTACGCCAGCGCCCCTGTCTCCACCCTGGTGTCCGGAGACAGTGTGGTCGCCACATCTGCCTCCGGCCAACTCCTACTTATTGGGAGTGAAGAGGCTTCTCATGCCCCTCTGGTCGTTGACCTACAGCGGGATTCTCCCGCTCAAAAGCGTCAACGACGTCGCGGCAATCCTGAAGTAGGGGAGTCTCGAACTCCCACGAACTCTGTGAGTGTGGATAACCTTTCCACTTCACCAGATACTGGGTTTGACCCCGATGATAGCGCCGCGCCATCAGCCGCTCCACATGAAAGTGTGGAGTACTCTCCGCATCGAGCATTGGAGGAGGAGGTCGCACAATTGCGACGTGAGATTCGCGCGCGCTGTGATCGACACAGCCTTCGCATCCATGATCTCAACGAGGGGATCCGCGATGAGCGGGATGCCACTGATCGCTTCGAGAGGCGGCTTGCCTCTCTCGAGACGACCGTTGCGGAGCTTCGTGGTCGCATTTTAGCCCTTTCGGGCTTCCTTCGCCCTGCGGTGCCTTACGGCTATCCGCCTTTCCACCCTCCTCCAGGAGGGGCCCCGCCTCCGGGTCCTGGTATGGCTTAAGCATACCGACATAAAAGGTTGGATGCGTACGCATCGCCTTCGGGATGTCTAAGGTGTACGACAAGCCCTTTCGGGCTAACACCTTAAAGGGGCTCACAAACCTGGGGCGCAGTTTATTGCGTAACACATTTGAAACTGCATATGTAGGAAGATTTTTAGCGTTTAATAAAACACTTTCTCCTACTCTGTATACCTTTTTGTTACGCCGTCCCTTTCGGTCAGCTTGCTCCTTCTGCTTGTCTTGGATTTCCGCCATGGCATCGCAGACGTGTCGTAAGACACTAAGGCGCGTCGATAAAAACTTATCGATGTGCTTTCGCACTGATACAGGGCTGACATCGGGGAATCCTCCCTCCTCAAGCCTTGGGCCACACACATGTGGCGTTAATGGAAACCTCGGATTCACCAATCCGTTCACGTAAAACGGGGTAAACCCCGTAGATGCATGTACCGAATTGTTGATAGAAAATTCAACCATCGGAAGCATCTCACTCCAACTATTTGGAGAATCCGGACATAAACTCCGGAGGATATCCTCTACAACGCGATTAACGCGTTCCGTTGACCGACGGTTGCGGATGATCCGCTGTGGACATGAGGAGCTTGGTGCATAACACCTTAAACAATGCTCCCCAGAATTGTCCCGTAAAACGGGGATCCCGATCCGACACAACGGAATCAGGTAGACCATGTTGTCGAAAGACACGGTCTAGGAACACTTTTGCTGTTCCTTGTCCATCTATGGACTATGGCACCGCCGCCAGGTGAGCCATCTTGCTCAAACGGTCTACAAAGACCAATTGCCGGTGTTCCCGGCCTTATCCTTCGGAAAACCGAAGATAAAATCCATGCTAATGGATTTCCAACACTCCGTTGGAACCGATAAGCTCGCCAAAGGCGCAGATGAATCTGCAGAGGGTTTGACCCTCTGACACGTCTCACAGGTGCGTATATACGCACCGACCCACTTATACAAATTGGGCCACCAATACAAAGCGCTTAAAGCGCTGTAGGTCTTATCCCGACCTAAATGACCCCCGGTAGGGGCGTCATGTGCCTCAAAGAGGACTCTATACTTCAGTTCCTCATTATGAGGAACTACCACCCGCGGAATATCCTCCGCGCTCGTGCTATAAAATAGCAGACCGTCACAGTACCTGTAACGGTGTAAACGAGCTCTAGCTCGACTTGACAGGGTTGGATCAGACGAGCCAAGACCCTTTTCACCTAACGCGCGGATAAGCGCCGTACATTGTGGGTCTTTCTCATACGCCTGGCGTATGAGATTCACCACAGACGTGGTGACGAATGTCGCGTGAGCGAGCTCGTAATCGGGACGACGCGACAATGCGTCTGCAAGCACGTTCTGCTTGCCAGGTTTATACTTAACCTCAAAGTTGAGAGAGATGAGGCGACTTTGTCGCTGTACGTAAGGACGCGTGGTCAGTATAAACCACGAACGTCTTTGAGCCGAGTAGGTGAACCCTAAATTTGACAAGAGCATACTTAATTGCAAGTAGCTCCTTATCATGAACGGGATAATTCCGTTCTGCAGCTTTAAGCTGCCTCGACTCAAACGCAATTACGCGTTCCCTTCCTGCATCATCTGCTTGTAACAAAGCACATCCGATTGCGAAATCGGAGGCGTCGCAGACGACACTAAATGGTTTCCCAGAGTCTGGAAGGCAAGAACGGGAGCTTTTAACAAGCTCCCCTTAACCGCTTCAAAAGCGTTTTGGTGTTCAGTTTCCCAACTCCAATCAACATCCTTCTTAAGAAGGTCGGTTAATGGCTTCGCCATTTCAGCGTAGTTCTCGCTGTACCTGTGGAGATAGTTGGCTAACCCAAGCCACTTCCGTAAATCTCTAAGATTTACAGGCGAAGGCCACTCCACAATGGCTTTCACCTTCGCGGGATCCGCCCGCACTCCATCCTTACCGATGAAGCATCCGAGGAAAGGAATTTCCTCAGCACCAGATATACGTTTGGATGCGTTCGCATATAACTTATGCTCTCGCATACATTCGAGCACTGCGCGAAGGTGTATCAGTTGCGTCTGAACATCAGACGAGTCGCCTTCCGCACGACTATGGACGAATATATAGTCGAAGTACGTCTGAGCGTACTTCCTATGAGGGCGGGAGAGTTGAGTCACCAAGCGATTGAAAGTCGCTGGTGCATTTGAAAGCCCTTGTGGCATAACAAGCCACTCCCACAGCATGCCACTAGGCGTGCTAACCGCTGTCAGCGGAATATCGGACGCTCGCATGAGCACCTGATAATACCCGTCCACCAGATCTAAGGCACTGTACACAGTAAAGCCCGCCATATTGTTCTGGAGGACATCCTTCCGAGAAATCGGAGTCTGCATGGGTACAGTAGCTGTGTTCAGCTTGTTATACGCATGCACAATGCGCCACTTTCCGTTCGGTTTACGAACACAAAAAGTGGGAGATGAGTGGGGAGACTTACTCTCCCGTACCATCCCTGCCTCTTCTTTACCCTTGAAGAATGCGTCGATGACGTCGCATTGTTCCTTGGGGAGAGGCCACTGCCTAGTGACGCAGTATTTGGTTCCGGGAACCAAATCAATTTCATGTCGGACTCCCCGATCCGGTGGTAACCCCATCGGCGGGTTGTCACTAATGACATCTCCAAATTCCTTTAGTAAGGAATAGTAAGGGTCCTCAGGATCCGCGAGGATCTTGAGACCGCTTCGGGCATCCAATGCCTGTTTGGTTTTCACCAAAACTGACTCGTCCATCGTGGATGAGGAGTTCAACTCCTCTTCCGGACGCAACACGACGACCTCGTCGATTTCATCTGCTTTCAAAGCAGTTTCAAACTCGTTGAAGGATATCTCCTCCAACGACAACAGTTCTCCTACCCCAGGCAACCGTTCAAGGCTTACGCCTTCTGTGACAACACCTGTCACACTATTCATCATCCTGTAGGACTGCTGACTACTGGTCTCGGGACTCATCCCGAGACCCATATGGGGGGAGTCAATCGCCCCATCTATTGGAAGCGCCACTCGCCTATCCACAGAGGTCTCTACCTCTACCACCGGTGACTCGCCGGTCTCACCTATAACGGTGTAGTCGGAATCATTTCCGACGTGCGAAAGAGACGAACTCCGGGTCTCTTCGCTTGGAAGCGCCTCGCGCTTAACCACAGGGGTCTCTACCCCTACCACTGGAGTTACCACAGGTAACTCACCAGTCTCGCCGTTCACGGCGTGGGAATTAACCGCCGAATCCCCCTCGTTAAGGAACTCTTCCTTAACGACATTGGGAATGATCATTTCAGATATCCCAATCTCTGGCATCTAACGCCAGAATCGCTTTTGCGATCGAGCGAAGGTGGGTTCATGACTCTCCAATGCTTCACCCGACCGCGGGTGCGTTGAGCCATTCGACTTAGACTTCCAGTCTATCCATGGCTCGTGGCGTTCTATCCACTTCATGCCCAGAATGAGGTCATACCTCGAGTCCAAATCCAGGACTAGGCAACGTTCTAAGCTGTCGAAGTCTGCAAACTTCAGCTTAAGGTCAATCGAGACCTTGGGTACAGAAACCTGTACGCCCGTCGCAAGACGGACCGTGACAACGTCACGAGAACGTCGCTCTAGTGCCTCGGCATACAGCCAACTCTTCACAACAGAAGCCCGTCTGACATAATTGTCAGACGCTCCAGAGTCTATCAAGACTCTCCAAGGCTTATCAAAGCCTTTCACGTCCTCAAGGACTACCAGCAAACCTGGATGGTACACCAACTCTGTGCTAGAAATCACCGCTTCCCTCGGGGCTTTGTGCTGTCTTCCCTTACCCTGGGGCTTAACAGCACTGAGGGGTCCCCCAGTAGGGCGCCCCGCACCTACTGGGAGCCGTCGTTTCCCGACGGCTTGGACAAGGGCTTTTTCCCCATCCTTGGTCCCTTGTAGCGAGTGTCTCGCTGGGGATTTTTCGGACATCTGCTCCTCAGATGATCCATGATCCCACACAGGAAGCATCTCAGCGGCCCACGCCGCTGCAACATAGCCAAGAGCTCTTTCTAGAAGCTCTGTAAAAAAGAGTCCGAATGACTCTTAGCGGGAGGTTTCTCCTCCGCTTCGACCTGACTCAGGTCCATGGGTTCGGGACCCACCTTAGTGGAACGGAAGTTCCTCTCGGCGTTGAACGCCATCTTGAATGCCTCTTCCAGGGATTCGGGTCGGCATCGGAACAATTCCGAACGTGCTGGCCCTTCTCTCAGGCCTCCCATGAAGACGGGGATGGACACATCGTCCGAATACGCTTTCGCGCACATCCCTGCCAACAGGGTCTTAAGCTCCTGGATATAAACCTCCAGATCCTTAGTGCCTTGACGGCACCTCACCTCAGAAACGCCAGTTTATTCTGGAAAACCAGATCAGGCGTTGTGTACATGTCCATAAGCTTCTGCTTAAGGACCTCCCAGGTTGGGAACACGTCCGTGACTGACTCCGAACACGTAAACGTCCATGTACGGGCTTTGCCCGTAAGATGGGTCAATGCAAGTCCCACTTGAAAGTGATCAGCGGACATATTCGCTGTGGCGAAGGTCGTTTCGACCTCTCGCAACCAAACATAAAGGTTGTCACCCTTTTCTCCGGTGAACTCCTTTATCTTAAACGATAATTGAGGGCGCACCCCCGCGGAATGACCTCCACCACAACTCGCCTCATGAGCGATGAGGGCATTCACCCTTGCATTTACGGCCTCAAGGCCTTGATCCACTAGGAGCTTCATACTTTCTTCCCCCGTTAAGGGTAACAGCCTTTTAAAGGCTTCCTGTTGGACGAGGGTCAAACTATCCCAATCGTCCTGATTCATCCTTTGCAGAGGATGTCTAGTCTACCAACACAGGTGTTGGATTGACTACAAGTGCTACCAGATGTAGCCGGTGCGTATACGCACGGTGCGGCTAGCGCACAGAGGAAGGCTTTCCTTAAAGCGGCGTTCGCCGCTACTTAGCCGATACGCCCTTATTAAGGGCTTAGTAGGAGAGAGCACTCCTACTCGGGGCCAAGATTCCTGGATTAGTTTACTCTAGCCTGTACTAGTGCCTTAACGGCAAGGCTCACTTACAAAGGGTGTAGCTAAGGGGAGGGCTACCCTTACGCTACGGCACTCACTACACGCACGACCGGTCGAGGTCGTGCGTCTGTACTACGGAGTGGAAAGTAAACTGAATACATATTTAATATGTAATTATTTAAACTAATATAAACTATATGTAACACTAAGTAGAATATTCCTAATTCATACCTAGCTAAAATGTAGTGTACACACCTATGTACTGACACGTGGATGGCTGACACCACCACACCAAGGTCCCATGCCCTGATTGGTTAAAATAACCAAAGGTTCGAAACCTTTCAACCCGTCCAATACTGGCCTCAACCGTGGTGTACTCATGTACACCAACACTCAGTGTTATCCGAATGTAACCCCGTTACATCTGTAGTTCCACCTTCCTCCATGCTGTAGTCCGCGTATGGCTGCTGGTTCGGTTGCTTCTGTTGCTGATGCGGCGGGCGTCGCCATTTCCATGTCAGTGGTGTCATCGTCCAACTTGCATGGGCGGCTCATCTTCATGCTGGTCGTGGTGTTCCGCATGCTGGTCCGGGAGAAGCGCATCATCCTGCTGCTGCTCCTGCGATGGTGCTGCTGTGGTCCAGCGGGTGCGGAGTGGAAGCATATGAAGCGAAGACCAGGGAGCAGAAGAACAGCAAGGGTTCACAAAGGAACAGCAGTGTGAGAGCAAAGGAAGCACATCTATTGAGAAGTGCAGCTTTCCCTGCTATAGCCAGTATTAAGGGGGTCCTAAACGCGACCCCACGGAGAAAATGAGAGCAGAAGAGCAAGAGACCACGCTCCTCTTAATAAGCAGCCAAAAGGAGCAAAGTTGTTCCAAGCCTACCTGGGAATCAGTCTCTCACCGTGCTGCACATTTCAAGTCACTGTTGGAGCTCCTGCTCTGCTCTCCTCTACAAACAATTGATGTAGAGCGGTTGACCTTGGGGTCTCGGTGTGGGTGGGGGGGGTGCTGGGGTTCGGTAGTGCCGTTTGCTTGGTTGGCGGTAACCCTTGAAAGAGGTGGGGGAGGGGGGAGTTGGTGCTTGAGAAGCGCAGCGTCTGTGGCAATAAACAAAGTGTCTGTGGCAATAGACAAAACGGCTGTGACAATAGTGGCGCCCAAACTAGTATTAACAATGTGTTCTCCTGTCAAAATGACGAAGCAGTTCAGCCCGTTTGGATCCGCGTTTGAACATGTAAATACAGTGGTTGGAAACCCTAACTTAGGGCATTTAACACCCACATAGCCACTTACAGAACCTACTATGGGTCATAGATTGCAGAGATACAAGTCACGAAAGGTAGCCAGCCTAGGATTTTCGGCATGAAAATTACAGCTGTGGGCACGCATTTTCCCCATTAACTTGTGATTACAAAGCCCTTACATAAAACCTTCTGTAGTCGCCGAACTGGTTCCTGCTTTCTACACTTGTTGCAGCAAGAATACGCTGATTTTCTCGCAGCGTGGGCGATCAGCTCGTCTTTCCTTCACTCAATCATATTATGTCCCCGACTCATTAATGCTGCTGCCAGACCTCTAGGGAAGGGAAGCTCCTGTTGCTCGACTGCCTGTTAGCGCCAACAACGATACGCTAGGGACAACATGCTGTCTAGCGTTCCTAAGCTTGCGTACAAGTGTAACGTCTCTAGAAGTGGCACTTGTCAGAAATGTAGCCGTTGCGGCTGCGAGCACGATGGCATTCCTTTGGCTATTAAGATAAATAGAAAACGAGGTGGTCAGACTGCGGAACTCCTTCTCACTAATTCTAAGAAACGTAAGAATCGTAAAAAGGCTTCCTATGCTAGAGTCCCGCTAGCAGAGTCCCGTACGAAGCCTGATCATGATGAAGAACGGCCCAAGCAGCAGTGTGGTGGAGTCAAGCTCGAAATCGAATACATTTGTATCGACAACCTGACCACCACCATCGTGACCAGCCTTCCAACTTGCGGGGGGGGGGGGGTACCCCGCGGACCTCCACTCGAAATCTGGTCCGATTGTCCGCTGCTGGCAGACGACCGGTCATCATCCAAAGACACTTGTTCCGATTCACTTAAGTTCATCTCACCTTGTGTACCCGATGGAATGGTCTAGTTACACACTCGGTGGATCGGGATCGCAGATCGATCTGATTCGGTCTTGAATATGAGACCGTGCTGGCTAGGTGTACCTAGGGCGGAACTCTTCACCCCAGGTACGTACAGACCAGCAACACTTCCAAAAGATAAATTCCAATAGGTCGATCGTCCAAACGATCTAGACCTGACCAATACGAAATAATAGAGGGTAGACCAATCAACCGGTCTAGCCCCTGACCACTATGAGAGAAGACCAAAACCGGTCTAAACTCCAACCAATGTTACAATAAGCCAATATGTCCACGTAAAGACCCAATATGCCCGTGAAACTCCACAAACTATATCTCCACGTAAAGACCAATCCAGTGAATAGCACGTTCCAAACGTACGTGACTTAAACTTGAGGAAGTCGACCAATGCGTGCTCCCTTTGAGGGACTTCCGGCTGGCCAAATGCGCGTGTGGCGCGTCCAGACCGGGTATAATGAGCTAGAGGGGATTACTCGACCCTCTGCTCCCAAACACTCCGCGGCGGGCGGAGGTGACTGATGCACAAAGCAAAGGTTTAAACGACCTCCTGTTGAGGTGTTAGCCCGAAGGCAAAACCAAAAGATTCCAAACGACTTCTTCTCTTTTAGGTGAATCCACAACTCTAACCAATACTACCTCCCTACGGTCCCAATATGTACCCACATGAAAATATGTAAAATACCCAATGTCAGGTGAATCACCAAAACTTGCGTTCTTGACACTCCTTGAATCTGATAGGCTAAGAATCCCCCTTGTTTAGACCAATCGGAAACTCGACCAACTGCCTTGATCAAAAGTGACCAAATTTGTGGTACACTTCACCACAGCCGCCCCTGAGTCCGACCGTGTCGCACAACGATAACGGTCTGACTCACCCATCACTCGACCAACTGGACCTTGGTCACTCACACTTCTTCCCCATGGATCAAACATCTTCGACACCTGCGTCAGGTACTGCCTTTGCTGCACTTGATCTTCTTATGCTTCCCTTTGACGCTTGTTCTTGTTGTTCTTGCAGAAACTCTATGCGCCGAGTCGCCCCACCTTGCTTCGCCTGTCCGGTCGGCTCGGTTTGACAGCCCACGTAACTCTCGTGCACTTCAAACATCGGAAGGGCTTCAGACTGAATCCGACACGCAGATGCAGGATATGCTTGCAGAAAACATGCGTCTCAGGACCCAGGTGGCCCACCAGGCAACACGAGGTGTGCATCTTTGGTCTTGTACTTGTCTTGGTCCTCGTTTGTCTTCAGCTCTCATCCCTCCCAGCGTCGTCAAGGCAATAGGTGCCTTGCTTGATGCCGATAGGCACTCCGACGATCATGTTGACCAGCTTCGACCAATTTTAGAGGAGCTGGTAAGCGCGCGTCATGAGCTGTCCCGTCTGGAGGCTCATCAGTCCCATCTCCGGGATCAACTTGCACTTGTTCGCCGGCAGCATCTGGACGGACAGTTTGACGCGACCTCACTGCGCATGCAAGGCGACGACTTCGCGCGACGCATTGCCGAGCTTCAGATTTCAATTCAAGACCAGACCGGGAAGGTCCGGTCTTATCAAGACAAGTCAGACGCTTGGACGCTAGAGTCGGGTCGTCGTCAGGTGGCACTAGACCAGTGCCGCCAGCGCTTGATGAACTTGCTGCATCCGTGTTCGGCTGCTTCCTCCAGCATAGATTGGTCTGCGTCGGCAACCTTAGTCGCCTCGGAGCAAGACCAAGACCGCTTGCAGCAGGACCAAGACCGACATCGTTCATTGGCTGATATTCAGCAGCCCGAAATTGCACAAAAATCGAAGAAGCGCGCGGATGCGCCGGGTAGCTCGAGGGCGCGGGGCACTGCGCGTGGACCCGGAGTCGTGGGGAAGCGTGCAGTGCCTCATAAGCGAGCCAAGACACAGGCGCTTCTTATGGACTCGGACTCGGACACGGACGAAACCTACAGCCATTCGGAAAGTCGAGCGCCCTCGCGCCGTAGTGCAAATCGCACCAATCACACAGGGGTCTCGTCCGAGGAGGACTCCAGCGAAAGGTCTTGCGATTCCGAGTTTATGGTCGCCATCCAGTCCAAGTCACGAACGAATTTACGTGAGAGTTTCATCCAAGTGGCGTTGACATTGGGATCAGAACAGAAGACCAGTCTGCCAGGTGAGAGCACGCCAGCATATGGGTCAGCGAAATCGGCGCCTTCGTTCCTGCCTGGCACGTCTGGACTGCACCGCCACGCCCGGATAAAAGATATGGCAATTGTAGATCGCCCACTTCCGCAACGGACCTCGGACGTCACCTTGCCCTGATTGTCGGGCAGATCGGTAGCTTGCACCGGTCCGCCCTGACCAAGCAGATCCTGGTCCGGTCCGCATCAATACCGAGATCGGCGCCGTTCCAAGAGGCGCGCGGGCGCGTCGAGTGGCTCAAGGGCCGGGGCGTAGCGCGCGACTCCGAACACGAGGAGAAGCAAGCGCCGCCCCACAAGAAAGCCAAGACGCAGTCGCTCCTCATGAGCCAAAAATCGGATGCAAGTGATGCGTTTAACATCGCAAAATCCCATGCGCCCTCACGCCCCCGCGGGCGCATTCAGGTGGTACGATTTCCCAGCAAAATTCGGGCGGAAATTCTCGCCATTCATTGGCTGAAATTCCGCCCCCCAAAATTCACGCACGCAATAAGAACAGCAAGGGCGCATCAGGAGGCGCGAGGGCGCGGGTCCTTGCGCGCGACCTTGAGCACAAGAAGAAACCGGAAATGGTGTAATCACTAGCCAAGATACGGGCGCAACTCCCAAGTGCGGTGAAGGATGCAGTTACGGAGAGGAATGACTCCAAAAATTGCGAGCCCTCGACCCGTTTCACCGCCCAACCGGGCTCGGGTGGATTATCGTGCCGCTCATTGGCTAAAAATCCGCCCCACGGAATTTGCAAACAAAATCGGAAGCGCGAAGACGCGTAGAGTGGCGCGAGGGCGCGGCCTCTAGAGTGCGACCTGGAGCGCCAAAAGAAGCTCAAAGCGGTGCAAACGCAAGCTAAGACGCGGGCGCAACTTCCAAAAGCGGCGGGGGATCCAGTTGAGAAGAGGAAGGCTTCGAAAAAGCGCGCGCCCTCGACCCGCCACACTGTTCGGTCCAAGTCGGTATTGGTCTCGCCTGGGGCGGCTTCGGAGGGTGGATCGGTGGGTTCAGATGATCTCCTTCCCGCTTTATCTCAAACCCGATCCACCCAGCATCGTCGGTCCGCTGTCGCAGTTGAAGAGCCGACGTCAGAAGAAGACCAAGTGGCGCACTCGGAGGGTGACATCGATCTGGCCACTGGCGACCCTCGAAGGACCCGATCTGGTCTGGCCACTGCCGACTCTCAAAGGACCCGATCTGGTCTGGCCACTGCAAAGGCGTCGCGTTGAGAAGACCAGGTTGTTAGCCGATGACAGCATATGGTACCCCGGTCTTGATTGTCCTTAGCCGGTCGCGGACCTCAAGGATGCTTTGGTCAAGCTTGACCAGAAGGAACCCTGGCGCAACCAATTCCAAGACCAAATTGCATGACATCCGGCGCTGACCATCGGCCGCCTGTGGGGTGATAGCGAATGAAGTCCCAGGTAGTCGACCAGATAGCTCGTAATACATGTCATCATTTCTTTTTCACATATCTGATCATCAAATCACTTGAACTAATTTCACCACTTTTTTAGAGTTGCACCGAACACGTTATCGTAAACAGTTCCACCCCCATCACGAAAAATAGTCATCACATTCGTCATTCCGCTACTCCAATTCGTCACAGTTCATCACCATTTCACATCAACTCCGGACCTTCCACATCTTCACACCGGTCTAGACCGACCGATGCTACTGCGTGTCTTAGTCTTGGTCTTCATGAGTCTGCATCACTGCGAAGCGATTACGACTGACTCGTTCTCGTTCAAACTTTCGTAGAAGAGCCCCACAGTTCAAGCCGAGATCGTCGACCCAAGTTGATTCATCATGGTCCTTCCATCGGACCAGGTACTCTCGGTGAGTCCGACCGAACCTGGTCTTCTTGGTCGACCAAACATCCAAGACCTTCTCCACTTCAAACTCGTCTTCCTCTAGTGGTCGTTCCCAACTGTCCTCCGGCAGTAACGCTTCATCGAAATCAAATCTTTTTTCTTCGTCTACCAGACAGGGAGTTTTGGGTCGATCAGGAAATTTTCGGACCAGCTTCAACTTGGACACATGCACGATCGGGAAGACCTTGTAATCTGTACCAGTTGTTACTAGACGGGCAGCGTGCTCACCTATCAGATCGGCAACACGGAAAGGGCCGTGCCACATGTGAGCCAGATTCTTCGCATAGCCCTCTTTCACTCGGTCTAGGTATAGCCATACCCTCGCCCCTGGTTCTATACCGTGGGGTCGGACCTGGTCATTGGTCCGGTCTGCCCGGTCTTGTGTGGCCTGACGCAGCTTTTCGTTGACGACTTCTTTTGCATGCTGGTAGTGTTTCTGGACCTGCATGCGACAGCGTCGAGCATCGCGATCGCGGGTCCGGGTGCAACCGATAGGTATCGCAGCTTCCGGTGTCGACCGAGGGTCCCATCCATATGTCAGATAAAAAGGCGTTTCTCCTCGGACCCGTTCGGTCGACGAGTTGAGTGCAAACACCATCCTTTCTGCATAATCGTCCCAATATCGCTGGTCTGGGTCAGCAACGTACATCTTGATCGCCATCGTTATGGTCTGCACCATGCGTTCTGCCGATCCATTTGCTTGCGGACGATATGCCATCGTCGCACTCTGTTTCTGGCCCAGCATGTTATTGAACGACCGGAACACCTCGGCCATAAAACCGGGTTTCCGATCGTGCCTGATGACCTCTCTGGCGCCGAATCTTCGGAACACACATTCTTCGTAGCTCTGGGTGATCTGATCCGCAGACCGAGATGAACTTGCCTTCGCAATAACTAGACCAGTTAACAGGTCTACACAGATCAGCAGCTCAGTGTTGCCGCGCGTCGATCTACGCAGTGACGGTATGTGGTACATCGCTATGACCTGGAAAGGGTAGGTAGCTTCGATATTTCCGGGCGATTGCCCCTTGATTACCGGTCTATCCTTTCCGGTATCGCAATCCGTGCAACAGCCCACATATTTCTGCACACTGCGGAAAAGACCTCTCCAGTGGAAGTGGGACCTGATCTTGTGATAGGTCCTGCCTATGCCCTTATGTCCCCCTTCTAGACTCACGTGATAGTGATGAAGGACATCCGGCTGCAGCAACTCGGGGATCACTAATTTCGACAATCGGTCCCGGTATGCACTGTCTTGGTCGGCATCGCGGCAGTAATACAATATTCCATTATCATCCACTTCGTAGCTGTCCGCGATCTTGATGCACTCTTTCGCTTGATCGTTCGTCAACTTGGACAGTTCACCACGCAGGTAGGTCTTCAGGTTCATAATCCATTCTTCTTCGTCCGGCGCCTTGAGGATCCGTTCCATCCTTAACTGTTGCACTGCAGATTCGTTCAAACTTTCCTTCGGGAACGGTCGGCGAGACTTCTGAGCTTTCGATCTAGTCGCGACCATCACATGCACCTGGACTGGGGCGTTCTTGGGTCCGATCACCTCTGGGAGCCTGTTTATATTCATCAATTCATCCAGAACGGCCTTCCCGGTGATCGTAGCCCCGGTCTGGTCTTGCATGGCCTTGGTCGCGAGGTAGTCGGAGCTTCTGTTCCAGTCCCGTTTCGCGTGCAATAGCTCGTGGTTGGGGTGGTCCTTCAATGCCTTCATTACTCGATCATTTAGCGTCCTTAGTCGTGGAGCCTTGCTGTCGATCTCTCCGGTGATCTGCCTGATATCCAGATTCCAACATGGCGAGCGTTCTAGTTTAACATCTTTTCCGCGTCCGGCGGCAGCATCCCCGCGTGCTTGTCCGGCACGTACCACTTGCGTATCATGTTAAAAAAATTCTTCAATCTTGCAGTGGCCGGCCTCGTGGATCTCTCCACATGACTTGCATTCGAAAAGGCAGTGGTCAGTCTGGTGGCCGCGTCTCTCACACTTCTTGCACACCATCGTCTTCCAGCAGTTTGGACCATCATGTTTGCTCGACACACAGTGGGAGCACTTCTGATGAGGTCGGTCCGGATCGGACTTGCTTCCGTTCCTTCCCTTCCGGTCTACCTGGTCGGACTTCGACCTGGTCTTCGGGGCAGGTCCCGCAACATAGACGTAACGATACTGGTCTTCATCCGATGACTCCTGGCTGTATTGACTTCCACTTTCCCCTTCCGATACCGTGCTGTCTTCGGATACGATCGCCTTGACCGCTCGGGTCGGTCTGGTCCAGGGTCTCTTGACCGGATCGGTCTGGGTCTTGGATCGGTAGCGACCTGATCCACCATCACTCTTCGCCCTCATGCTACGCGACTGCTGTAGCGTCCGTAGAGTCTGTTCAACTTCACCCGCGTCTCTAAGACGCAGCAGAGTAAGCTGGTCGGCCAGTTCTTGATCGTACAGGGTACTAATGTAGTGACCCACATGTTCCAGAGCAGCACCGTTCGGCGGGTTATTCACTTTAATTGTTATGCCGGCACGAAGTGCAGCCACGTTCAACCGATGCAAATACTCGATCGGTGTCTCGTCGCTCCGCTTCTGCATGTGGTGATACTTGCGGGCACTCGAAAATCCAGAGTTACAATATTTCCCTTCAAACTCTGCACATAGCTGGTCCCAGTCATACCGGACATCCCGACCTAACTGTTGGATCCAGTTGGCAGCCGGTCCTTTCAACAAATCCCGGAAGATCAGACACTTTTCACTTTTCAGGGTCTGGTCTCGCAGGAACGCAGACTTGACCCGACCGAACCAAGACCGGGCCTGGTCTTCATCAGCATCCTTGCCAGTGAAGTCCTTGAGGTCGGTCGTCGCGGCCATACGGATGCGCGGAAACGCAGCAGATCCAAAGTCGTAAGCAATAGTGGAGGCTAGGTTAGCCTTACGTGGCTTGCCAGCGCCCGTACCGTCTGACCCACAGTGGTCGTCAAGACCGCTGACCGACTCCATGTCACAGTCATTTGTCTTGCTTGGTCTACGCGGTCTGGCCGGTTGCGGCTTGCGCTTCCCTTTGACGACTTCCTTATCACTTCGAGTGGGCTTGTCCACAGATGTTACCGATTCCATATCCACATCTCGGCAAACATTGGCACTTTGCTGGGTAGACCGGTCTTGGACATGTGGGCGCAGAGGTGGTCTAACCCGGTCTTCCATGAAACGCTCCATCATCGTCTCAAACTTGGCTTGGACGTTAGCTGGAGTCATGGGCAACGTGTTGATACCCTCCTTTTGCGGAACTGAGGCCTGTGGGGGTCGCTGGAGCCCGACTGGCAAGCAGCCCTTTGCTGCCGCACGTCCTTTTTTTGTTCCGGATGGGCATGGTCCACCCCCATGGTCATCCTCTCGACACCGGTCTCCAAATCTGATGAGCTGTTCGAGGCCGGTGGAGATTGATAAACCGATTCGTCATCAGAACCAATGTCAACAAGCGATGTGGAGACTTCAGCGACCTTCACTGCTGCGGTGGGAGTTGGACGGCGAACTGCCCCCACCAGTGGGACCAAATGGTCGTGGAAGGTCGACATCGACGATTTCAGCCTCCAAGTCTCAAATTCAAATAGTTTTTGGACATCGGCGGGGTTCTGCATTTTAATGCCAACCTCCGCCAACATCGCCACCAAGTTCTTCACCAACAGTAATGGGCGATCACTCTGGATCGGCTCGGTAGTGGGACCGAGAAGATGGTCGGGGATCTGGAGGTTCAACACCCGAAAGACCATGTCAAAGCGAACAAATCGTTTCAGCTCAAAAATGTAATACATCTTGTTTAGGTCTTCTTCATTGATGCCTCCATCTCCGACCTGCGACTTTTCTTCTAGGTCGTCTTCGTCGACCGGCATTCCCAACCCTTTCTTGGGAATCTTGGGGACCTTGGGGAGGTTGGTCTGATCGTTCTGATCAGCCTCCAAGTATTTTTCGTCTTTTAATTTTCCATCAACTTTTTTATGCACATACATAGGATCAGGACCAAGGTCCTGATCCTTTCCGGGACTATAGCAGGACTTGCTATAGTCCCGATCGGCTCCGGTGGGAGCCTTTTGGGGAGGAAAAAAATATTAATCCCGATCTGGTCCTCCACCAGGCCAGACCGGACATTGCCATCTTTATCGAGAACGAAGACGTAAGGTGATAGCCTTTCCTTACGCCCTCTCCAGAACGATTCCAAATTCAAATCTTCAGATTCAATCTTTGATGACACCTCGCGGTGATATCCACGATCACCAAGTGATCCGGGAACGCGCACCATTGTGGTGGAGTCAAGTTCGAAATCGAATACATTTGTATCGACAACCTGACCACCACCACCGTGCCCAGCCTTCCAACTTACGGGGGGGGGGTACCCCGCGGACCTCCACTCGAAATCTGGTCCGATCGTCCGCTGCTGGCAGACGACCGGTCATCATCCAAAGACACTTGTTCCGATTCACTTAAGTTCATCTCACCTTGTGTACCCGATGGAATGGGCTAGTTACACACTCGGTGGATCGGGATCGCAGTTCGATCTGATTCGGTCTTGAATATGAGACCGTGCTGGCTAGGTGTACCTAGGGCGGAACTCTTCACCCCAGGTACGTACAGACCAGCAACACTTCCAAAAGATAAATTCCAATAGGTCGATCGTCCAAACGATCTAGACCTGACCAATACGAAATAATAGAGGGTAGACCAATCAACCGGTCTAGCCCCTGACCACTATGAGAGAAGACCAAAACCGGTCTAAACTCCAACCAATGTTACAATAAGCCAATATGTCCACGTAAAGACCCAATATGCCCGTGAAACTCCACAAACTATATCTCCACGTAAAGACCAATCAAGTGAATAGCTCGTTCCAAACGTACGTGACTTAAGCTTGAGGAAGTCGACCAATGCGTGCTCCCGTCGAGGGACTTCTGGCTGGCCAAATGCGCATGTGGCGCGTCCAGACCGGGTATAATGAGCTAGAGGGGATTACTCAACCCTCTGCTCCCAAACGCTCCGCGGCGGGCGGAGGCGACTGATGCACATAGCAAAGGGTTAAAACGACCTCCTGTTGAGGTGTTATCCCGAAGGCAAAACCAAAAGATTCCAAACGACTTCTTCTCTTTTAGGCAAATCCACAACTCTAACCAATACTACCTCCCTACGGTCCCAATATGTACCCACATGAAAATATGTAAAATACCCAATGTCAGGTGAATCACCAAAACTTGCGTTCTTGACACTCCTTGAATCTGATAGGCTAAAAAGCCCCCCTTGTTTAGACCAATCGGAAACTCGACCAACTGCCTTGACCAAAAGTGACCAAATTTGTGGTACACTTCACCACAGCAGCAACAGCAGCCACCAGAAGCTTCATCATCTACGGCAAGTACGTATGCAGCGAATGAAAGCTGGGCTTCATATCGTACATTCGCGGGCTGCTTGAAGATGCCCACTATAATTTTGATAGCTTTTGGCGTTGAAGAAAAGAAGACCGAGACGATTTCCTCCAACTTTCCCAACATTGCTGTCAGAAAAGACCCCAGCTCCTGGCATTCTCTAGAGACATCTAAGATTAAAGGAGTCCTTAAGGCATATGAACAAGTCTTTATTCAGATCTGTAAGTTTTTTTTTGTGACAATCTGAGACTGTAACAGGGTTACATTTGGTTACATTTGGTTATGTTGTGTACATAAGTACATTACGGTTGAGGTCAGTATTGACGGGTCCGAAAGGTTTGGACTTATTGGTTATTTTAACCTATCAGGGCAGGAGCCCTTGGTGGAGGCGTGGCAGCCAGCCATGTGCTAGTACACAGGTGGTGTACGTTACATTTTGGCTAGGTACGAATGAAGTAGCTTCTACTTAGTATTACATATAGTTTACATTAGTTTAAATTAATTTAGGCTAATTACATATTAAATATACATTCAGTTTACATTTCACTCTGAAGACTGCTAGGCTCACAACCTCGACCGGTCGCGCGCGCAGTGAGTGTAGTAGTGCAAGGGAAGTCCTTCCCTTAGCTACCCCCTTATTAAGGAAGCCTTATAACGAGGCGTTATCTTGTGCTAACTTGTAAACCAAAGGGAAATCATGGCCCCGAGTAAGAGAGTATTCTCTTACTAAGCCCTTTTATAAGGGCGTATCGGATAATTAGCGGCACATCACCGCTATAGGAAAGTCTTCCTCTGTGCGCTAGCCGCACCGTGCGTGTTCACACCGGCTACATCTGGTAGCACTTGTAGTCAATCCAACACATGTATTGGTTGGCTACGGCATCCTCTGCAAAGGATGAATCAGGACGATTGGGAAAGGTTAACCCTCGTCCAGCAGGAAGCCTTTAACAGGATGTTATCCTTACTGGGTGACGAAGGCATGCAGCTCCTACTGGAGCAGGGCCTTGAGGCCGTAAAGGCGAAGGTCAATGCCCTCATCGCCCATGAGGCGAGTTGTAGTGGAAGTCATTCCACGTCCACGGGGGTGCGTCCCCCGTTGTCATTTAGGATAAAGGAAATCACCGGTGAAAAGGGTGATAACCTTTATGTGTGGCTTCGAGAGGTCTAAACGGCCTTTGCTACAGGGAATGTGATCGCAGATCACTTGCAAGTGGGACTTGCATTGAACCGTCTTACGGGTAAAGCCCGTGCATGGGCGTTTACATGCTTGGATTCGGTCATGGACGTGTTCCCGACCTGGGAAGTCCTTAAGCAAAAGCTTATGGACATTTATGCCACGCCTGATCCGGTTTCCAGAATCAGCTGGCGTTTCTGAGGTGACGTCAGTGTACTAAAGACTTGGAAACGTATATACAAGAGCTTAAGACCCTGTTGGAAAGGATGTACGCGAAAGCGTATTCGGACGATGTGTCTATTCCCGTGTTCATGGGAGGCCTGAGAGAAGGGCCATCACGCTCGGAGCTATTCCGAAGCCGTCCCCAATCCCTGGGGGAGGCGTTTAAGATGGATTTCAACGCCGAAAGAAACTTTCGCTCCTATAAGGTGGGTCCCGAACCCATGGACCTGAGTCAGGTCGAAGCGGAAGAAAACCTTCCGCTAAGAGTCACTCTGACTCTTCTGAAGCGGAGCTCCTGGCCATGTTTCAGCGGAATGGACCGCTGAGATGCTTCCTGTGTGGAAGCACGGATCATCTGCGGAACAGTTGTCCGAGAAACCCCCAGCGAGACTCTCGCTTTAAGGGGCCGAGGGTAGGTAAAAAGCCCTCGCCCAAGCCGTCGGGAACGACGGCTCCCAGTAGGTGCGGGTCGCCCTACTGGGGGATCTCTCAGTGCTGTGACAGCACAAAGCCCCGAGGGAAGCGGTGCTTTCTAGCACAGAGTTGGTGTACCAGCCAGGTTTGCTGGTAGTCCTTGCGGACGTGAAAGGCTTTGATAAGCCTTGGAGAGTCTTGATAGACTCTGGAGCGTCTGACAATTATGTCAGACGGGTTTCTGTTGTGAAGAGTCGGCTGTATGCCAAGGCCCTAGAGACACGTTCTCATGGCGTTGTCACGGTCCGTCTTGCGACGGGCGTACAGGTTTCTGTACCCAAGGTCTCAATTGACCTTAAGCTGAAGTTTGCAGACTTCGACAGCTTAGAACGTTGCCTAGTCCTGGATTTGGACTCGAGGTATGACCTCATTCTGGGCATGAAGTGGCTGGAACGCAACGAGCCATGTATAGACTGGAAGTCTAAGTCCATTGACGCAACGCACCCGCGATCGGGTGAAGCATTGGCGAGTCATGAACCCAACTTTACTCGATCGCAAAATCGATTCTGGCGTGAGATGCCAGATATTGGTATTTCTGAGATGATCAGTCCCAATGATGTCAAGGAATGTGTTCCTTGACGAGGGGGATTCGACGATTAATCCCCACGCCCATATAGGCGAGACTGGTGAGTCGCCAGGGTTAGAGGTGGATATCTATGAGGTTAAGCGCGAGGCGCTTCCTAGAGAAGAGACCCGTAGTTTGTCTCTTCTACAGGTCGGAACTGATTCCGACCACGCCGGGTTCAGCGAACAAGTTGCGACTCCAGTGGTAGGGGTAGAGACCCCTGTGGTTAAGCGCGAGGCGCTTCCAAGCGAAGAGACCCGTAGTTCGTCTCTTTCGCACGTCGGAAATGATTCCGACAAGGCCTTATTAGGTGAGACCGGCGAGTCACCGGTGGTAGAGGTAGTGACCTCTGTGGATAGGCGCGATGCGCTTCCAATAGATGGGACAATTGACTCCCCCCATCTGGGTCCCGGTATGAGTCCCGAGGCCAGTAGTCAGCAGTCCTATAGGATGCTGAATAGTGTGACAGGTGTTGTCACAGAAGGCGTAAGCCTTGAACGGTTGCCTGGGGTAGGCGAACTGTTGTCGTTGGAGGAGATGTCCTTCAACGAGTTTGAAACTGCTTTGAAAGCAGATGAAATCGACGAGGTCGTCGTATTGCATCCGGAAGAGGAGTTGAACTCCTCACCCACGATGGACGAGTCAGTTTTGGTGCAAGCCAAGCAGGCATTGAATGCCCGAAGCGGTCTCAATATCCTCGCGGATCCTGAGGACCCTTACCATTCCTTGTTGAAGGTATTCGGAGATGTCATTAGTGACAACCCGCCGATGAGGCTACCACCGGATCGGGGAGTCCGACATGAAATCGATTTGGTTCCTGGAACCAAATACTGCGTCACTAGGCAGTGGCCTATCCCCAAGGAGCAATGCGACGTCATCGACGCATTCTTCAAGGGGAAAGAAGAGGCAGGGATGGTACGGGAGAGCAAATCTCCCCATTCTTCTCCCACTTTTTTTGTTCGTAACCGAACGGAAAGTGGCGCATTGTGCATGCGTATAACAAGCTGAATGCAGCTACTGTACCCATGCAGACTCCGATTCCTCGGAAGGATGTCCTCCAGAACAATATGGCGGGCTGTACTGTGTAGAGTGCCTTAGATCTGGTGGAAGGGTATTATCAGGTGCTCATGCGAGCGTCCGATATTCCGCTGACAGCGGTTAGCACGCCTAGCGGTATGCTGTGGGAGTGGCTTGTTATGCCACAAGGGCTTTCAAATGCACCAGCGACTTTCAATCGCTTGGTGACTCAACTCTTCCGCCCTCATAGGAAGTACGCTCAGACGTACTTCGACGATATATTCGTTCATAGTCGTGCGGAAGGCGACTCGTCTGATGTTCAGACGCACCTGATACACCTTCGAGCGGTGATTGAATGTATGCGGGAGCATAAACTCTATGCAAACGCATCCAAGTGTATCTTTGGGCTGAGGAAATTATTTTCCTCGGATGCTTCATCGGTAAGGATGGAGTGCGGGCGGATCCCGCGAAGGTGAAAGCCATTGTGGAGTGGCCTTCGCCTGTAAATCTTAGAGATTTACGGAAGTGGCTTGGATTAGCCAATTATCTCCACAAATACAGAGATAACTACGCTGAAATCGCGAAGCCATTGACGGACCTTCTTAAGAAGGATGTTGATTGGTTTTGGGAAACCAAACACCAAAACGCTTTTGAAGCAGTTAAGGGGAGCTTGTTAAAAGCCCCCGTTCTTGCTATCCCAGACTCTGGGAAACCATTTAGTGTCGTCTGCGACGCCTCCGATTTCGCAATCGGATGTGCTTTGTTACAAGCAGATGATGCAGGAAGGGAACGCGTGATCGCGTTTGAGTCGAAGCAGATTAAAGCTGCAGAACGGAATTATCCCGTTCATGATAAAGAGCTACTTTCAATGAAGTATGCCCTTGTCAAATTTAGGGTTCACCTACTCGGCTCAAAGCCGTTCGTGGTTTATACTGACCACGCGTACTTACGTACAGCGACAAAGTCGCCTCATCTCTCTCAACTTTGAGGTTAAGTATAAACCTGGCAAGCAGAACGTGCTTGCAGACGCATTGTCACGTCGTCCCGATTACGAGCTCGCTCACACGACATTCTTCACCTCGTCTGTGGTGGATCTCATACGCCAGGCGTATGAGAAAGATCCACACTGTACGGCGCTTATTAGTGCGTTGGGTGTAAAGGGACTTGGCTCGTCTGAGCCAACCCTGTCACGTCGAGCTAAAGCTCGTTTACACCGTTACAGGTACTGTGACGGTTTGCTATATTATAGCACGAGCGCGGAGGACACTCCACGGGTGGTTGTTCCTCATGATGAGGAACTGAAGTATAGAGTCCTCTTTGAGGCACATGACTCCCCTACCGGGGGTCATTTAGGTCGAGATAAGACCTACAGCGCTTTAAGCGCTTTATATTGGTAGCCCAACATGTATAAGTGGGTCGGTGCGTATATACGCACCTGTGAGACGTGTCAGAGGGTTAAACCCTCTGCAAGTTCAGCTGCGCCTTTGGCGAGCTTGTCCGTTCCAACGGAGTGTTGGAAATCCATTAGTATGGATTTTATCTTCGGTTTTCCGAAGGATACGGCCGGGAACACCGGCAATTGGTCTTTGTAGACCGTTTGAGCAAGATGGCTCACCTGGCGGCGGTGCCATAGTCCATAGATGGACAAGGAACAGCAAAAGTGTTCCTAGACCGTGTCTTTAGACAGCATGGTCTACCCGATTCCGTTGTGTCGGATCGGGATCCCCGTTTTACGGGACAATTCTGGGGAGCATTGTTTAAGGTGCTATGCACCAAGCTCCTCATGTCCACAGCGGATCATCCGCAGACGGACGGTCAGACGGAACGCGTTAATTGCGTTGTGGACGATATTCTACGGAGTTTATGTCCGTATTCTCCAAAGAGTTGGAGTGAGATGCTCCCGATGGTTGAATTTGCTATCAACAATTCGGTACATGCATCTACGGGACTTACTCCGTTTTACGTGAACGGATTCGTGAATCCGAGGGTTCCGTCGACGCCACGTGTGTGTGGCCCAGGGCTTGAGGGGGGGGATTCCCTGATTTCAGTCCTGTATCTGTGCGAAAGCACATCGATAAGTTCTTATCGAATCGCCTTAGTGTCTTACGACACGTCTGAGATGCCATGGCGGAAAGCCAAGACAAGCAGAAGGAGCAGGCTGACCGCAAGGGGCGGCGTAATGAAAGTGGGTAAAAAGTAATAGAAAGTGTTTTATTAAACGCTAAGAATCTTCCTACACATGCAGTTTCCAACGTGTTGCGGAACAAATTGCGCCCCAGGTTTGTGGGGCCTTTTAAGGTGCTATCCCGAAAGGGCTTGGCGTACACCTTGGATATTCCGAAGGCGATGCGTACGCATCCAACCTTCTATGTAGGAATGCTTAAGCCATACCAGGACCCGGAGGCGGGTCCCCGCTTGGAGGGGGTTGGAAAGGCGGATAGCCATAAGCGCCGTAAGACACGGCAGGGCAGAGGAAGCCCGAAAAGGATAAAATGAGACCACAAAATTGCGCAACGGTCGACTCGAGAGAGCCATGCCGCTTTTCGAAGCGTTCAGTTGCATCCCACTCATTGCGAAGTCCCTCGTGGACATCATAGATGTGACGGCTCTGTCGATCTCAGCGCTCGCGAATCTCACGTCGCAATTGCGCGACCTCCTCCTCCAATTCTCGATGCGGAGGGTACTCCACATTATCATGGGGAGCGTCTGATGGCGCGACGCCATCATCGGGGTCAAACCCAGTATCTGGTAAGGTGGAAAAGTTATCCACACTCACAGAGTTCGTGGGAGTTCGAGACTCCCCTGCGGCAGGATTGCAGTGACGTCGTTGACGCTTTCGAGAGGGAGAATCCCGCTGCGGGTCGACGACCAAAGGGGCGCGAGAAGCCCCCTCACTCCCAGTAGTAAGGAGTTCGCCGGAGGCGGATGTGGCGCTCGCACTGTTCTCTGGCACCGCGGTGGGGGCAGGAGCGTTGGAATACCGCGTGTAATATGGGGCACGTAATAGCACCATCGCTTTGGCTTTGGCTAAAGCCAAGCGCAATGCCCTCTCCACCCGAACGTCACGGCGGGAATATCTGTTGTGCAGCTCAGTAAAACTAGGGAGGAGCTTCTACCCTTCCGCCCAAGCGCGGAATTTCCTTTCTGCATCTTCGGCACTCTCTCCGGGAAAGAGAACGATAGGAGCCTCGCGGAGGTTCTCAACAGAACATGGGCACCCTGTGCCTACCTGTCGAGGCGCTCTCGGTATGAGACGCCAGTGAACTGCTTCTGCGCGAGCAGTTGTTCCCGGAGTTTCTTCCGGCGTTCGTATTGATACGGATGTTCAGCCGCAGGGCAGCAGTATAGAATGCTAAACCATTCCTTACCATAGTCCTAAACCACTTTGGGAGGTCACGGGGATCCTCAAAATTATATTTCCGTCCGTGGCGGTAGTTTGGGGGCGCGTAACGCAGCCCTTTGTGCCTGTGCGGCATGTTGGACTTCTTGAGCCGCATCCAACTCATTGGTGATGATCGCCTTAGGCGATCCGGATGTATCATCCGACATTGGTAGGGGTGGCGCACTAGATAGTGCATTTTTCCCACGTGTGGGGAACGGATTGGGCTCCCTACATCGCCGCTCGGCGTTGTCGGGGTGGTCAGCCGTTGGGGAGATATCCCCAAGGGCATCCACCTCCGAGTAATCGGAATAGTCTACATCCTCTTCTTGAGGAGAATCCACTACTAAAGGTGCTCATGGTTGGCCAGAAGTTCTGGCAGTTGGAGTTCTCTAACTATAATCGATTATTGCGTAAGCAATAGTATTGATGGGGGAAGATGTAACAGGGTTACATTTGGTTACATTTGGTTATGTTGTGTACATAAGTACATTACGGTTGAGGTCAGTATTGACCGGTCCGAAAGGTTTGGACTTATTGGTTATTTTAACCAATCAGGGCAGGAGCCCTTCGTGGAGGCGTGATAGCCAGCCACGTGTTAGTACACAGGTGGTGTACATTACATTTTGGCTAGGTACGAATTTAGTAAGTTCTACTTAATATTACATATAGTTTACATTAGTTTAAATTAATTTAGTCTAATTACATATTAAATATACATTCAGTTTACATTTCACTCTGAAGACTGCTAGGCTCACAACCTCGACCGGTCGCGCGCGCAGTGAGTGTACTAGTGTAAAGGAAGTCCTTCCCTTAGCTACCCCCTTATTAAGATAGCCTTGTAACAAGGCGTTAGCTTGTGCTAACTTGTAAACCAAAGGGAAATCATGGCCCCGAGTAAGAGAGTACTCTATTACTAAGCCCTTTTATAAGGGTGTATCGGCTAAGTAGCGGCACATCGCCGCTTTAGGAAAGTCTTCCTCTGTGCGCTAGCCGCACCGTGCGTGTTCGCACCGCCTACAGATACGGCTGCGAAGGCTCCACTCGACGCATTTGCTTGCCAAAGAAGGAGCGTTATTGATGAAGAAGCGACGAGTCACTTGACTGCTGGTGGCACCTCTAATGGTAGCAATGGTGATGCTGAGCGTACTCGAGGTTATACCAGCTGTTATGTGAAGGCTAAGAAGGGTTAAGTAGAGAAGAGATTCATTAGATCAATTATTTGCAATAATCATCTCCAGGCGGCTTTACAGATCACTGGGAAGATTGTCCCGGGCTTCTCAATGCCAAACAAGTGCTTTAAAGTAGGGCTTATAGACTTTGAGACACTGATCGAGGGAAACCAGCTCACCAAAATCCCGCGGGTCCTCCAAAGGTTCAAGCCCGCAGATATCGATGAAGCTGTGTCCTTTCTATTCTCCAATGAAAATGTCTCGTTCACCTCTTGGGGCACTAATAGGCTATTGCTCGATGGTCGAACCCATATTTTTCTGGCGATCATGAGAAAGCAGACAAACTCACATCTACCAGGGATATGTGGAGAAGTTTGGGAGGTCAGGGTCACAGAGAGTCTCCTGTTTCAACGACTCATTTTTTTCGCATAGCGAGAGCGTTGACGGCAGGCTACACAAGCTGCGGAAGGCATTTGACTATGTCACTGGCTTTCTGGTTAATGACTCTTTCGATCTCATAAAGCAGATACTCAACAGTCTGCATCTTAATGGGCATACCAGAGACAGCTTGATAAAGGAGATGGAGGTCATCAAATCATTCCTAAAGTACGGTTTTGAAAGGATGATCAAAGGATCGGATACGAATTTTCTGCTTCACAGGAAGCTTTATGGACTTACTCATGCGACCGCCGTCAGCGAAGAGGAGGAAGCCGATGAAAGCTCCGTGGGCTACTGCCTCGTTTGTAAGGAGGCCTTTTATTTCTTCAAAAAGGCTCAGCGTATCTTGGCGAACGTTGGCGCTCCTGCTTCAGCAATCCATGTCATCGATGACTACTGCCTTAAAGCTAAGCTGTTTATCGCTTTCAAGATCAGAGTAGTCTACCAGCATATTGCTATCTCCAATATTCTAGATGATATGAGAAGCAAGTGCTCCGAGAGTAAAGGTTTGGACGAAGCCTTGGTCGTTATGGACTTCAATATGAAGCTTAAACCTTTATACTGTTGAGAAGAGACGGTCGAGCATTACGGCAAGAGATGGATTAGACTGCATGGGGTCATGGTGCAGTACTTCACTTCACCTACGAACAAGCCGAGAGGGAGGAAGTTACAGATAATAAGGTTTACTTCGATCAAATTTCGGAAGGAGACAACAAACAAGACAGGGCGTCCGTGATATCTATGACCGAAGCAATGATATTGAGACTGAAGAAGGAGCTTTCACATGTTAGAAGGATAGTGCTTCAGTCTGATAACGCCACCTGCTACCAGAAACACACTGTTACCGTTGATTCTTCCTTTCCTGATTATTGTGCACAAAAAAGAGATTGTGCGTTTCATTCATACTGAGACGCAAGATGGTAAGTCTGTCTTAGACACTCATTTCTCCAGATCGATGAGAGTGCTAAGGTCATGGGTAAAGGAAGGAAATAATTGCGTCACACCAACACAGGCAGTGGTAGGCCTCAAGTCACATTCTGGGTACCGAACTGGATTGTGGGGGGTCGTCGAACACAACCGAGAACGGCTTTCTGGGCTTGTGAAACAAGTCGAAGCAATGGACAGGCAACTGAAGCGAACAATAAAGCGGGCCAATGACATCATCCACTTCTACGACGAACGGAGACTCGGCCAGAATAAGGAGGTGACTCAGACAGCATCAGACTTCACTCTCACGGCTTTCTAGTACTATGGGATTGGAGATGTAAAGTCCTTTCAATGCAAGCCATCTCAGAATATGTGCGTCCCTGAACCTAGAAGTTGCAGTAATATCGTCGAAGAAGAAAGTCTAGGAGAAGACTCATGAGGAAGGAGAGGATGAAGAAGAGACTGCATGGTTGGCCAAAGAAGGTTGTGAAGAGTAAGAAGATGACGACGATGACGAAATGGAGGAGATGGCTACCGAAAATCTTGATCCACACGCGTCTACGGGGTCATTGACAAATATACATATTACAACACAATTCCAGATTCGTCGTAGACAGAGATGATGGCGATACAAACCTCGTCCTCGTCCTGAGCAACAGACAACTCTTGCTGAGTCACGGGACGGACATTGTATTTTATGCTACTCGAAGATCTTTACAGCTCCATTACACTGGAGAGATTGTTGTTTCGGACGGGAGATAGTACATTCAACGCGATAAACGAGGGCTTTCTGATATTGACGAAGGCTTTCAGATCCCATTACAGTTCCCTTCCGGATGGGCTGTTTGTCCCCGAAGAGGCGAAATGTATGGACGTAAGTATATAGGTGCCTTCAGGGAAGAGATCAGCGAGATCTTCTGTCTTGGGCAACAGGAAAATCAGCGAAGAAAGGACCAGGCCATATGTTAGTCGTTCTCCGTCAAATATACCCTAATAGCTTCGACCTTCCGTCAGAAAATGAGATTCGTCAAGAGATCACCAAGCTGATGAAGCAGCAGCAGACAATACAGCAAAATCAACAGCGTGCAGCGACGGAGCAGCAACCACAAGATCTGTTCGTCCACCCGAAGCTGCAGCAGCCACAGCCACAAGTGCAGCAGAATTCTATCTGAGACAGCGAGCGAAGGCCAGCTGCTGGAGGCAGTATTCCTCAAGCAAGATAACGGGGACGGAAAAGCTCACCATGTTCATTGAAAATACGCGGTTTTAGTAGAGCTTCTTTCTTCAAGACCATAAAACCTTCCGCGCGTAGCATTGGAAGTATTCAAGTCTAAGTTCATATCCTCCGAGTGTCTGATCAACAAGTGAAGAACAAAGTCAGCGCTTTGAAAGCCGCATTGAAAAAGAGCCCTTCCGGTCATAACACGTTATATAATTAGCTTTATCTTCACTCGTCTATTATCCTCCGTCCATCAAAACTCCCCCAGTGACCTCCAGCCTAATAAGCAGCTGTGGTCGAGTCCAGTTCAAAATCGAACACCGTAGTTTCCGGACCTGAACCACCATCGTGACCAGCCGACCAACTAACGGAGGGGGTACTCCGCGAACCTTCGCCTGGGCGCCGATCGGGTGACGGATCGGCATTACAGGACACCGATTCCGATTTGTCTTGTGTCTCACCTTGTGTACCCATTGGTGTGGGTGGCTACACACTCGGTGGACTGTCGCTTAGTGAAGACTTTAGTAGGTGTTGATACAGGTGTACCACTTCTGGGGTACTGATCCAAAATTCCAACGAAAAGATAATCCAATGTAGTCGATCTGCAAGCAGAGCGGAAATCGTCACTCCGAATGCGGCAAAATCTGGCACTTGACTGCACGTAGCAGTGAGTAATCCAGCCAATAGGGTTTCTGGAACTTGATTGCGAACGCAATGAATAATCCAGCCAAAAATAGTTTATGGCACTTGATCGTAGATCGCGATGAGTAATCCAGCCAATTCCTGGGACTTGATCGCAGATTCGCGATGGGTAACTCAGCCAGTAAAAACACGTTCCAAACGTGGCCGAACTTGAGGGTTGAGTGAACGTAATGGGAGCTTCCCGTCATTGGACTTTGGTGGAGCTCAGTCCTGGCCGGGATTAATGAGCAAGAGGGGAATCGGTTATCCCTCTGCTCCCAATAACTCCTGCGGACGGCGACTGATGCAACCCAACGTAAAACGAACACTATATATAATACCCAAATAAAATCCAATATGTAAACTACAAGCAAAACCGTGTGCCTCACCTTAAATCTGCGTACCTTACAGTCCAAGCACACGATTGGCCCAAAACACTCCATCCTTCTAGCCAACCCGATCGCTCCGACTCGACAACTGGTACACTGGTACATGCTAGTCAAGATTTTTCAATAGCGCTTCACCACATCCGCCCCTGAGTCTGGTCGCAGCCCCACAACGGTAGCGGCCTATCTCACAAACATTCTTCAATTCCATGCATTCCTCTGAGTCCAATGTACCAGGTAACTCCACTTGATCTCCGATCACCACATTGTTTCGTTAACATTTGTCCTCGTAGGCGATCGGTGCCCGCACTCTCCGCATATTCAAACTTCTGACCGATCGGACCATTCGGACGACTCGGGTGACACTCAAATTGTCGGCGAACAAGATGAGCACCGAGTTGAAGTCGATCGGTCCGAACAAACCATTTATGCGCTCCGAAAGGAGTTTAAAGTTAAGCGAGAAAAGCACATCGTGACCAGCGCCGCGTTTGAGAAAATGCGTCGGGACACGGAACGATTCTCCAAGCTGATTGACGCTATACAAGCTGATCGTTCAGAATTGATGGCCGAGAAAAAACGTCTCAAGGCCTCGGCTCCGCAACAAAACCGATAAGGTACGTCAATCCACCTTTATCTCCATTTTAGATCTATCCTCATTTCCTTCTGCATGTAGATCCACTACTGATCGACTTCTTTCCAACCGTGCAAACACCTGTCGGCACCGTTCGGCAGGTGCACAGTCACTTCGATCTGCTCCAACCGATATTGGAAAATATGATCGGCACTCGTCACGACATGCGTCGTCTCGAGACAAGCCGATCGCATCTTCAAGAGCAGCTCGCAGTGGTCGTTCGACAAGGCTCGGGTCTCAGGTCGATCGATCGGTCTTATATTCCCAAAGACGCGAGTTGGATACGCAGATCGCCGAGCTAAAGCTCACGACCGACGATCACACCAAGCGAAATGCTTCCTCCCAAGATCGGCTTGGCATTTGGACGCAAGAGTCGAACCGATTTTGTGGAGCCGTCCACGGGTGCCGCGATGAGCTGGCTACGTTTCTGTCCAGTTCGCTAGTCGCTGGTCTCATTACGGATCGAAGATCATCCGTCTGTATGACGCCAAGCCGTGGGAAGTTCTGCTTAGCCGCGACCTGAACGCCATGTTCACACCGACTCCGTGAATCACCTCGATTCTGGGCCGTCTTGCGCAATATCACAGCGTCTACTGCCGAGAGATCTGGGAATCGACCCACTACCGGGTGCTTCCCGCTGGGCAAAGTGAAGCTGGACAAGGATTTTGCGACGTACCAGAAACAACGAAAACAGCGTCGGAGTCGGGCGGGCGAGGCTTGGTTGTCGATCTGCCAATTCGTCTTGGAGGGCATGCGGACAAATGAGTGTGACATAGATGTCTTCCTATACCCCGTTGTCCTTAATATGGCTAGGCGTCGCGTGGAGAGAAAGCCGGGGATCTGATCAAAGACGGAGCTTGGTACCCCGGCTACCACTGCGACACCGTAGTTGACAACTTTCTGGACGCCCTGACCCCGATGGACAAGGATAAGCCTTGGCGCAATCAATTCCGTCAGAATATCGCAGATCATCCAGCCATGATTGTCAGTCGGAATGGGGTGATCGCGAACTATAACATTGTAGACGCCGATTGGGCAATCATTCACGCATTCATCATCAATAAAATTTCTTTTTTAATTACTCGATCGTCACATCTGTCTTGGCATTTAATCTCGTTAATCAAGGTCCACCCTTGCCACATCCAATTGCATCCACATCTAAAGAGTCGTTATCATTGCCACCGAAACATTCCTCCACATCCTTAAGCCATTTTGTCATCATCGAAATATAATCAGTTTATCACAGTTCGTCACACACCCGTAGTTGTAATCGCAATAAACATCACAAATTCACACCGATCGATATTGCCGATTGGTATTGCCGATCGGTATTGCCGGTCGGTCTAATGCAAATCTAGATTTCCCACTTCGTAAGTCTGCGTCGCCCCATAACAATTCTTATTCAGTTGGTTGCGTTTGGACTTCTTAGCCAGATCGCCATAATCAAGATCGGCTTTACCGATCCTAATTGTTTCTTCGCGATCCTCCAAGTGGATCGGGTGTTCGGGATCGGGTGTTCCCGTTGCGTTTGACCACAACACGTCTTCTGGGACGATCTGACATCCAAATGGGCGGTCGGACTGACATCACCACTGTCGGCATCAGCAGCACCCTTACCGATCAGCCAGTCGTTCTTATCCCATCTTAATTCCTTGGGAGGATCGGTCCGATCGGGGATGTTGGCGACTTGCGGAGTGTAGATAGTCGCCTCGAGCGGATCGGTTAACACTTTAGGTGGGGTAGCCACATTCCAGATCGGATTCGCCGATCCATCAACACACTTCTCCCCGCCCCCGTGCATACACACCAGGTCATCTGGTGAGGTGACCTCGCTCGGTCCGCCCCTGTCAAACGGGCAATACTGATCCTCGTCGACGGTCTGTCCTCCTGTGGTACCGACTTGAGTGGATGCGCCACTATATTAGTCTCCATCGATACTGCGATCGTCTCCATCTGCCGTTTGTTCCACTGTCACCCAACCTTGCGATAAAACTGCATTAACAACTCTCGGCAAATCTGCCTTTGAGCCCACTGTATCGGGTGACTGCGCTGATAACCTTCGGCACATCCTGGTCGCTACGTGATCTTGCCTTTCCGTCCGATGTGAGGGGTCTTCTTCGGTTGACTTGTCGTCGCCTATCCGATCGGTGGTGGCCTTACGCGCAAAGCTTTGCCACTCAATATATCGTCTTTACCCGATCGAAATAAATCCCATCCTCCACGGAACTTTTCCTTCCGCCAGTAAATACCGACGATCGTACCGTTCCTAACATCAGCGGCTTACTACCGATGTTAGTAACTCGTAAGCGATCGCTTCGATCTCCACCTTCCCCAAACGTCTTTACCCAGTCATCGCCCCTGGTCAACCACAACTTCCTTGTTCGATAGTCCTTATCCACCGAGATATCTGCCGATCAACCCACAGGAATGGTGATATCTTGGTTCCACCTCACCAGATCAGTGCGTGATCCGTGTAAGTGGCGTCGACCATCCATTTGAATCTGGACTTCGACTGGAAGCGTAAGTACACCATGCGACAGATCGAGGCGTATGCCTTCCGGTACCAAAAAATCCACGCCAAGGAGCGCGTCTTGTCCGGCCAGCTTACCGACCCAAGCGCTAAAGAAGTAGACAATGAATCATACAAAGTGATCTTCACACGCGTCCTCCCTTCGGTCATGTAGGAATTTTCGCCGATTCCGATGCATTCTTGCCTCTGTGCATAGTCAATCTGACATCCAACCTTACGAGCAAAGGCGGAGTCGATAATTGAGAATTCTGCACCAGAGTCGAACAGCATCGTCGCCTTCTCGTTGTTAATCTTCCCATAGGCTTTTGCCTGCTTGAACCATTTGTCGGGCGCGTGGTATTTCCAGTAGCCGCGTGACTCGCCAGGCGTCAGGTCCAACTGCATAACGACCTTCGATCAGGAATATTCATCAATTCATCAGTCGCAAGACTGTATACCGGATGATTCCCATCGCCTGTCCTTTTTGCTGTTGTGTCGCTGTCTTTTCCGACGAATGCATAGATGCTAAACGTAGATCGCTCGGCTCGATCCAGATTTCAACCTGGCGAGCGATCTAGTCTAACATCTTCTCGACATCGGCGGCAACATTCCCGCGTGCTTGTTGGGAACATACCACTTGCGCATCTGATTGAAAAATTTCTCCATCTTGCATTGTCCATCGTCATGAATCTCTCCACATGACTTGCATCCAAACAAGCAGTGATAGGTGGGGTGGCCGCTTCTTTCACATTTCTTGCGCGTAATTCTTTGCCAGCAGCCCCGATCATCGTGTTTGGTCGACCCGCAGTGCGTGCACTTCTTGTATGGCGAGTCTGGATCTGACATTTATCCGTTTCCTGCCTTCGCTTCAGCACGGCTTGACGCTAGTCGATCTCTTGGTGCAGACTGGGCGACGAAACTGTGACGGTAATGTTCCTCGTCTGATCCCATACTGGACCAACCACTACTCTCCCCTTCTGACCCGGTGCTTACATTATCCACAATCGCTCTGATCGCTCTGTCCGGTCTGGTTGCAGGTCTCTCATGATCGTCCTGCACCTTCGATCGGGATCGGTTCTATCCGACAGCAACCTTGGTCCTCATACTGCGGGAGTGGCGTAGCATACATATGTGGTGGAGCGGCTGGCCAAATTTTGAGGCTTGGACAGTCGTTCACACAGCGCCAGAACTACCGACTAACGAAGGGGGTCCTCCGGTTGACCTGTGACAGGCCTATGTCTTGCTCACCTTGTGTACCCGACGGTTTGGGCGTGGGTCGCTCTTCAGGTGACTGGGACGTAGATTAGTGCAATTCCGATGCAGATCGAGTGAATCGGTAGCAGATCGACAGGTGTCGATCAGGAGCAAAAATCGCAGATTCGAGATCCCGGGGGGAACTGGAGGTCGAATATCGATGATCGATGATCGATGATCAATGATCGCAGATCGCAGATCGCAGATCGACCCAGTTGATCTAGTGCGAATTGGCGAGATCACAGATCGATGATCGCAGATCGCAGATCGATCTAGTTGATCTTGTGCGGATTGGCGAGATTGTGTATTCGTAGATCGCAGATCGCAGATCGATCTCGTTGATCTTGTACGAATTGGCGAGATTGCGGGTCTTGGATCGCAGATCGACCCAGTTAAACTTGTACGAATTGGCGAGATTGCGGGTCTTTGATTGCAGATCGACGGTGTCGATTTAGTGGTAATTAGGGGTGTAAATGGGTCAGGCCGACCCGGTGGGTCATGGGTTCTTGAATCGTTCTGGGTCGGGTTTGGGTCAGCATTTCCGACCCAATGGGTCGGCTCGGGTCACAATGTTGCGACGCAAAACTTTCCGGTTCGGGCCGCGGGTCAGTGCCTCCGACCCATGACCCGACCCAAAACCCAAAATGACCCAAAAATCCTGAAATCAATTAATATAACTTGAAAAACTTCGGCCACTGAGTGCCTCCACACCCAGCAGGTGAGAGAAAGTACCACCACGGTCCCATCTCATCCCAAAAACCATCAGTAGAGGCTAGTTTGCCCTTTCCCCATTCTACCATTGGCAAAAGAGGCCCTTTCCACTGAAAGTTTTGTACTTCTACGGCTGTAGTTCATTAATTCAACTTCTCCTGGTACAGATCTCAATTTGCGCCATGGCAGAGACAAGCAGCGACCACGATCTTGGTGCCGCAGCAACAAAGAAGCGCAAGTTCCTGTCAGCAGCTTGGGACCATTATGATTTTGTTCCTTATCCTGTGAATAAGAGTGCGTGAAACTCTACTGCAAGCCGTGTGTTTGTTGATGCATATGCTAAGACCTGGGTTCTATTCAGATGAAGGAGACGCCATCTGCAAGTACTGCAAAGCGTCAATGAAGACTTCAGGCGGGACGTCGTCGCTTACGCGCCACATCGGCTGCTGTAAGAAGTTCAACAAGCTTGAAAAGGTCCAGAAACACCTGGTGCTGGAGCAAAAGACGCAGAGCAACACAGCTACCCTCAGAAACTGGCAATTTGATCAGGACCGGAGCCGGTAGGACCTGGCCAAGTTGGTTCTCTTCGAAAGGCCTTTTCGTTCCATCGAGCACCCGTATTTCAAGACTTTCGTCCAGAATCTCCAACCTCAGTTCAAGATGGCGACCCGAAACACTGTTAGCAACGACTGCATTCTCATCTACGAAGCCGACAAGGTCAAGATCATGGGCATGCTTCAAGAAGCTCTTGGCCGTGTTTGCCTCATGACGGATCTATGTAATCCGCCAACTGGTTTGAAATACATGGTACTCATGGGCCACTGGATCGACAAAGACTGGAAGCTGCAGAAGCGCATTCTTGAGTTCGATAGGGTCCCTGCGCCCCACACAGCTCAGCATCTCACCGAGGTGATCGAGAAGATGTTTGCGACTTGGAACCTTGAGCAGAAGGTAAGTGTGCTTTCCCGCTTCTTTCTGAGCGGTGAAATACTAATAAAACTCTTGCTATGAACAGCTCTGCACGTTGACGGTGGACAATTGTACAAAAAACTATGCCCTGGTCAGGAATCTCGTTGACAATCTTGACAAGAACAACCTCCTCCTCAATGGCGACCTCTTCCATGTGCGCTGTTGTGCGCATATTCTGAACTTGATCGTCAAAGACGGGCTAGATTTCATCAAGGAAGAAATCAACAATGTCAGTATCTCTCAAACATTGATGCGTAAAAATTCCAAATTGCGTATTTGACACTTTTTTAGGTTCGGGACAGCATCAAATACATTCGAGGGTCTCCAGGCCGGCGGCAAAAGTTTGAGGAGATCTGCAGCGAGTTCAAGATTCCTATCAGCAAGTGGCCGTCGCTTCATGTCGAGACAAGATGGAATTCGAGATACTTTATGCTTTCATCGGCCCTGCCGTATCAGAAAGCTTTCACAAGACTTCAGCAGCGCAACAGCGACTACAAGATCAACTTATCGGACCGTTACTGGAAGCGCATTCAGAAGATTTCGGACTTCCTCAAGATATTCTATGAGGGTTAGATGTTTTTATTTTAGTACTGAGTACTGATTTTTCCTTCTCTGACAGTGTTCTTTCATTTGATAGCAACGTTGGCCTTCTCTGGCTCATCCTACCTGATATCAAATCTTTACTTTGACGAGGTTGCAAAGATTCAGAAACACCTTGAGGGTGCTAAGGCTCCAACAAAAGACAGCGATGAAGACAAGGAGGACGACCTTGATTTTGTGGTGAACATGACTACGCCAATGCGTGAGAAGTTCTCCAAGTATTGGACCAATGTCAGTACCATTCTAGCCATTGCTGCCGTCTTCGAACCTCGACACAAGATCTTCAGAATCACCTTCAGGTTAAATGCCTTAAATCCAAGGCTGGCAGAAGCGCAAGTGGAACTCATTTCCAACACGTAAGATCACGTTCTTTTGTTTACATGCAATGTGTAGTGTATTGACAGCCTGCTCTTCCAATGATAGAAGGATCTTTACGATGAGCACTATGCCAACAGAGAGGAACCAAGTTCGAGCGACGCAGAAGTGGAGCTGGATGACTATGAACGCTTTGCCCGTGCATGAGTCTCGAGTTACACAGAAGAGCGAGATAGAGGAGTACTTCAATGAACCTCGAGTCAAGTTAAAGCCTGCGGATGAAAAGAACTTTCGCATTCTAGACTGTTGGAACGCTGCGCAATCCGAGTATCCCAATCTCTCACGGATGGCGCGTGATATCCTGACGATACCTGTCTCTTCGGTTGCGTCTGAATCAGTGAGTACCAATTGGATTTTCTACTATTTTGGAGGATGATTCCTAACACGTCTTACTACAGGCATTTAGTACTGGCCGTCGAGTAGGCGAAGCTGCCTCAAGCCTGAGATGGTGCGAGCCCTCGTATGTAGCCAAGATTGGCTCCAAACCGCTGGAGATCCAGACATAGTAGAGGAAGATGACGATAGTGAAGAGTAGTAGATAGGCGATAGTTACGAATAAAGTTCTATTCAGAACTCAAATATCTCCACAAAAGCGCCGTCTATTGGTCTTGGGCCAAGAATGGATAACAAACGGGTCGGGTCGGGCCGGGCCAGGAATAGATGACAAATGGGTCGGGTCGGACCGGGCCAGGAATAGATGACAAATGGGTCGGGTCGGGCAGGGCCAGGAATAGATGGCAAATGGGTCGGGTCGGGCCACAAATCCCCGACCCAGAAAATGCCGGGTCGAGCAGGAAACCCCGTCGATCCGACCCGACCCGACCCATTGACAACCCTAGTGGTAATCAGCGAAGGGGTACTTGATCACGTGGCGGAAGTCTTCACCACTTGATAGTCGAGCTTCTTAAGCCTACATCGCTAAGTAAATACCCAATATATGTGTATTCCTAGCCTAAACTTAAGAGGAAGGGGGTCGATCTGCACTTTCTATGCGCAGATCGACGGATTTTACAAAAACCCACCTAGAGTTCCCAAGCGGCGCTTAAAGCAGCCGAATTTCTAGAGGATAGGTGTAAACCAATAGGGGAAGAGGTGAGAACACTTGGCTCGATCACCCTCCAAGTTTCCTTTGCAGAAAGGGGCGGCTGACACAGCGGGCGGAGTTGATCGCTAGCTCTCAAGAACTTTCCGTCTGCAGGTGGGCCAAAAAGTGCACTACGTGCTCCCGCCCGGGACGTGTGAAGGTGCGTATGCAATGAAAGGGAGGCGCGAAGTTATCACGCCGTCCCAATCGATGGTTGTGTTGATCAGACGCAAAATAGAACTTTATTATTTCTTATATACTAAAAACAACCAATTACCTAATATCGACCAATCAACTCTACTCATCCTGATATGCATCATCGACCAGTCAACCTGATATATCATCCTCCGTCGCTTACCATCATATACCTGTACCATGCGTCGCTTCTGCTCCGGATGGCCCGTCCATGTTCACGACAGTTGACCCCAAAAACTTCCATGCGCTTCTCCACACATAATATCTGCTCCACTTCTCCCACGTCCCTGAGACGCAAAAGGGTCAGCTGATCGGCCAACTTCTGATCGTCCTGCGTACTGATTAAGTGACCCACATGTTCTTGGGAAGCGCCGATCGGCGGATCGGTCACCTTGATCGGGATCCCCGCACGCATCGCAGACACATTAATCCAGTGGAGGTACTCGATCGGCGTTTCATCTCCCCTTTTCCTCATGTGGTGATACCTCCGAGCAGTAAAAAAGCCGGAGTGGCAGTACTGCCTTTCAAACTCCATACATAGCAGGCTCCAATCAGACCTGGCATCCCGGCTTAACTTCTGGATCCAATTCGCAGCCGGTCCGTTCATCAGATCTCGGAAGATCAGACACCGTTCTTTGTTCGGCGTCTGATCACGGAGGAAGGCGGACTTCGTTTGGCTGAACCATGATCGGGCTTGTTCTTCATCGTCATCTTTTGCGGTAAAGTCCTTCAACTCGGTGCTTGCGGCCATGCGAATCCTTGGGATCGCCGTCGAATTGAAGTCAAACGCCGTCGTCGAGGCTAAGTTCGCCTTACGTGTCCCGCCTCTGCCCGTACCACCGTAGTCACCGTCAATTTCGCTGGTCGACTCCATGTCGAAGTCGCTGCTACTTGCCGATCGGCGAGGGCGGGCTGGGCGTGACTTGCGTTTTGTCTTTAAAACCGGTCTAACACATTCAGACACCTTTTATGCTGATGTTATTGACTCCATATCAACGTCCGCATAGATAGCGCCGTTTTCCTGGACCGATCCGCTTGGTGCACCCGGGCGCAGAGGTGATCGGCCTCGATCTCCGGCATAACGCTTCATCTTAGCTTCGAACATGGCTTGCATGCTTGCCTTAATCGCGGGCGAGGTGACTGGATAGATCTTTGGGGGGTGCCGATACCTTTGGGTGCCCCTGGGGACCCGACTGGCATGCCGCCCCACGTTGCCGAACGTCACTTTTTTGTTCCGTGTGACTGGTACCGTGATCCATGGTTATCCGCTCCACACCGACCTCCAAGGCGGACGAGCACTTGGAGGAAGGTGGTGACCAATATTGCGAGATATTACCGGAGAATGACTTTTCGACAAAAGATTGCACGAGGTTTGGGGCTTCCAACGCGATTGTGGGAGTTGGGCGGCGTACCGCCCCCCCCCAAATGGCGTCAGATGGTCATGTAGCGTTGACATAGCTTGTTTTAACTTCCACGTATCAATTTCGAACAACTTGTCAACACCATTAACATTCTTGACCTTTATCCCAACCTCGGCTAGCATTGCCAGAAGATTCTTAACCAGCTGCAGCGGCCGATCGGAGTCGATCGGTTCGGTTTTAGGCTCGTGTAGACGATCCGGAATTAGGGGCTTGACAATTCGCATGACCTTGTTTTCGCGAACGAATTTCTTCAGCTCGTAGATGTAGTAAATCCTGGTCACCTCCCTTTCATCCAAAACCCCATATCCGATCGACGACTTTTCCTCCAAGTCGTCTTCGTCCGAGATCATTGCGAGCCTCTGCTTGGGTTTCTCATTGATAATTCGGGCGGATCGGAGTGATCCGCCCCTATATTGTTCTTCACATGCAATTTTTGTCGAAATACATGGGATCAGAAACAGGGTCCTGATCCCGTCTGGGACTATAGCAGACTTGCTATAGTCCCGATCGGCTCCGATCGGAGCTATGTGGGGAGGAATAAACTCGTTAATCTCGATATGGTCCTCCACCTGGCCAGATCGATCATTGCCATCCTTTTCCACGACCACGACACGAGGCGATAAGCGTTTCTCGTGCCGATCGGCTCCGCCAGGAGCGCTACGGGGAGTCGTAAATTCATTAATTTCGATCTGATCCTCCCCTTGACCAGATCGAAAATCGCCATCCTATCCAACTAGTAGTACGCAAGGCGATATGCGTTCCTTGCGTCCTCTCCAGAGAGTATCCATATCAAAACATGTAAAAACCAAACTTTGCTGAATATCGCGGTGATATCCACAATCACCAAATGATCCGGGCACGCGCACTATTGTGGTGGAGTCCAGTTTAAAATCGAACACCGAAGTGTCCTGAACTGAACCACCATCGCACCCAGCCGACCAATTAAGGGGGGGGGGTTCCCCGCGAACCTTCGCCTGGTTGCCGATCGGGTCACCGATCGGCATTACAGGACGCCGAGTTCGATTTGTCTTGTGTATCATCATTGGTGTGGGTGGCTACACACTCGGTGAACCGTTGTTCAGTGAAAACTTTAGCAGGTGCTGATGCGGGTGTACCACTTCTGGGGTAATGATCCAAAATTCCAACGAAAAGATAATCCAATGTAGTCGATCTGCAAAAAGAGCGGAAATAGTTATGCCGAATGCGGCAAAATCTGGCACTTGACTGCACGTAGCAGTGAGTAATCCAGACAATAGGGTTTCTGGAACTTGATTGCGAACGCAATGAATAATCCAGCCAATAAAAGTTTCTGCACTTTATTTCAAAGGAAATGAGTAATCCAGCCAATTCCTGGGACTTGACCGCAGATCGCGATGCGTAACCCAGCCAGTAAAAACACGTTCCAAACGTGGCCGAATTTGAGGGGGTGAGTGAACGTTATGGGAGCTTCCCGTCGTGGGACTTCCGGTGCTTCCGGTGGAGCTCAGTCCTGGCCGGAATTAATGAGCAAGAGGGGACCCTGTTATCCCTCTGCTCCCAATGACTCCTACGGAGCGGCGACTTATGCAACCCAATGTAATACGAAAACAATATATTTAATATCCTATTAAAAGCCATTATGTAAAGTATATGTAAACCGTGTGCCTTACCTCAAATCTGCGTACAAAATACTCCAAGAACACGATTGGCCCAAAACACTCCATCCTTTCAGCCAACCCGATCGATCCGCCTTGACAACTGGTACACTGGTACAAACTGGTCAATAATTTTCAATAGCACTTCACCACAGGATAAAGCAAACCGTACCACCCTTCAAGACGTCAGTCTCGATCACAGGTGAGGAAAACAGGCGGAAAATTAAGCGCGTGCCATTTCAAAGCCCGTTGGATGCATCAAAATTCCGCAGGAGCATGATTGGTGAGCCAATCTTCAGTGCCAGTCGAGCGCGCGGCCATCCACTCACGTCAAGCCGGTTAAAGAACTCTGTCGAGATTGCGTTTGCGCCCTCTTCATCGTCAATTTTTCGGCGCTGAGAACTTGCTGTTCCCCCCGGGACCAATCTCAGGACGGTTGTGTTGATCTCGGCCTCATTGTAATTGCGGGGGGAAAGGATTGCACGGTGGACAAAATAGGCACGAGCGTTACTTGCGGCATCGGCAATGCCTTCACAAATTGGCTTGATCAGTCCGTTCAACTGCGATCCCATTTGGTGGTACGGGGCATCTTGGAGTCGAAAGGTCCCTGCATAAACCTTTCATCCAACTTACGTGAACGACAGCGCACTGTTGTACGCTCTGATGTTGGTGCGAAACGCCCAGGAAATAGGCGTGCGTTTTATTTTTAGTGGCTCTTGTGGCTGTTGTAGCCGGTGCGTACACGCACGGTGTGGCTAGCGCACAGAGGAAGACTTTACTTTAAACGGCGTTCGCCGCTACTTAGCCGATACGCCCTTATAAAAGGGCTTAGTAAGAGAGAACTCTCTTACTCGGGGCCAAGATTCCACTTTGGTTTACTAGTTAGCACAAGCTAACGCCTTAACACAAGGCTCCCTTAATAAGGGGGTATCTAAGGGAAGAACTTCCCTTACGCTACTACACTCACTACGCGCGCGACCGGTCGGAGACGAGCGTCCTGTAGTCTTTGAGTGAAATGTAAACTGAATGTATATTTAATATGTAATTAGCCTAAATTAATTTAAACTAATGTAAACTATATGTAATACTAAGTTGAACTTACTAAATTCTTACCTAACTAAAATGTAGTGTACACCACCTGTGTACTAACACGTGGCTGGCCGCCACGCCTCCACCAAGGGCTCCTGCCCTGATTGGTTAAAATAACCAATGGTCCAAAACCTTTCGGACCGGTCAATACTGACCCCAACCGTAGTGTACCCACGTACACCGCATACTAATTGCAACCAGAATGTAACTGTAACGGGGTTACATTCGGGGAACACTGAGTGTTGATGTACTGAGTACACCACGGTTAAGGTCAGTATTGGCCGGGTTGAAAGGTTTCGAACCTTTGGTTATTTTAACCAATCAGGGCATGGGCCCTTGGTGTGGTGGTGTGTCAGCCATCCACGTGTCAGTACATAGGTGTGTACACTACATTTTAGCTAGGTACGAATTAGGAATATTCTACTTAGTGTTACATATAGTTTATATTAGTTTAAATAATTACATATTAAATATATTCAGTTTACATTTCACTCTTTCTTACAGACGCACGACCTCGACCGGTCGTGCGTGTAGTGAGTGCCGTAGCGTAAAGGGAGCCCTCCCCTTAGCTACACCCTTTGTAAGGGAGCCTTGCCGTTAAGGCACTAGCAAAGGCTACAGTAAACTACCCCGGGAATCTTGGCCCCGACTAGGAGAGCTCTCTCCTACTAAGCCCTTAATAAGGGCGTATCGGCTAAGTAGCGGCGAACGCCGCTTTAAGGAAAGTCTTCCTCTGTGCGCTAGCCGCACCGTGCGTATACGCACCGGCTACATCTGGTAGCACTTGTAGTCAATCCAACACCTGTGTTGGTAGACTAGGCATCCTCTGCAAAGGATGAATCAGGACGATTGGGATAGTTTGACCCTCGTCCAGCAAGAAGCCTTTAAAAGGCTGTTACCCTTAACGGGGGAAGAAGGTATGAAGCTCCTAGTGGAGCAGGGCCTTGAGGCCGTAAAGGCAAGGGTGAATGCCCTCATCGCTCATGAGGCGAGTTGCGGTGGAGGTCATTCCACGGGGGTGCGCCCTCCATTATCGTTTAAGATAAAGGAGTTCACCGGGGAGAAGGGTGACAACCTTTACGTGTGGTTGCGAGAGGTCGAAACGGCCTTCGCCACAGCGAATGTGATCGCTGATCACTTGCAAGTGGGACTTGCATTGACCCATATTACGGGCAAAGCCCGTACATGGGCGTTTACATGCTCGGAATCAGTCAAGGACGTGTTTTCAACATGGAAGGTCCTTAAGCAGAAGCTTATGGACATGTCCGCAACGCCTGATCTGGTTTTCCAGAATCAACTGGCGTTCCTGAGGTGCCGTCAAGGTACTAAGGACCTGGAGGTTTATATCCAGGAGCTTAAGACCCTGTTGGCAGGGATGTGCGCGAAAGCGTATTCGGACGATGTGTCCATCCCCGTCTTCATGGGAGGCCTGAGAGAAGGACCAGCACGTTCGGAATTGTTCCTATGCCGATCCGAATCCCTGGAAGAGGCATTAAAGATGGAGTTCAACGCCGAGAGGAACTTCCGTTCCTCTAAGGTGGGTCCCGAACCCATGGACCTGAGTCAGGTTGAAGCGGAGGAGAAACCTCCCGCTATGAGTCATTCTGACTCTTTTTCACAAAGCTTCGAGACAGAGCTCTTGGCTATATGTTGCAGCGGCGTGGGCCGCTGAGATGCTTCCTGTGTGGGAGCATGGATCATCTGAAGAACAGATGTCCGAAAAATCCCCAGCGAGACACTCGCTACAAGGGACCAAGGATGGGGAAAAAGCCCTTGTCCAAGCCGTCGGGAAACGACGGCTCCCAGTAGGTGCGGGGCGCCCTACTGGGGGACCCCTCAGTGCTGTTAAGCCCCAGGGTAGGGGACGACAGCACAAAGCCCCGAGGGAAGCGGTGCTTTCTAGCACAGAGTTGGTGTACCAGCCAGGTTTCCTGGTAGTCCTTGCGGACGTGAAAGGCTTTGATAAGCCTTGGAGAGTC
>CM047583.1:12287880-12401816 GCA_026184515.1 Peronosclerospora sorghi | reverse complement strand
GACTCTCCAAGGCTTATCAAAGCCTTTCACGTCCGCAAGGACTACCATCAAACCTGGCTGGTACACCAACTCTGTGCTAGAAAGCACCGCTTCCCTCGGGGCTTTGTGATGTCGTCCCCAACCCTGGGGCTTAACAGCACTGAGGGGTCCCCCAGTAGGGCGCCCCGCACCTACTGGGAGCCGTCGTTTCCCGACGGCTTGGGCGAGGGCTTTTTACCTACCCTCGTCCCCTTAAAGCGAGAGTCTCGCTGGGGGTTTCTCGGACATCTGTTCCGCAGATGATCCGTGCTTCCACACAGGAAGCATCTCAGCGGTCCATTCCGCTGAAGCATGGCCAGGCGCTCCGCTTCAGAAGAGTCAGAGTGACTCTTAGCGGAATGTTTTCTTCCGCTTCGACCTGACTCAGGTCCATGGGTTTGGGACCCACCTTAGAGGAGCGAAAGTTCCTCTCGGCGTTAAACGCCATCTTAAACGCCTCCACCAGGGGATTGGGGTAGGCATCGGAATAGATCCAAACGTGCTGGCCCTTCTTCCAGGCCTCCCAGGAAGACGGGGATGGACACATCGTCCGAATACGCTTTCGCGTACATCCATGCCAACAGGGTATTCAGTTATTGGACATATGTCTCCAACTCCCTAGTGCCCTGACGGAACCTCAAAAACGCCAGCTGATTCTGGAAAACCAGATCAGGCGTGGCGTACATATCCATAAGCTTTTGCTTAAGGACTTCCCAGGTTGGGAACACGTCCGTGACCGCATCCGGACACGTAAACGCCCATCTTACGGGCAAAGCCCGTAAGATGGGTCAGTGCAAGTCCCACTTGCAAGTGATCAGCGATCACATTCGCTGTGGCGAAGGCCGTTTCGACCTCTCGTGACCACACATAAAGGTTATCACCTTTTTCACCGGTGAATTCCTTTATCTTAAAGGACAATGGGGGACGCACCCCCGTGGAACGACTTCCACCAAAACTCGCCTCATGGGCGATGAGGGCATTGACCCTCGCCTTTACGGCATCAAGGCCCTGCTACACTAGTAGCTGCATGCCTTCGTCACCCAGTAAGGATAACAGCCTGTTAAAGGATTCATGCTGGACGAGGGTTAACCTTTCCCAATCTTCATGATTCATCCTTTGCAGAGGATGCCGTAGCCTACCAACACAGGTGTTGGATTGACTACAAGTGCTACCAGATGTAGCCGGTGTGTACACGCACGGTGCGGCTAGCGCACAGAGGAAGACTTTCCTTTAGCGGCGTTCGCCGCTACTTAGCCGATACGCCCATATAAAAGGGCTTAGTAAGAAAGAACTCTCTTACTCGGGGCCAAGATTCCACTTTGGTTTACTAGTTAGCACAAGCTAACGCCTTAACACAAGGCTACCTTAATAAGGGTGTATCTAAGGGAAGAACTTCCCTTACGCTACTATACTCACTACGCGCGCGACCGGTCGGAGTCGAGCGTCTTGTAGTCTTTGAGTGAAATGTAAACTGAATGTATATTTAATATGTAATTAGCCTAAATTAATTTAAACTAATGTAAACTATATGTAATACTAAGTAGAACTTACTAAATTCGTACCTAGATAAAATGTAGTGTACACCACCTGTGTACTAACACGTGGCTGGCTGCCACGCCTCCACCAAGGGCTCCTGCCCTGATTGGTTAAAATAACCAATGGTCCAAAACCTTTCGGACCGGTCAATACTGACCCCAACCGTAGTGTACTCACGTACACCACATACTAAATGTAACCAGAATGTAACCCTGTTACAGCTGTGGCAGTATAGGAACGTAGGACACCTTGCCACCGTCGTAGCACATGGTTAAAAAAGGGCGTGCACGGGTTGATCAGGACCCTTCTTGCTCTCCTCAATCCAGTAGAGCGCCTCGCAGTTGGTTGTGGCAGCATACGCTAGCCCGGTTTAGCACAAAGCGCATTGAGGCGGAATTTGCGGAGATCTCTTGATGCGCAACGAAAAAATCCTGTTCAGCGGCGCTCAAGCGGTCATACAGAAGCTTCCATGCACGCTGAACTGCCTGATCTTGGCGTTGTTGTTCTTGTTCTTCTTGTGTCTCAAGAGCACGTTCTTCAGCACGCCTCATCCGAACCAGTTGGCGTCGTTGTTCTCGTTGCTCTTGTGTCTCAACTACACGTTCTCGAGCACGCCACTCCCGAGCAAGTCAGATTCGTTGTTCTTGTTCTTCTTCCGTCTAATGAGTAAGTTGTCGAGCAAGTCGGTTTGGCCGTGAACGCAGACTCTCTGCTCGCGGTGGCATTGGGGGGCGAGGAACTAACGCGGGAGCAGGAAGGGAGGAATATATTCCTATAAGCGCTATAAGACCGTTTTTACAGAGGATCATTTCTATAAGCGCTATTTTAATAACCAATGATAAAGTCCAATCCAATTAGGTCCGACTTACAGTATAGTTCGAATTCGATTAGGTACCGGATAGCGACCATCATTCTGTTATTATATAGACAAGTAGCATCTGACGCATGTTCACGCAGCGGTGCAACCTACTAGCTCCGGAGAATGAGTATCTCGGTATGTATCACTTCACTTTATGCTCGTTATGTTGTGCAACCTCATAACTCTCTTGCGTTGTTTTTCCTGTGCGTCAGACCCCAATCCTGACTTGCACTTGCTTTTCCTGGTTTTTCAAAAGTGAATATATCGTTTGAATCGCTTGTGTTGATTAATATTTGTCTATTCAAACTAGGAATACAATCAAATGTTCTTCGAAGGTCGATTAGCAGGCTGTGAAGTAAAATGGAGTAAGCGTATGACGCTCTGGTGTGTCACAATTTTTATTTCTTCAATGCTCTTGGTTTAACAAAATTCTACTTGTGTTAGTGCCGGATTGTGCAGCTATCAGCCTCGGACGGGCTTTTGCTCGATTCGATTAAGGTACGATCACTTTTATGCTTAGTTGAGTAGTATCTTTTAAACATTGTGTGTTTTATTATTTTTAAAGTGAGCCGTTGTTAAAACTTCGCCCTCGCAGTGATATGGTCAATACTTTATTGGTAACTCGTCAATACTCTATGCTCATGATTGTTTTAGAGAACGAGTTTTTATATTTTTGTGTTTATGGAGCAGCATGAGATGATTCATGCATACGTGTTTGTAGCTACACCTGTGCGAGATCATGAAGATCACGGCCCATTGTTTCAAGGGCACATGCATCGAATTAATAATGCAGCGCAGACAAGGATTACGGTATTTCATACTTTTCACGATGAAGTGGACTCGTATCGTCAGCATGTGTGGCAGTGTAGTGTAAGTTTATAGTGTTAAGATTCATCCAGAATACTGTATTACAAAGTTAAGGAAGTTTTTTGTGTAATAGGGTCCGTGTCGACGCTCTCCGCCGTACTTTGGTCTCGTTAAAAGGTCAATGAATCGAGCTCCTGGACCAACTGATCGGTGGTGGGCTGACCACGTAAAGACATGTGGTGGAAGCTACTCTAAAATTAAAGAACCGGCAGAGTTTACAGCAAAACAGATGAAAAAAAAAAAACTGGAACTTGCGCGGAAGGAAAAGCAGAGAAAGAAAGACATGGAAGCAAAAATAGCTCCAAGTTTGGAGCCGTTCTTTTCAAGGAAGGAGAATTCAGCCGATGACAACAAGACACAAAACAATATCAACCCTAGGCCTTGTAAGAAGAAGGCGCTAGATCAAACAGGAGCAGAAAGAAATAACATGAAGAAGCGTAGAAAAGATGGTATCGGGGATAGCAGTAGTTCGAGCTGGCGAACGGTCGAGAGCCCATCCCATTTTCCCATAATTTTTTCAGCAGATGGAGATGAGAATGAGTATTTCTTAGTGGGCGATATCAAAGCACTCATTCAAACATCATCTGCGCATCCATTTAATCATATGGACCGGGAAGGAGAAGTGTGTGGGAATGATCAAGGTAATGAGGATACTATTGCCTCTACCCCCAAAACGCAAGGTACTGAGTCTTCATCAGTCGTCGATTTGACTGCATCTGATAGCGAAGAAATTTGTAATGAGGAAACGGAAGATTCTCCTTCGAAGACGCGGTATCAGACTACTGTGGACAGCCTGCAAACAAACAGTGCAGGAAATTCGGCCGTTATCGCGATTGAATGAGAATCTGTAGTTTTTCATGCAGAAGTTGTTGATGAAACACTGGCTAGCCTTGCTCCATCGGCGTGATGCTTGAAGTCAAATCTCAGACGAACGTGGGTGTTGCGGTCTTATAGACGAGAAACCAGTTTTGTAAGCTTAAAAAAATGATGAGGTGGCTCTGCATTGAATTGATTAGAGAAATAATAGCATGCAAATAAACGAAGTCCAAGCTGCTATTGTGGATGCAACGCTAACAATATATTGCGGTATGAAGTGGAAACTTTGCTGTTTTGGACATGCAATTTGCCTTGAAACCAGTATGAGCTCTCACAAATATGTTGTCGTCACATATTGGTTTCTAATTAAAATTGCTCAGTACGTAGCTAAGGAATCCGCAACAGACAGTACATTAAAGCTCAAACGGGATTGTTGTGACTCACACTGAGTTTGTCGGGAGTTCTTTAATACAAGTTTCTGTTTTCATGTGATTCGATGGTCCGATTAATGCCTGCTTTAAACGATTACCTACTTGCGCTTCTTCTTTCCGCGACGCTCGCGACCCTTTTGTGCGTTGGGGTTCATGCGCCCGTAACCAACAGTTATGCATGTCTGCTTCTCAGCCTTTACGCCGAGATCGTGAGCTACATTTTCGCCAAAAGCGCTCTGCACCACTTTTCTGTGCTGACGCTGTCGTTGACCCCAAATACCAACCAAAAGCTGATCCTCACGAAGCAACAAGTCGCCGTTGCGTCCACCCTTGGGTTTAGGCAGCGAGAACTTGGTGCCAGCAAGTTTACTTGGACGGTTTGCCCGGGTGTAGAAAGTCATGCGACCATCGCGATCCAGACTATACGACACGCGCTCCATCGTGCTGTTGCCACACTTGGGACAGAAGAGACGTTCCATCTCTGAAGACGTTGTGAAGCAAGCAATACAGCGCAGAATCCACTGCTTCACACGCTTAATGATCATGCCTTCTGTTGACAGAAGCCTAAGTCCGATCTGAAGCATCACGTTCTGCATCGAAAAATCTGTCGTAATACACGCCACGGATAACCGTGACGAAATTTCCTCGACACCTTTGCCATCGCCGAAGGGAGATGCGATGAATTTTGCAAAATTATCGCTTGTGATCCAGTTTTTACCATCATCCTCGGCAGCACCACAGTTACTGGACACCGCAAAGCTGCCCATAATGCGCGATTTCACTTCAGCATTACGAATATTGTCGTTTATCAAATACTCGGTAGCAGACTCAGTAGTTTCGGTATCCTCGACAGGTTCCTCAGTCTCCTTCGCTGCATCATGAATGAAGAAGCATTCGTCGCCATATTTGCACCCCTCCAGAGTGTTAAAATTTCGACATTGTATGTCAATCTTATTCATCAAAGCTTTAGACGCATCCTCACCGATGGAAGTGGCAGGGTCATGCGTGAACCTGCATTCATTCCCATATTTACACCCCATAGTCGTGCCGAAGTATTTGCAAGGTATGTTGGTCAGTGATCCGCCAGCTATTTGACCATTGGCAGAACGCGCTACAGTCTGGGAGCGTTCGGGACTTGAGCGCAAGTTTTCAGCCCCATTGACCTCAACCTCCAACTGGTACGATAGCGCCATAACGCGAAGATCTGTTAGCGACAAGCAATTGAAATCACCAGTCTTGCGAGAAAAATTAACCACTGCCTTCATAGCGTCCACCGATGGTTCTCGGGTCTGCAAAGTGAATGGAAGTCTCTCTAACATGGCACGCGATGTTTTGTCACGAATTTCATCCAGGACATCAGGCACTGTCCAGAAGTTCTAATACAGTAGAGAAAGCAGCACTCTATGGTAAGTTTTTCACCAGTCACTTTGAGACTACAAATAAAATCTCATTTTTTCAAGTGATTTAAATTACTTCTTACCTCTGCTAAGAGCGCCAGATTCGTGCCTTTAATGATGGCACCAGAGTCAACAACTAAGTGCAGGACTTTCTTGCCAGTGTTTGGTCCAGAAGACGTTGGAGGCGCGGCATAATTTGTAGCCACCGAATCAGTAATTCTAGGATCTTCTTCAGATGCTTCAAACGCAACACGATTCAACTCTGTGGTCTCTAAAGCCGCCGCAACTTGCTCGACTTGGTCAACCATGTTGCTTGAGTACGTTGATGCCCAACCAAACCACTTAATATCCCAGCCAATCAGAGCCGTTTGGATTGTCATAAAAGCATTTTTTATGCCAATAGAATCTCATGATCATGACCAGGACACAGATCTTGAAGGTCATATACAAAGAGATCGCATATACTTAATCCAAGTTAAAATCGCAGCCGACAAGGCAGAAGATTCGTCATGGCGAACGTATTTGGCGATAATGAAAAAGAAACTGATTTTGGCTATGTATACAAAGTTTCTGGCCCTCGTACGTAATATCTGCATCTTCTCCTTCTCCTCTGCGTGTTTTTCGCTGTCTTATCGACGCAGTAGCGTCAACTACTTGCTACTTTGTATCTCATATTATTATGATGATTGTTACCTCGTATGACAGTGGTGATTGCTGAAAGCATGTATGGTGCAGCCATGTACGAGCTGGTACGTTGCATAGTCGAGCTTTTTTTCGCGCTTAGACTGAATTTACTCGTTTTAGGTCCGTGTTGGTCATGATAAACTTGTGGGAGAAATAATTAAACTTGAAGGCACCAATGCATCGATTCAAGTGTACGAAGATACGTCTGGACTTACCGTAGGAGACCCTGTAGAACGTCGTAAACAGCCGCTGTCGGTGGAACTAGGGCCTGGCATCGTCGACAACATTTTTGACGGTATCCAGCGCCCACTTCACGCCATCAGTGACCTCACCAAAGACGTGTATATTCCTCGTGGTGTGGATGTAGCCTCATTGAATGCTGACAAACCATGGCGTTATAAGCCTGTCAACTTTCGTGAAGGAGATCCGATTTCAGGTGGTGATATCTTTGGACTCGTTCATGAAAATGACATTTTGCACTCGCACAAGATCATGTGTCCGCCCAATATTTTCGGGACAGTGGTAAAGATTTATGGTGCGGATACCGACGATAACGAGGAGTTTACTCTCAAGGACACGGTGCTTGAAGTGCGCGACGATACTACAGGTACCACGCATAAGCTTGGACTTGCACACATGTGGCCGGTGCGCAAACCGCGTCCTGTAGCGGAGAAACTGGCTGGCAGCGTCGCTCTGACGACAGGTCAGCGTATTATTGATGCTTTGTTTCCATCCGTGCTGGGGGGAACGTGTGCTGTGCCTGGTGCTTTTGGCTGTGGCAAGACGGTTATTTCACAAGCCCTTTCGAAGCACTCGAACTCGGACGCTATTGTGTATGTGGGTTGTGGTGAACGTGGTAACGAAATGGCTGAAGTGCTGAACGATTTCCCGGAGCTTACAATGACTGTTAATGATCGTGAGGTGCCGATTATGAAACGTACGACATTAGTGGCCAATACCAGTAACATGCCAGTGGCAGCCCGTGAAGCTTCGATTTACACTGGTATTACGCTGGCCGAGTACTTCCGTGATCAAGGCATGAACGTGTCCATGATGGCTGATTCGACAAGTCGTTGGGCCGAGGCGTTGCGTGAAATTTCCGGACGACTGGGTGAAATGCCTGCAGATAGCGGTTACCCGGCTTACCTTGGGGCTCGTTTAGCTGCCTTCTATGAACGTGCGGGTCGAGTAGCTTGTCTGGGTAGCCCAAAACGTGAGGGTAGCGTTACTGTGGTAGGTGCTGTGTCTCCTCCTGGTGGGGACTTTTCCGACCCTGTGACTGCAGCCACTCTCAGTATCGTGCAGGTCTTTTGGGGGTTGGACAAAAAGTTGGCTCAGCGAAAGCATTTCCCGTCTGTAAACTGGCTAATTAGTTACACAAAGTATATGCGTGTGCTCGAGCCGTTCTTCAACAAGATCGACCCCGAGTACTCGTCGTTGCGCACAAAATGCCAGGAAATTTTGCAAAAGGAAGACAATCTGACCGAAATTGTGCAGCTGGTTGGAAAAGAGTCGTTATCAGAGGATCAAAAAGTGATTATGGAGGTGGCCAAGATCATTCGTGAAGACTTTCTGCAGCAGAACGCCTTTTCGGATTACGACTATACGTGTCCGCTAGTAAAGAGTGTGGGTATGCTCCGATCCATCATTCTCTTCTACAATTTAAGTCAGAAGGCCATTGCGGACTCCCCACCCGACGCTAAGGTGACTTGGGCACAGATCAAGACGTCCATGAATCCTGTGTTACAGAAGATCATTCAAACAAAGTTCCAGCTACCTAAACAGCCGGATGCGGAGCTAAAAGCCTTTTTCAAAGCTCTGGACGAAGAGGTGGAGCAGGCTTTCCAAACGCTCTCGGACTAGACGATCTCTAAGCTATGAGTGAGGTTGTGAGAGGATTAAATCAAAGAGGCATGGGTTATATGTATACATTTTCATCTGATTTTAGTAAAAAGTCCTCCAATTTAGAACAGTACTTACCGGTATTTACTCGGATTTGGTATAGGGGCATTCATTCTCCCACATCAAACCGAGTGGCAAGACATTGTTCAGAAGACGAGCGTTGGGTCATGGGTAACAAACCCTCTTTGGATCAGGGAGACAAGTCAGCACCTGCGCGATTGGCGCCGAAGCAGTTGCGATCAAAGGACACCATGTATGTGCAACTTGGTAGTGGCATCATTGGAGTATTAATAGAACTAACTTTGTGCATTTTCATTGGCAGCACCAATCAGTCATGTGGCCAATCAAACGCAATGAAGACGCAAAAAGCAGGTATGTTGCTCAGACCTGCCGCAGTGATAACGCACTCAAATGCTGTTTTGTTCCATAAAGCCCCGCCTTCGCAGCAACAATCCGAGCCACTGTCTCCGTCCTCTTCAACAGCCTCAACACCCACTGGAGATCAAATTATTTCCAATTGGAAACTATTTAATGATCTGGAAAATCGAGAGGAAGCCGAAGTGGTAGGCTTAACTCGACCGTGTTTTTCAAATTTTTTGAGTTTCGATTTATAACTTATTATCGTTTCCAGTTAGAGCTCTCGCTCTTTCTCGATGCTCTTGTAAAGTACATTCCCGGATTAGATGAAGGAAAGCGACAAAAAAGCGCATCATCTCCTCAAATCTCTCACCAGGAAATGGGCTGCATTGATATTGCCAACATGTACGTGCAGGGAGACGAGTTGGATGAGGTTATTACGTTAAAGAATGTGGAAGATCTCATTGATTCGTGTCGCAACGGGAAAAAGATTCCGCGAAATGTAGTCGTGCGCGTAATCACAGAAGTTACGACGCTACTTCGAGAGCAACCAACAGTGGTGGAGTTTGAAATTGCGCCTGCTAATCACATTACAATCGTTGGTGATTTGCATGGACAGCTCGACGACTTGCTATTGATTTTTCGTGAAAATGGCTTACCGACCGAGTCCAATCCTTATCTTTTTAACGGAGACTTTATCGATCGAGGCGACCGTGGTGTGGAGATTGCCATCATTATTTACCTGTTCAAGCTCCTCTACCCGGGTCATGTCCTATTGAATCGTGGTAATCACGAAGAGAAATCGATTACGCAAGTGTTTGGGTTTATGAAAGAATGTGAGCTTAAATACGACCGACTCGTGTATGACCTTTTCTGCGAGAGCTTTCGTTGCCTCCCACTTGCCACGCTCATTGATAAACGTGTGCTTGTGTTGCATGGTGGCGTACCTCGCGAAAATATGCTGGTGAAGGAATTCAATTCGCTTGATCGCTCCAGCTACGATCTCACGAGCTACCGAACAAAACCCAAGTGCCGAAAAGACCGTGAGCCCCATCGAAAGATGGAAGTGATGCGAGACTTGCTCTGGAGCGATCCAAAGCCCAGTAAAGGCTACGAAGAAAATAAGCGTGGTGCAGGTACCATTTTCGGTCCTGACGTAGTACATAAATTCTTGGTCAAAAATAAGCTCGCTCTTGTGGTGCGCTCACATGAGTGTGTTCCACGAGGTTTTGACTGGCCGTACAAGGAAAAAGGGATGCTCGTTACCCTCTTTTCCGCATCAAACTATTGTGGTAGAGCAAATAATCTTGGCTGCTTCATGCGCATTCCTTCAGGGAATGGCAAACCTGCCTTCTTTCAGTACATGGCTAGCGCCGAAAGTCGCGATATGGCAGTCTCTAATTTGGATGCTCTCTTCTCGCTTATCGTGCAATACCGGTCTGAATTAAGTGAAGAGTTTGAGAACTGTGACGAAGAGAACACGGGAAAACTATCAGTTCAAACATGGGGTATCATTATGGAAGATATATTGGATTTGTCTTTAGATTGGAAAGCTCTGCAGCCACTGTTGACTGCCTTGGACGAAGGTGGTTTGGTGCCGTACAAGGATTTCTTGGACCGCTACAACGCGGAAGGAGCTGTACGACACACAGATGAAGAGGGAAATGGTGACCCCGAGCGCGAGAAGCAGCGCAGCGCCTTCAATGCGCTGTACCGTCACCGCTCGCGCCTCGAGGCACTTTTTCGCGTACTAGACCGTGATGGAAACGGTACTATCTCAGTTGACGAGTTGGAAAATGGCATCAAGTTGCTCAATCAACACTTGCCCCCAGGAACGAAGCCGTTCAGTACTAATGGCCAGGATTACATGCGCATGATGGACTTTAGCCATGACAACGAAATTAACATTAACGAGTTCATGGAGGGCTTCCGTATCAATGCAACGCTCACAGTTCACGCCAAGTGGAAACGTGCGCGCAAGAAAATCAAGGCACTGAGTGCAATAGGTGCTTTGCGTAGCCTCACACTACCTAGCACAGCGACTGCAGCAGCTTCTGGAAGTTTGGATGGTGTAGAATTGGTGAATGAAGCCGACGAAGCAAGTGATGCAGTTGACTTGAATTTATCGGTCTCGAATCCTGCACTCATTGCAGTCTCGAGCACATCGACTCCTCCTGTCTTCTTGACCCGACATGGCAGTGTGCAAATCATTTCGCCAAGTGCTGTAGTGTCTGCACCTATGGATTTGAGCGAGGTTTAAATGTTGAGCTCGATGAAAATAGAATGTCCTTGTAGTAGAAAGAGAAGAGATGTACCGTGAACCTCACTGGAAAGTATACATGTGTTTTTGTTGCTTATCTTTCGTATTCGGTGTACCTACTGCAAGTAGTACAGTTGTCCGACCTTGTGTTGATTATGTGCGTGACAGTATTTGTCATGATCAAGCATTTATCAATTTCAACCGAGTCGAAAAACCTTCAACAATGCCGATGCTTCGCAAGGGAAGCAACAGCTTCTTTTGCGAAACATGGGCAAGAGCCCGAGAGGGCCCAGATAGAACTCGCCGAGTAATCCCATCAAATTTGCTTGCTAAAGCCCTAGTCAAATCATCTATTCACAACATACTGTATACAAAAGGCCGACCTTAAACACCTAGCACACCGGTAGGACCCCTCCCATGGTCGAGTGGTACGCTGCTCACGTCGGGACCGGGAGGACTCGGGTTCGATCCCGAGCCGATGCTACGACCCTGACGCTCAAGCTGTCTTGAATGGCTAGCAAAGCTGGGTGTCGTCGACGTATGGTGGATCCATTTGGCACCAAACGTGTCTCACCGGACCCCTTCCGAGGAAGAATCGGTTGGACTACATCTTTTTGTGGATGGCTTATATGAGCGCTTCTACGACGACTCAAAATACTTCTTACCAAAGCATGCTGGAGATCACCTCGCTCGCAGTGTGAGTTTCAGAACGGGTTCACAATTGCACGGTCGAGGGTATTGGAAGTTTCCCCGCTACTTGCTGGAGTATCCAGCGGTGGTTTCTTTAATCGAGAAAGAAGATGAGATGGTCCATGACAAGCTGTGCGCTGCCACCAATCCTGGAGTGTTGTGGGGAAAATGGACGATAAGCATTAAGTCCCAACTCCAAGATGTCCAAAAAATCTCCGAATGCATGACACTCAAGCTGTTGATGACGCTCGGAGCCTCCTAGACAAAGCTGCTGCTCGATAATGGGTATCCTCCAGTACCTCAACCCAAGAACTCTTTGATGCAGCCATGATGAGTACAAGGATAGTTACGCGGACAAGCCAATACAACCAAGACACCGCGTTCGAATTCCAAGCAGCTAACTCCAAAAAATCAATCAAGCACTTCTTTCTTCCGCTTGTTACAAGATTGAGGCGAGTCTCGATTGAGGAAGTAATGACAGTAAACCCTCGAGAAAAATTGCTCTTCATTTCTTGGAACAATGGGGTTCCGAAATGGGGTTACCAAAAAGACCATTAGGAAGGGCTCATCCACCTGACAATGCCAAGCAGCGCAAACTCTCGCCTCTATCGAGCACTTCGTCTCAGAAACCGACGATTCCATTCAAAGCTCGCCGGTCACTACCTCCGACCTATCGAGTGCAATTCGGCACATGAAATCAACCTCACCACTAGGCATGGATGGATTGACTGCAGGCTTCTTTCTACCAGGTGGCTCCAGATATGTTCTGCAAATATCTCCGTATCGTTTTCAACAACCAGCTTTAGCGTGGGATACTTCTCCCGTCTTAACGCAAGTCGGCATCTGTGCTTCTGCACAAGAAGGGATTTAGATCGAAGTCTGGCAACTACCGACCATGCCGTTTGATGCGAAGGTGCTGTCAATAGCTCTGACGTACCGGCTACAGCAAGTTATTCCATACCTAATCCACCCTGACTAAAAATGATTTGTCAAGGGACTATCGATTCATCACCGCGTTCGATTCCTTGAAACCTGTAGAATCTGTCTACGAGTCTGGATGACGAAGCGAACACACTGTTCCTGCATTTTGAAAAAGCATTTGACCCAGTCAAATGGGACCATACGTTTTAGGTTATCGAACGAATGGGGTTTGGAGCGGAATTTATCGGGTGCATCAATCTTCAGTAAGCCAACTCAGCCGCGCACGTCATCATCAACCAGAACATACAGCCGGCGTTACATCCCAGCAGAGGTGTGACGCGAGGAGAGCTGTTGTCAGCGCTGCTCTTCATTCCGATGATCGAAGGTCTGGGAAACCTGCTGCGCTCATGTGAATAGTATGGCGTGTGTCTGAGCGGCGACCTCACCATCACAAGCATGTTTTTGCGGATGACTCGAATATTCTGGCCACCTCGATTCCATATCTACAAGCGCACCTTGAGCTCGTGGAGGAGTACTGCAGGGGCTCCGGAGCGAAACTCAACCTTACGTAGTCGACGCTATTAGCACTGAACCGGAATCATGTAAGCCCACCCCTCCCAAATTTGTGGGTGCTCGGTGGCAGGTAAACGGTGAAACCTTCGGGCATTCCGTTCGGTCAATCGTCTGCTGATAGAGACCTTGTCGCGTTCCTTGAGCGGCGCTTCTATGATGTCTTTAATATGTGGTACAGACGTGCGAGGACACTTTGGGGCCGGCTACTGGTTGTCCAAATGATGGTGTTATCCCGACTGTGGCACTACACACAGCATATGTCGCTCAAGGAATTCTTGTTGCGTTGACCAAGTATTATCCAGACACACACATTGAAATCTTCCAATGAACGCACTTTGAAGATGCTTGAAACATGCAGACAAAAACGGCGTTGAGGTTCGGGAACGATTCCGATTCAACGACGGTGATCTGGGTTCCGCGGTGGCTGCTTGTTGTGCAGTTCCGCATCACAGTGAACCAGATCGGCTGCCGAAGGCCATACCAAGCATATTAGTTCGAAGCAGGTCTCGCCACGTGATCTCCCACCGAATCTTGTACCACCAAATCAAAGTCTCTGCCACCATGGTGAAGTCTTTCTCCACTGGATCATGTCTCAATGCCGAAGCGGAGAGATCGTGAGGAAGTCGAGTGCGTCACATCCACCTGTGTGAGGAAGTACCAACTTAAACATCTCCGTGCTTCCTGCGTCCAATTTCCCACACCTAGAATGCTTGCCGCGCTCACGAATTTGCAGCACAAGCTGAAGTCTTTTCCTCTTGAAGGATGCTTCAAGACACGGAATCTGCAGACCTCCGTTACTGCGTCATTGGTACAAGAATTTGCGGAATGAGCTGGATATGCGATCGTCCCGTTCGTTCCAAGCACGAAGCGGCTTAGCATCGACTTCCTCCTCTGAACTACTGCCATTTGGGCTCGTCACATCAACTTTACGCTCGTGTTTACTTCGCTTGGTCAACAGATCTCCAAATACTGCGTATTGAAGCCACCCACATCGCCGAGCGTCTGACCGCGCTAGATTTTAAGTTTCAAGCCTTACGCTCGGTCATCGGAGCTCTGTCATATCTGGTGGTGAGAACGAGAACGTGCTTTTATTTCCATCGATCTCTCGATCATCTCTGCTGCGCGTGGTATGGAAGCTGCCGCTACCAACGAAACGGCACCCAATCACTGTGTATTCGCAGAGTGTAAGTGCAGAACAGATCAAGTCGTTTGTGCATTACAGCAAGCACTTGCGCAAAATATTGCATTTAATTTTCGAAGACCTTTCGCCTTGCGTTCCGTCTTCCGCCTGTGCGCTCTCGATTCTGATTCCTGGAAGCTGTCCACCACGCATTCCGTATTGTGTGTGTCACATATGCAACGCGATAGAAACGGAGAAGCACTTTTTCTTTGAATGAACCCTCGCGACGCAGCTTTGGGAGCACTTTGGACCAACTTATGTCGCCACTGGTCCGGTCAGGGCTGCCGTAGCTAACGATTCCGCTTGGAACGAAGTCTGTGGTCCGCGATAAGTGGAAGGACGGTGAAACAGTGTGGCACACGCTCCGCGCGGTGACGCTTCACTTCCTCTGATCTGACCGTAACCGGTGTTTGTCGACGGTCGGCAACCGACGCCAGCTCTTTCTGCGACTTCAATCATCCTAACAACCATGCGCGCTCACGTGCGGCACTGATGAGACGGTTGTATTGCCACGGGTAAAGTGGGTGGTCCTGTCTCACCACCGGCACCTCGAGTAATAACTTTTCGAACTGATCAGAGGGCTGTCCGAACCTGATCAGTTCGAAAGTATTACCCCAGGTGCCAGTTGTAATCTTATCCTAATTGCCTGGTTCAATTGTTTAGCGTATGTAATGAGGAAGACGGCTACCGTGCTTCACAAATGGTTAGTGCCGTTAATATTCCGGCCCAAGAGCGGATAGCAACCCTTTCTACTCTTACCCCTTTTACTCTGGCAGCCCAATCACACATTACTCACCCGTCGAAGGTGCCTGGAATACGTTCTGGATCATCATCGTATGGCTGAGCCCTACCTGAAAGCAGCATCATTGACGATTTCGTTCATTAAGATTACACATGATATTGGGGCACAACGATAGACATATATCGCTGATACGCAGGTTACAGAGCTACATCAAAAGATGTCTTTAGGTAATGATAGATCGTTTTTCGATGAACCAGCGTCGGTAACAGTCGGCCTGTGACCAGCGAGACCAGGCGGAAGCGGTTGAAAGCCGTCGGCCAGGAGCTCCCTAACATTTTGACGGATGAGAATATGGTGTGTGTGGTGTCGGATATTTGTAAGTCCACATCGCCTAAACGATGAACTCGAATGAAGAACGCTCGGTGTTGATGTGGAGATTGGAAGACCTCCAAAATCACCCCTCACAAACATAATTTGTGAGGGTCTCACATCCACAATTTGTAAAACGGCTCACATAATTTGTGAGAAAGTCACCCTCCACATAATATACATGACAAACATAAAATCTAGTAGTTTATGCATGCGCCCTCGTTTAAACGTGAAACTTAGTCTAATCTAACGGCGCTTCCTTACCGACTTTAAAACGATTCAATTTCCCCTTCCTCCTTTCGTGTTCCGCTTTTCGCAATTTTTGTCCGACTCGTTCCAAACGCAGCAGACTTCGCACACCATGTCCCGCCTTCCTCTCCTCTGGGCACTTGTGGTGCAAGAAGAAGAAGAAGAAGAAAAGCTGCGCGATCAGCAACTTTGGCTAGAGATAGCTCGCGTGCGATTGGCAACGCGGGTGAGGAACTATGTGACAGCCGCGGCGCTTCCTCGTCAGTTTGAATCACCGTGGGCGATGCTTGATCGGTACGGAGACGACACCGATTTTATGGCGATGATGCGGTTGAATCGTGCCGCGTTTGATGCTCTCGTTGTGCCTTTTACCAGGCACTACGAGGTTCGAAGTGGACCTGGCCGTTCAGGGAGACCGACGCGCCTCCAGAACCACCGCGCTGCTCTGTCTTTGGTGTTGCAGTTATATGGTAGTCGGTCAGATCTAAAGCACCTCTGCAGCGTGTTTGGAATTCCACCTGCTACAGCCAGCAGGTGCTTAGCCAATGCGGAGTAGGCGCTTTCGCTTGCACTAGACAGGTAGTTATGACAACAGTGTGTTTACGTCCTATTTTATCACCTATATAGCCAAATAATAAAGCCCCAACAGGTTTTAATATGAATGTTGAACAAAAAGAAAAGCCACAATTAATCCCTAAAGGACTCAGAAGATTTTCATGTGATTATTCTTTTGTTAATGAAAACTTCCCTTGAAGTACCCCCCACACGTGTAAAAACAGGTTGTCCCCAAAATATAGGTCGAGCTTTTACAAAACGCGATGATAGTAGACAGTTCAGCTCTGCTTGAGCAAGTAACAGACGACGTCTTAACTTCAGCGTTCAGTGTGATATTGAAGAGAAACATAAAGATGAAAAGTGTGCAATAATATCTCTCCTATTAAATTTAACTATTCTTTCAATATGGACGATCGGCTGATATAGCTTTATTAGCTGGTCTTCAACGTTGATTACCATCAGTTAAGTAGAAAAATAGCCCGCTAAGAAGTTTTGCTTCAGGAAGCAAAAAGATGGGACATTTTTTGGGATATCAAAATTTATAATCCTGTGAACAAGAATTCCAAGGCTTCGGAGTTTCTGGCTGCGCTACTTGCGATGGCTTTTTCTTTAAGGGCAAAGAAGTTGCTGTCAAAAGTACCCCAGCTGCAAATAACCGTAATACCGCCGAAGAAACTTTGTTGTTCATATACATGATAAAATCTTTATGTTTACCGGCAACTTTTTGTAGTTCTGGCAGTTTATGCGAACAATTGTCATAAAAATTGTCGTTTATTGAATGTTTTGTGCAGCTTATAATGCATAGCTATACCAGATATCAAACCTTTGATTGGTACAGAATTTTCCTGATGCCAATGTATCATTCTTTAACTGACCAAGAACAGGATTATGTTATAGCCACGGTAAAAGAGGCTTTGGAATGAAAATCGCTCTAGGAACAAGGATTCATTGCCGCAATAAGTTGAAAATTAGCAGGGAATTTAATATGCGCGCCGGATCTTGAAATCATTACTTCTTTAGTTTCCAATGGCTGACGCAGTGTCTCAGACTCGGAGGTTTACTGGCCAACGGTACAGGAGTAGGTGGCGTGGGGGAGGTTGGTGGAGACCCGCGAGCCGCTTGTGACAAAGAATTTTGGCTTCATCGACGGAAAGAACTATCAAGTCCAGCAGCCGTCCCGCGCCAAAGTCCAGAACGCGTATTACAACGGCTGGCTTCACAGCGTGCTTGTTACGGGTACGCTGGCCTTCGGCGTGGGTGGCTGCATCTTCTGGATGAAGCACAACTGCCCGGGCTCGTGGAACGATGGAGAGCCGAGCCGGGAGTTCCGCCAGAAGTTGTGTGACCCGTTCTTTACGTTGAAGGAGCACGGCGTTCTGTCGGATTCGGTCTTCCCCGTCTCAGGCGCAATGAGGGGCAAAATTGTCACGCCATTGAAGCGGGGAGATTTAGAAAGAGCCGTCAGGATGGGAGGAAACGAAGAGGCGATTAGGCAAATCAATGTCGCCGTGACGATCATCCGCCAGGCGGCGGAGTGGGGGATGGGCGCGGTGGGAAAGGCCTTTCCTCGTTTGCTAAACACGCTTATGTGGAATCCGGACGTACGCCGTGTGCGACTCGACAACATCCAACGCTTATATAACTATCGCGTGAGAACGAAATTCGTCATCCAGATACGGAATGTTTTCGCAATCAAAAGCACTGTTTAGGGTTCATTTCTCTGTATTCATTTTAAGCGCAAAAATATGAATCATGCCGCTACTACGGTGCGCCAGTGTTGTTCATGGAACGGTGGATCATCATGCCGAACATCTGCATCATGGCCCTCCTGTCCTCCGCGCGCTCTCGTCGTTCCTCATCCCGTCGTTCCCTCTCACGCCGATCCTCCCTCTCTTCCTTTTTCTCGCGCTCCTGTCGCATCTTCTCCTCTCTGTCTTCAAGTTCCTGTCGTCTCTTCTCCTCTCTCTTCTCGTTCTCTTTCCTCCTTCTGTCCTCCCTATCTTCCCTCTACAATCGCCTTTTCTCTTCCCTTTCCTCCCTCATATACTGCAGGTCTCTCGCCTTTCAGCTTCCTCGCGACGCAGCTCCCTATCTGCTTGCATCTGCGTCGCTAGAGTTTGACTGGCTTCGGAAGTAGACTTAGGCGCCTCAGCCTTCTTTTTCAGGGAGTCCATGACTTTACTCATGTTTAAGTGACGTCTCGCGACACTTCAGGATGGTGTATGGTCGGCGGGATTGTAATCACCACCGACGGCCGGGTACGTCAGGGATGCTTGCCGCGCTGGTATGTATCCGTCAGCTTTACGCTTGGTGCCAGCCTGAGCGACCGACTTGCCCTTCTTCGCGGGCGCGGTGGTGGTGGTGGTCGCGGTGGTGATGGTCGTGATAGCGGAGTTGGTGGCGAAGGCATCCGCTTCGTCTCCGGGCAAGCTCACGATGTCGCTAATGTCCTGGCTCGCGTTCCGGCAGTCGCCTCGGCGGTTGCTGGATTCGACGGTATTGCTTTCATTGCTTTGACTGCTGTTGTCGTTTGGGTTGTTGTCGCTACCCTCCACGTGGTCGCTACCCTCCACGTGGTCGCTGTCCCTCTCGTTCTCATCAGAATCACTTTCCCGCTCAACGCCCCCGTCCAAGTTTTCGGCATCCCTGCGCGCTTCGATATTTCGCCTCAGGTGCTTGGCTCGTCTTACAGTCTACGGGAAATCAGGGTCCCTGGTCGTCTTTTTGACCGCTGTCAGTTTCTGATGCGCCCGTATCAGCTCTGCCGCGCTCCGCGACAGCATCTCCAACGTATGCCCGTTGTTGTATTGCGAGGCCACGACGTCCCACTACGCTTGCGTGTAAGGCAAGGAATCCTCAGCGGTGTCAAGAATAAGGAGCTCCTCCTCGCAAGAGAGGTCGGCAGAGGAAGCTGCTCCACGTTCAAAAACGCGACCGTGCTCATCGATGAGCTTTTGCGCGTCCTTTGCGGCTTGATGCCCGTGGTCGGTGGCACAGGCATCCGACCGTAACCTGTTGAACTTGTTTTGAATCTTCTCCCAGGTGCGCACGCTTTTGGCTGTAGTCCCGATGTTCAGATAGGCCGTCAGTGCCACCCACTCGTCCTTTCCACGTGGCTTTTTGCTTGCAACGAACTCCAACATGCGATCGATCTCGGCCGGGGAAAAGTTGTTGATGCGTTCCATTTTGAGGAAATAAGTACGTGTAATGTGCGATAGAAGAACGGAAGGCTAGGAAGAAAAGGTGAGAAGTTAAGTAGAGATAGTCTGAGTGAAGTTATTCTCCTGTCTTGGTCCGGGTTTATATAAGCGAGAGGAAAGAGGGAAGAAGGGGTTATGACATAGGAGTACATAGGGGTGAGGGTAAGGGGCGAAGGTAGTCAGGAGACTGTTAGGATTTAGGACAGGCGGTGTGTGTGTGCAAACTCCGGTTGGGTTTTGGAAGTCTCATTTGCGATCGCCCAACAACAAATTATCTCACAAATTTAATTTCACCCGTATTACAAATTGTGGATGTGAGACCCTCACAAATTATGTTTGTGAGGGGTGATTTGTTGGGGTTTTGGAGATCTTTCATTGGTTGGTCAAATGATCAGTCAACATTACGAATCTGATTACCTGGATTTAAAGTGAAATCAACGTGGTATCAGGTTACGCATGTGCATATTTTTTCTACGTCAGAGCTCACTGATGTTTCCGGGGGAGACGCAGACCATAATCAAGCATTGCTGAGTAAATCAGCGCCAATTCTGTGAAAGACCAGACTCCGGATAATGAACTATGTTTGAACGTATGATTTGAGGTAGGGTACGACAAAAAATGGATTCAAAAAGTTGAGCCGTAAAAAAGTGGTCACCGTTGGTTAGCACATTCGAAATACAGTACTTTCGATTTGAAATGTCGGCTGCCGCCAGTATTATCACATGAAGCAGCGGTCAGATAGAAACCCTATTTAATAGGCGATATGTGGCTGGATTGAGGGTAATCTTCCCGTTAATAATTTATTCCGCCATTTTTGTGTTCCAACCCATGACTTGTAACCATAACTTCATACAATATCTCAGAAATTGCCAATCAGCAAACGGGATTGAGGGTACCTTTACGGCCAATAGGCGTCGGCCCCGATCACGTTTCGGGTAATCAGTTTCGAGATGTCTACCACATTGAAAAAATGTTTTACCAACTAACCGATTCCGCCATAATAAATTACAGCTTCGTCAATTGTGTCATCGCTTCCACAGCCGCCTTAAGTCTGGTCACAGCCGCGCAACGTTACAGCCTGATCTCACCTCTTAGGTACTGACCACTTATAGAACATTTTATCAGCATATTAGCGGATTGAGAGCTGGGTGAAGGGCTAACGTGGCTTTGCTTGTAGAATATTGAGTAATTAGAGCTAAAATTACCTATCCGCACGAAAGTGATGAGCTGGGATCTACAGGTCGCAGCCACCTCATCACCAGGCTCGACTTGGTCGACAAGAGCGATGCGAGTGGTGACTATGGATTCTGACGGTATTGGTTTCAACAGGAAATATTACTTAATCGGAAAATCGAAAGAAGAAAATATCGTCACTTCTTTACGGTTCAGCGGTCACAAGTACCAATCATCATAGGGATTCCTGCCCGTGATCAGGTGAAATTTCACCCACTGTGGATCAATCAAACCCGATGACTGAGGTTGATAGAATATAGACCTACAATAAGTCTCGCCAGGTTGGATTCGGTTCGCCGAGCATCCGAAGTTAACAGTTATGCGTGTCTCGGTGTATGTAAGAGAAGAAAGTGACCCAAAATACATGTAAATTTGACAAATCTTCATGTAAGTGCTGGGTACGCGCTTCTGTTAACTGCCCGGTTAGTTGTGTTCCGGTGGATAAATACTTTCTTGGTCAAGGTTTAATAAAATAAATTTGCTGTCCGATCATATTGGAAGTATCCCTCTTCCTGGATAAACGGTTTAAACAATGAAAAGCCTTGGGAAAGACTAATAACAAAAAGGGCATGATTTTATTGGATTCTGTAGCAGACGTTTAAGTTGTTTCTGCATCCTTTTCTCGAAAAGTTGGCTGTTAATCGATGAAACACAGTCAAAAATGTATCAAAACTGAGGACAGTTATACATGAGCAAAGGAAGAATACGAGTTAAGATCACATGAAAACGCTCGTTGGTCAACCTTTTCAATATTGTGGTTCCTTCTCATATGGTATGCCACAGAACACACTGTCTGAAAATCGTCCTTTGCAACCCATGTCACAATACCAGTATGGGGTCTTGCCCATAACTCGTTGTCCTTGATTGTATCCAGTCCTCTCAACTCAGTGATTGGTTCCAAGGGTTTGATTCCAAGCCTTTACTGTAGCAGGGGTGCTGTTATAGGCTTACACTGTATAGTTGAGTTGAGGAAGCGCGCGACAGATAAAAACGGATGTAATTTGTTTCTATAATAAACAGTACACTATAAAGTTTACTTTTTCCTGTATCCTACTTAGTTCTACATTAAAATTACTTAAGCGTGAGACAGAAAAATTAAAAAAGTAATGCATTATCAATTATTTAGATTTATTAAGTGTAACTAAAATCTAACTAAACAAACAAACGTGTAGTAAGCTCACTGATTTTAATTATAAAACTAAATCCCTTCTGGATTCGTTTAAGTAAACAAAATCAAACTACAAATAGATGATAAGAAACTATATTCACCTAAATTTTCAATTGGAACAATAATACTTCAACTTAAATATATTTGCGGTTCTTTTAGTGGTGTCACATTACATCTCCTGCTTAAGTAGATTGAAGATAGTATTAGCGACCAACCAGAGGTTACAATTGTTGTTCACGGGAATTTTCAACTGATATGACATACCGCTCTACTGTTGTCAGAATGAGCGAGAAGATTGACGGCGCCTTAAGGACATCTATCGAATCAAAACTAATTTCTTTAGCGACTTATGCTAAAGCGAGAGGTAGAAGCTTGGGTGCCAATTCAGATGCTGCAGAAACATCTTCAATTATTGAGTCAGAGGAAAGTTCGAACCCTGCTAAAGATGTTGCTAAACGAACACGAAGCACCTCGGGATCGGCTAGTAAGCAGACCGACAGAACCTCTATGATTATTTCGACTTAGAGCATGCCGACGAGTCCGAATGAGGACTTGTTAAACAGATCCACAAAAAATCCGCTATTTCTTACCCAGCGGAGTCTGAATGAAGCCTTTGTACTAAGTATTGGTTCGCTTAGTGCAAACTCTTGGAAAGATAGCACTCATAAATGATAGCAACCACTGTATCTTTGTACGCGGAACCGCTTGTTCCGCTCAAATTGGGTTTTGTTGGCCCCTGTCTGGGCTCTCGCACCGAACAGTGGCTTCAACCACAACCTCTACTATCGAAATACATTATTCGTTGTCGACGTGTGGAGGACTCTAACAACTTCCTAGATCATATATTTTTCAAGTACCAATCATAGACATCGTACATCATCAACTTATTCTTTCCGGCGCGCTGTTTTGGCGGACTCAAGTCCTTATGAAGAATAAAGAAAATAAAGATTCATTATGCCTATTATGAAATGATTTTGTTCAGAAGTACTACAAACGTCTAAAGGATAATTTGCGCAAACTCTTCTGAAAGCATTCGCTTTTAGGAAACGTGGAATGGATCGATTATGCCTGTGTCGAGGCAGAGATTCCTGGCGGAGTTCCCGCACTTTAAGTGTCCCTGCTATTCAAATGAGGCACTGCGCAACTCCGAAGCGGAAATGGGTAGGTACTGGGGTTACGTAGTATTAGACCACAAAGCAGATTGGATTGCTTCGTGCTTAAAGTGGAATCCCTTAGTGAAACTGAAAGCATTAATTTTGAGTGCATGCCTTTTGAAATCTTCCAAAAGGTCTGGGGGCCACCCTCAGTACATCAAGGGGCTTCCAAGAGTCAACCTCTTTAAGTTAACCAATCCATCGCGGTACCTTGGTTCGGCTTGAGCGCTTTGCAACCAAGCGCTCAGAAATATAGCGGGTAATACCCTGACTACGAATAAGACGGGTGGAAATCTGCGCTGCAGTCGATATCGAGAAGCGTGAGAAGAAGCTTCTCGAACTGGAGAAAGGTCAACTTGACCTTCGCAAAATCTTGATGCCGATTTCGGCTCGATGGACAAGTCCCTCTGTTTTTTTTTATGAGAATCTAGATAAGTTGAAGGCAAATCTTGCCGTTCAACAGAAACTTTATCGAGCATGAACGTACGATGAGTTCGAACAACATATTTTAATCATATTATCGGTCAAATCTGGCCGATCTGGCTCGCCAAGACATCTTTTCCCGGAACTCGGCCGCCTACGAGATGAGCTGAAACGCATAGTATGGGTAACCCGACAGAAAATGTCGTGTGCAGTCGCATTACCTCGGGAATGTGTACTGTGTAGGCATTCCACCTAACACTTTGTACCTAAAGGGTCCAATAAATTAAGGCAATCTGCAACTTGCCTTCCCGGAACTTGCGGATATCCTATGTATGCAATAAGTAGCTGATAACATGTTTAATTCACCTTGGTTGAACGAATTTTGTTTTTTTTCCACTTCGATCAGCATTTTTTCTGCTAATCTAATGAAGATGCAAACGCGTCTTTTTACATAGTATAGTAAGGTTGACGCTGTAATACGAAATCGTCTACTGCTTTAGTAACAGAGTCGTAGACCTTTTGTTTGCTTGATCTGTTGCTTTCGCCGCAGATGCGTATTCTTTGCTAATTGGGCACATCTACTGCTGTATCAGCAGTGGATGGATTGCCAACCTTATATGTTAGAAATAGGCGCGTTAACATGCTTTAGCACATTGCCACTGCATCTTGCGGTTTGTTCGCATTAACTTGCTTAAAATTAGAGCGGGTTCATCCAGATTTAGCGTACCGATAAACAAACTGGATTAGGTGGATGCCGCATGGCATTCACGTAACAAGGTCTATGCTGTGTTGAGTGGATTAATTTTTTCCACTTAGTGAGTTTATAGTGAGCTCACTGAGTGGCAGAAAGCACAGCACGTTTCAAAGGTATGCGTGTAAGGACGATCATGTCGCTCAGAACGCGATTAGCCCGTTCTGTGTGCTCATTCGTATCCAGATGGACATCTTCATCTGTGTGCCTATTAACGAGAACGGTTTTTGCCATAAACGTTCTGTTAAACTCGAATATCTATTTGGTTACTGATTTCTGGTGTGTAAACCTAATAAATATCCGTGCTGTTTACGCGACAGTGATGTTTGCCGACACTGCAGTAAGATGTACAATCTTACTGAATCGATCTACACAGACCAGAATACCGCGCGAGAGAGGAGTGTATGTTTTCTCCCGACATTGATGCCCGAAAAAAAATCGGGTTATCATGGACTCATTCATGAATTCGTGTTTGAGATCATTATCGTTGGGAACAACTATGCAATGTTCATCCTGTTGTTTTAGTCTGTACTATATAGTAGCATACTATCGTAAATCAATAGCGGAACAACCTTGCGCTTACGTGGATTATTCGCGTTTCTTTACTACTTGATCGTAAAATAGTCACTCATAAGACGAGTCTCTTCGTCTCTTTCGTATGCCTCTTCAACCTTCTGTATAAGAGGCGAAGAAGGTGCAGTGAAACGGACTAGGTTTGCACTGGTCATTTATGTTACGGATGTTTTTGTCTCGTAATCAGGCCTACGTGATAGCGCAACCTCGACCACGTTTAATATTCCCATTTTATACTCCTAAATTGTATTCTACAAGAAACAAAAATCATATTGCGATTCTTTGGGAAATATGTGGTGATTTCACAGCCGTGGGTAGAGATGCATCATCGGTATAAACCACACAGGGTCTATATTCTGATAGATCCTAATTTTCTTCAGTTCATATTTCATGGAAAGGCGTTACTTGTTATCACTGGGTAAATCCATTCAGCTAAATGCAGCTGACAATATTGGTACGATCTTAAACACCAGGATCGGGTTGCATCACTGCATAACCGATGCAAAATCGCTTGCGTTGCAAACGACGTAAAACGGGCGATTGTTATCAGCTTTCTCTAGCACGGGTGATTCGTTCCAGCTTCGGTTGAGTTCGTCAAAAACCCCTTGACGTTGGGTATCATAATGGGATCCAACTTCCTTCTTAATCGTCTGCAAAGAGGTGCCTTTTATACCTACATAATGGCATGAATATTTATGAAAATATGTTGCTAATCCAAGCAAATTACGAAGTTACTTGACATTTTTTCTCTCACGCCATTGAACTACCACCCTAATGTTTCTTTGGATCCGAGATAACTTCATTATTGCCGAAAAAGAAGCCAAAATTTCGTATTTCAGATGCGCCGAAGGTGCATTTCTTTAGGTTCGCATAGAGTTGATGCTTACGTATGAGCTTTAATACTTAGCATAGATGTCCTATGTTTGCACTTCCACGTTGCTTTTACCCACCCTTCCATGAAAGAATACGTCGTCAAATAACTCGGTGCAAGTTCCCGCACCGGGCGTAGGAGATGTGGTACTTATCTGCTGAATATTATAGGAGCGTTCTTCAGTTCCTGTGGCACTCCCAAAGCATTCCGGTTGAGGCATTTATCGCAGGTTTTGATAAAAACCAGGCCTAAAATCTAGAGTTCCGAAGACGTTGCTCCTACTCATGAAATCAATGGTGACATCTTTCTGTGGTATCGGCTTTTGAGCCGGTACCGTTGATGCGTTCCGCTTATTTTAAGCAACAACGATTCGCCAGCTTCCTGCGGATTTCTTCACACAGTCGTGTGCTTAACTCCCACACATGGCCTGGTTTTACAACGAGTTAGGAAGAACTCATCGATTACTTTCAACTGATCACTAGGTATAGGCAATGGCCGTGTGACACAGTACTTCTTGCATGGAGCTTCTTCTGGGAATACTCAACGTATTTCCAAGGACATCAAATAAGGTGATGTCGCTTCAAGCAACTCTCAGCTCGCGCTTCAGAGCGCACAACTTTGGTCTTATTATCTGGAATTCACTCGTTTACGATGTCCTGTGCTCATAACGTGGGTATTGGTCACTATTTTATCATAGCAACGATGACACAGGTTTATTTAATCTTACCGTCACGTTTGAAAATTACGAACGTTTTCCTACTAAACGGTTGACGATCCATCACCACCAAACGAAATTTTGGAGGGCTAATGAGAGTTTGAAATCGGGTAGCTAATCCGGTTATGTTTTCGTTAGGAAGTTAAACATCCCAACGGGCTTTGTAGTCAAGTGAGAAGAGCCCATCTGACCTGTTTCTTCGTCGCGGTGGCCGCTGCCTATCATGGGAATTTTACCTTCATGGTGGTCGGTGCCAACTTTGGTAACGTTACGTTCTTCGCGGTGGGGGCACTGCATGCCGCGGTATTCTATTCTTCGCGGGGGCCACTACATAAATTTCTGCCTCGTGTTACCATAGATAGTTTTCTTCATGGTGGCTATCGCCGAACGTTTTTATGTCTTCTCACGACGAGCGTCGTCTGTCATGAGTACGCAAACAGGGCGGATTTATCGTCCATGCCGACCACTTCGACTTCACGCAGCTGTTTTGCTGTAGCATGAGCGATTCTCACTGGACGATTGTGTACGGATGTACCATCCGTTAAATTTGTAAGATTACAGCTAGTGGTTCCAGTCTGTGTGATGGTGCGAATATATTCACTGATACAATTCAATAACTCAGGAGGATTAGTTCCTGTATTATTTTCGCACGCATGTCTCACTCGATCGCCAGTTTATGCTTGGATATCCGTGGGATGCCCAAGATAACATAGAACTTGTCATCAAGTTTGAGGAAGATGAATACAACAATCATCCATTGCAAAGCGTGTATGTATCTCGCGCTTTGTGATGGTCACGATTGCATCGGTCGCTAACCGGACGGAAAACATACTTCGTGGTGCTGTAACCCTTCCACGAAGTTTAACGACGCTTTCTGCTCTCACAAAATTGGTTTATGCACCAGCATCAATCAATGCACACACGGTGACATCGGGTCCAAATGATAGTGCAGAGTTTTGCATCACTCTTCACATAGACCGGAAACGCTATTGATCGCACGTGACCGATGTCGGTAGGAGAAGCAATACTTCCATTAGGTCGCCCCTCTGTTCACGTTTTTTGAATGAACAGTAGGTTTAGTCTGTTAATTACGTTTACCAGTGGACTTACCAGTACAATTACTGCATGTCGCCAGATGCGCTGCCATGCATATATAGGAAAAGTCCCCGTTTTCGCGCATCTATTGCATCAAAGGGATATTCTTATTTTTCGACTGTTCCAGTGTTAAAGTGACCGCAACCGGTATGCCCATCGGTTTTGGACCTCCACCCCCACTATGTCGTGGTTGCTCACGGTGGTTTCGCTAAAGTCGAAGGGGTCGTTCTCGCTTCGACTGATACCAGTATACTAGATACATGACCGTATTCTGAGATCTTCCTGGATGTGTGGTGAAGTGTACCACAAATTCGGTCACTTTTGGTCAAGGCAGTTGGTCGAATTTCGGATTGGTCTAAACAAGTGGGGCTTTTCAGCCTATCAAATTCAAGGAGTATCAAGAACGCTGGTCTTGGGTGAGTCACCTGACTTTGGGTATTTTACATAATTTTGTGTGGGTACATTAGGGACCATAGGGAGGTAGTATTATTGCTTAGTTGTGGATTTGCCTAAAAAGTAAAAGTCTTTTGGTCGCAGGATTTTTCTAAGTAGAAGTCCTTTGGTCTTGGTCTATACCACAGCAAGGGGTCGCCGTTTTTCTTTGCACGTACATTAGTCGCCTCCGCCAACCGCGGAGTGTTTGGGGGCAGAGGGTTGAATTATCCCCTCTCGCCTATAATACCCGGTCTGGAAGCGCCGCACGCGCACTTTGGCCACCGGAAGTCCCTCGACGGGAGTACGATTTGGCAATCTCGACACTTTAAGTCAAGTACGTTTGGAAAGTTCTATTCACTGGATTGGTCTTTACGTGGCGATATAGTTTGTGGAGTTCACGGGCATATTGGGTCTTCACGTGGACATATTGGCTCATTTTAACATTGGTTGGAGTTTAGACCGGTTTTGGTCTTCTCTCATATTGGTCAGGGGATAGACCGGTTGATTGATCTACCCTCTATTATTTCGTATTGGTCATATCTAGATCGTTTGGACGATCGACCTATTGGAATTTATCTTTTGGAAGTGTTGCTGGTCTGTACGTACCTGGGGTGAAGGGTTCCGACCTAGGTACACTTAGCCAGCACGGTCTCATATTCAAGACCGAATCAAATCAATCTGCGATACCGATCCACCGAGTGTGTAACTAGCCCACTACAATGGGTACACAAGGTGAGATGGTCTTAAGTGAATCGGACCAAGTGTCTCTGGATGATGACCGGTCGTCTGCCAGCAGCGGACGATCGGACCAGATTTCGAATGGAGGTCCGCGGGGTACCCCCCCCGTAAGTTGGAAGGCTGGGCACGATGGTGGTGGTCAGGTTGTCGATACAAATGTATTCGATTTCGAACTTGACTCCACCACAGATGCTTTGGAGGATAGCATCCTCTAAACCTCTTCGGCTGATGAAGGAAGCGATATTGCTTGACGGGAACGTTATCTAGTCCCTTCCTATACGCACAGCTGTGTCCAGAAGCCATTTACAATATGACAACAAATATTGTGCTAAGCTTGTATGTGAAGCTTACCCTTCGCAGATTGAGGTACATCTGAATTTATTTTGCGTAGTCTCAAATATTAGCTCTAACCCCTCCTTAAAGGCTAGTATCGTTGCAAACTCAAACGGGTCAGCTTGTCTGCACCCCTTATTTCGACCGACCGCCGAAACGTCTAAACGCATAGTGTACCTGAAACCCGGGTAAATTTATATTTCTCGACTCTATGGCTGTCTCTAGTTCCAGTAGCCGTCGTAGGAGACACTCTCTGTCCCTTTTGTACGGGGATACGTCGGCCTTAAAGGTGTCGAAGTGCGATATTGTGGGCGCTGGTGGCCCCAACAAAACGATTGAATTCCTTTAAAATCAGTCAATGATTCGATTTTTTGTCCGGGATTATTTATAGCCGCAAGCATTGTTCTCATGTCAGGGCATATGCTCCTGATCGTGTGCACCAGTGCGCTGTACTGACGGGTTGAAGGTAAGGGAACTAACCACATATAGGCGACCATCTTTCGCAAGGACTCTTTGTCGCCCTACGGTCTGATATACAACTAGCGAACGTGCCCAGTGGTTGTAAAATAGACCACTAAGTGCTACTATTTTTAGAAAGAGTGATATACACGTTGTGGAAGCGCGCAATAGGTAATAAATAGATTATTTTTTTCTATAGTTAACGTTATATTAAATAAAGTTGCAGTAATTTAGGCCTTTATAAATAAGACATAGCCAATAAATGGAAAAATTGAGAGTAATATATAAGTAATATATATTTAGTAAGTATAGTTAAATCTATACAAATATACGAACGCGCAGTAGGTTCGCTGATTTAATTATGAAATCAATCCCTTCCGGATTCGATTACGTGAGCCGAATCAAACTACAAATGGAATATAATATTTCTTTTATAATCCAGCAATTCCTTCTTGGAGCCGCCTAAATGATCCAATTAGAACAATGATGTTTCAACTTAAATATGATTGGTTCTTATGTAATTGAGTCCCATTCCAATCGCTTTTTGCGAAAATATTTTAGCGGTCTGAGCAACTCGGTGATGTCAATTTCAATCGTTCAGCCGCTAATAGGAAGCCCTCCTTCAATACTCGTGTATTTTGCGACGTTTCTCAAAGTTCCCACTTCTCCTCCCACTTGATGTTTTATGATGACCATTTTAATGTCATTTTTTGGAATCTTGATGAAAGCTGCCAAAATTCTACAATACACACAATATTACCCTTTGCAATACGGGTTATAAACTTCTATTTTTCATCCGTTCCTTCTCTTAAACAACTGCCAGTCCTTGTTGCTGCCAGTTGGGATCATACCGTTTTCAGTGATGTTATTTCTCTTTGCTTGTTTGAATTGAAATGCATTGTTTGAACTTTTCATGCACTCCTTCCTGCTTTGATCACTGAGTTTGGTGATGCCGGTCCTTTTACCTGAGCGTGGTTGCGCTCCTGCTATTTGCACTTACTGATTATACTTCGCATTGCGCTTTCTCGATGTAACAATCCAATATGTGAATCAGCTTTTTGTATAACTTCATCAGCATTTGTACCAATAGGAATATAAAATTCTAACTGATTATAAATTTCATATGGATTGGTTGAAAACTCAGTTGCGCTCCCGGCAGCTTCCGACCGCTAACGGATGCTTTTCACTTGGTTACAAAAGATATGAAATTTATATTTTACTTCGTTACCTATTTCACATTGGTCACAAAACTTTTTATTTTGGACGGAAAAAGGTGTAGTCTAATATATAATAAAAATGGATCCGGCTTCATCCACCGGCCTCATTGCATATTTGTAGAAAATATTCGTTAGATCAGTTTGTACCAAAAAACGGGTATAGTTTGTACCAAAAAACGGGTATGAAAGGGAAGCCCTAAACACGCACCCTATTTTCCCTAAACTCACACCATTGATCTGATTAGTACAGAAGCAAGCAATCGGTTTTCATAAGACGACCAAAAAGAACAGTAGCAATGCTTCTATCAACAATACTGGCCGGGCAGCTTCTGTACCGCGCAACCGGCCATCTACAATGAGCTCTAACGGAGTTGCGCAACAGAGCACGTAAAATAACAGTTCGAAGAAGATTCTGCATCCGGAGAGGTCCGTTTAGACTCCACATAACGATAGACCAAGTGCTAATAGCATGCAGAAAGCCAATCGTTGCCACTTTGGTACCGAATTTAACCCAGCCACGTCTTACTATGGCCTGAACAACGAAACATTTGGTAACTCAAAGAAGAGTTTTAGCGTGGAAGAAATGTTTCGCGTGAACGAGCGTCTGACAGGGCAAAAGTTCGAGTACGATGGCAACCCACACGACTTCGGGAAACCGACATTGAGCGCAACCACAACGTGAGCAACAGCTTAACTATTTAATTTGAAGGACTCAAGACCAGTGCTAATTCTTACACAACCTTCCACAGCGCCGTTAAGACGCGTAGAAGAGGAGACGTTTCCATTACTCAGTACACCACAGTCTGCAGGCTCAACGCCGTTTGGATCTTTCCAATTTGACGCAGTGGACATTGTTCGTTGCTGTCGTTCATCCAGATGTTCGTACTGCGTGACACGTGTTCCAGTTGTTACGTACAGACGTGCCAAGTTCCACTCCACTTAGATGCTCCGAGAAAGTAGCGAGATAGCGAAAAATAAAACAATAAACGTAATCTTATGTTCCACAGTCCTTGCGCAACTTATACGTAAAAACAGCGACTCAAACCAACAACCACGTGATACGAGAATCCAATACGCGAAAACAAATCTAACTGCCACTGCAGTGTACCAAGTAACCAACGTAATAAACTCCAAACAAGCCGCGCACTGTAGCGCGCCTGTTCTCCACTCGTAAAATCCACACGTGAGTCAATAATCAAATTCAGAAGTGATTTATTAGAATTAAGTTTGTACCTAAAACTAATAATATGCAAATACACAATGTTTTGTACCTAACCTAAAGTTATGTACAATACATCACCTTTTCACTGTAAAGTCGCTGAAAAACCGAAATGGCGACGCGAGCTGCAGCGCAAAAAACGCGCGCTTCTAACACTCCTTCTCGACTTTTCCGTGAAAACCATCTACTCCATCGCAACCGCCGCTAGTCCAAGACCATCTTGCGCGCGTTTCAACTTCTCGAGATTTAACGGCTTCGTGAAAACACTTGCCAAGTTCTCATCCGTAGGTCGGTAGCTCGCCTTGACGACACCATCCTTAGACTTCGAATGTAAAAACTTCACCCAAACATCCATGTGTTTTGTCCTCGATGTTTTACCATCACCTTCCAAAATTTTTATCGCCGCCTGGTTGTCGCAAAACAACGTCATCGGCAGAGCAACCTTCAATCCGACTTCATTTGACATCTCCTTGAAACCAGTCAGCTCACATAGAGCCACTGACGCTGCATATATCTCTGCTTCCATCGTGGAAAGCGAAACAAAAGAATGTCGCTTGCACACCCAGTGAACAATGCACCCTTCCACGAAAAACACGCCTCCACTTGTGGATTTCCGGTCTTCCTTAGAACCAGCAAAATTCGCGTCACAAAATCCCATGATACTAACTTCATCTTTTTCCTTGTATTTTGCGTTTCCATTCACCTCCAAACCAGCTTCGAAGGCGTATGAGCTCTGCGCGTGGCCTTGTGCACTGCGTACGCAATGTCAGGCCTGCAGCAGCGCGCGATCCAAAGCAAACTTCCGGTCAACGAATGGAAATTCTTGATCGTCGGCGCTCCATCATTTCCACAATTTTTTTAATATATCTTGATCCTTGAGGTTTTCATCTTCGAATTCATCCCCGATCGGTTCCCTCACTGTGTTTGCCTCCTCCATACCATAACCTTCAGTAGGGCCTTGATCATGACTTCTTGATCGAGAAAATAACCATGACTTTCTTGGTACTCCACCCGCATGCCGAGAAATTTTGACACTTCACCCAAATTTTTTATTTCCAAATCCTTGAGCTCCTCGAAAAAATTCACCACTTGTACCTGCTTCGTTTCCGTGACCAATAGGTCATCCACATATACACCTACCACGACTGTTTCACCACAAACCCTCTTGAAATACAGACAACCGTCTGTAAAACTTTGTTCATAGCCTTGGCTTAGAAGCTTGGAGTGCAAGAGGCGGTTCCATTGCCGCCTGCTTCAAACCGTAAAACGTTTTCTTTAACTTTGGAACCACATCGCTTGACTTTCCAACTTGTAAGTCCTTGAGGTTTTCTTTCTCAATCTTCATTCCAGTGGGGGTGAACAGATATATATCATTTTCGTCCTCCAACGCTTTCACATAAGCGTTGGGGATGTTCCCATGCATCGCTCGTACTCTCCATTTCCGAGCAAACATTAGAATAATCCGGACAGTGGTCATCTCCATGACCGCGGCAAAGGTTAGTTCATAATCGACCCCGAAACGCTGCTCGTTTCCGCAGGCGACTAACCTCGCCTTGTAGCTCTCCACTTGTCCATTTGAATCGCCTTTTATCTTGAAAACCCATTTTGAATGCAATGGTTTGGCATTGGCTGGCTTCTTGACTATCTCCCAGACTTCGTTGTCTTCCAACGCCTTGATTTCTTGATCCATCGCATCAATCCACTTATCAGCGTCCTGGCGACCCATCGCATCGTGATAATTTCTTGGGTCACCCTCCATTACCATGTTAATCGACGCCTCCTTTTCTTCATCGTCACCGTCGTCCTCTTTTTTGCTTTCCGCCTGAGCCATGCGCTCGGCGTACTGGCACGTGAAATGACGATCGTTCGTCCAACGCGGCTTTCTTTTTGTCTGCTTTCTCGCTATTTGCTCCACGCTTGGCGTCACCACGGCTCCTTCTGACCCTCGGTCACTTGGTGGAGCTTCCGCCTGGCATTCTTTGGCTTCTCCAATTCTCAGCTGCCGGTTTTGCACATCCGTAAGCGTTTCTACATTCTTGACATGCTGGGTGACGGTCACCTTCCTTTCGGCTTTCAGATAGACCTTGAAGCCCTTGGTCTCCTCGCTTCGGCCGATAATTACCCCGACCTGCGCACGGTGCGCGAGAGTATTCTTTCCAGGGTTCCTGTACACGGTACACGGCGAGCCAAAAGGCACAATACCGCCTAGATTCGGCTTGTTTCCAGTGAGAACTTCCAGTGGTGACATCCTCTTGGGATTTGCGCTTGTCGGGGTGCGGTCCCGCACATAGGTTGCATACTCCGCCGCATCCCCCCAAAATGAAATTTTAATACACTTCCGAACAACATGCACCGGGCCATGTTCATCACGGTCCGATGTATGCGTTAGGCCTTCCCATTACTGGCTTGGTTCCCGGCCTCGCTTATCTGCCGAGCGACGCCGGTACTACGACAGAAATAATCAACATTTCTATATTCCGCTCCACCGTCAGTCCTTAGAACGTGAATCTTGCATCCAAAGATTCGTTCGAAAAACGCCAACAAATGTTCGAACTTTTTGCCGCAGTATCCTTGTTCTTGGCCAAAAAAAATCCTAGTGTAATTACGCTTGAAATCAATGAAATTCACCAAGTAACCGTTCCCCAAACGGTCTTCGGTGTGATTGGACCTTTAAGGTCGGAACAAATCACACCACCGGTTCGATCAACATGCGCGTTTTCACCGCTGTCTTTCTTCGACTGATTGTTCTTGGATTTCTTGCCTTGCGCGCAGGTAACACAGTGCCTGCGCGTCTCATCTGTAATCCGGATTCCATATTCCGGATCCTTTGACAACCTCATAATTGTATCATAATTGAGGTGGCCCATCCTCACATGAAAGTGCATAAGCGATCCACTTTGGACGTCGTGGTCCGGCGTGTAATGCTCTCCCGTCGGGTACTGCACCAACATAATCATTTCCTTGTACGTTTTCTTTAGGCGATCAACTTCACCTTCCACGGTGAACACATTATTCACCGAGCGCACTCGAGTGATCGGAAGGCGCGTGTCATGCCTGACAAGCGTCCTTTCTCTATCCACATAATTAATGACGAAACAGCCCTTTTCGAAAACACCATACGACAAAATGTTTCGGGCTGCTCCTTCTACGTAAAAAAAACATCTTTGATTCTCACAAGAGTTTCCGCGTTACCATGTACGAAACGAATGTACATTGTGCCCTTCTTGGTGATAACGAAAGTTTTTCCATCCACTTGATGGCACTGACGGTCTACAGTCTTCAACTCCGTCAAACACGTAAGATCCGGCGTCAGGTGCACACTTGCACCGCTGTCGAGAATCCATGTGACTCGACCGGATGTCACATCATTTCCGGCAATCATTAATGCGAAATCAGATTTCGGCATCTTCTTCTTTTAGCGCACTCCCTCTTGAAGTGCACCCGATCTCCACATGCGTAGCAACCGCGATTTTTTTTTACCACCACAGCCTATTTAGACTTTTACACAATCATATTTACTGATCCGGAGCCATGACCTTTATGCCGCCGACGGTTAAACTCAACAGCCTGCGCAAACTGACAGATTTCTTCAGCTTGCTGCAGATGGTCCATCCGTAAGTGATTGTAAAGTGACATCAGAACATTCGACATCTCTGGCACGGCATGGTAAATTATATTATCCAACACCATTGCGTCGCAGTTCGATCCGACTGCATCCGCCACTGCCGTGAGATATAGAAAATGTTCTGGCCAACTCCTTCCTGGTGCCTTGCGCGCACCTAGGAGTTTCATCACCTCCGCGTGCGTTAAAGGCACACTGAAAGCTGTATACATCTTATTCATGATATGCCACAATGCTGGTTCTTCTTTCCGCCAGGTTTCCGCAAACCGATCGTAATATGCTTCCGCTGGGCCAGCCATATAATGACCCAGCATTTCAACCTTGATGTCTTCCGTCCAACTAAACCCGCAGCATTCTTCAGCGATCGATATATGCCTGAAAAAAATCGTTCCTCACCCCCAAAATCCGTACCCAAGACCCTTATACGCTTCAGTTCCATCGAACGGCCGGATCTGGAGTTTATTCTCCTTGGCCGTCGGTGGTCTTGGCATCAGATATGGCTGCACATTAACATTTCTAGGCGCTACATATGCCTGCTGAACGTTTCCAGGTGCTGCATATGGCTGCTGGACATTTCCAAGTACTACATACGCCTGCTGGACATTTCCATGTGCTGCATACGTCTGCTGAAAGTTCCGATTCGAGGCTTGTTGTTGCATATATACCTTCGGCGGTTGCACGTAGGCCTTACCGGGGCTAGCACTCCCTCCCCTAGTGAACACGTCCTTGCCATCTTTGCTAATATTCTTGAAGCACATTTTTCCGGCGCTTCCGACGTTAGCCTAGTCTTTCTCTTCATCGCTTCCATACAGGGAGGCTAAGCTCATCTTGGTGTCTTCCTTTGACTTCGGCGCCGCAATTTGTGCCGGCACCCCCTTGTTTAACGATGATTCCAAATCATCGAAGCGATTCATCATATGTGCGAACAAACGCATCATATTCTCCGGACTGACTGTCTGATTCGACGAGTCACTGCCCTTACTTGGGCTCATAACCTGTTCGATGCTGTCGTTCATCCAGATGTTCGTACTGCGTGACACGTGTTTCAGTTGTTACGTACTGACGTGCCAAGTTCCACTCCACTTAGATGCTCCGAGCAAGTAGCGAGATAGCGAAAAATAAAACAATAAACGTAATCTTATGTTCCACAGTCCTTGCGCAACTTATACGTAAAAACAGCGACTCAAACCAACAACCACGTGATACGAGAATCCAATAAGCGAAAACAAATCTAACTGCCACTGCAGTGTACCAAGTAATCAACGTAATAAACTCCAAACAAGCCGAGAACTGTAGCGCGCCTGTTCTCCACTCATAAAATCCACACGTGAGTCAATAATCAAATTCAGAAGTGATTTATTAGAATTAAGTTTGTACCTAAAACTAACAATATACAAATACACAATGTTTTGTACCTAACCTAAAGTTATGTACAATACATCACCTTTTCACTGTAAAGTCGCTGAAAAACCAAAATGGCGACGCAAGCTGCAGCGCAAAAAGCGCGCGCTTCTAACAGAAATTATGGCCGTCACGACGTAACGTGCGAGTGACGTTGACAACCGATTGAAGGATGAACCTGCCGCCGCCAAGATGAAGTATTGAAAGGTTTTAGCATCCATCGTAGCGTATATACGTAGGAAACTCGAGTCGTAAAATAGTCTTATAGTGAAGTCAAATATACCAAATCGTCTCGTGTCTGTATCTCGACAACCAATTACAGCTAGATTGCGAGAGTGACACCCTTTGAGAGATTGTTGAATGTCCGACGAAGTGAATGCAAGTAGATGTTTATCTAATGCAAAGTTTATTGAGAAGTGATTAGCTAGCCTAACATGAATATGCATGAGCTGTTGAAGGTATACTATACCGCTAACAGCTGTTGTGTTACCTACATACCTTATCAGTACAAAAATAGACAGTACTCAGAACCGAGTACACATGCCTTATTTTTAGCACCTAAAAGATAAGAAATACAGATTGCTAACTAAAAACAAATGGTCCTACCTAATTATAATAATTAAGTATACAGACTATTTTTAACACTCCTCCTCAATGTGTATTCGAAAATCACACATGTTGAAGGCAGAGCGCGGCGCGTAGATCTTCGAACCTTGATCCAGGCAGTGCCTTGGTAAGTCCATCAGCAAGCATATCATGAGTCTAAACGTAGGTAGCTTCGATAAGTCCATACTTTAACTTTGAAACAATAAATTTGACTCGAATGTCAACATGCTTCATCTTGGCACTTGTTTGGTCGCCCTTGAAAATCTTGATTGCTGCTTGGTTGTCCATACAAAGTTGCATGGGCAGCTTCATCTTGACTTGAACTTCTTCTATGATCTACTTGAATCCCAAAAGCATCACTACGTTCGTCGAAGCCGCATAAAATTCCACTTCCATAGTCGATAAATAGACGGCACCTTGTTTCTTGCAAAGCCAAGCCACCAAAACGCCACCCAAAAATATGAGTCCACCGGAGGTTGACTTCCTATCGCTCTTGGATCCTCCGTAATCCGCGTCGCTATACGCCTTGATGCTCAACTCGTTGCTCGCCACCTCACCACGCCCCATACAAAACTTAAGATATTTGGTACCTTTGAGGTAACGCAAAATCTTCTTGGCAAGCTTCTAGTAAGCGATGGTGGGGGCATGAGTACGTCGAGTCGCCTTATGAACGGCGTACACAATGTCGGGTCTGGTGCAGCGAGCAATCCAGAGCAAGCTGCCGACCAAAGACTGGAAATCTTTGATAGTGATTGAACCATCACTATTGAGAGGCTCACTTGTTGAAGCGAGGTATCTTCAAAGTCGGTGCCGATCGGTGTTCGAACTGCGTTTGCGTCTTGCATCTTGAAGTCCTTGATGATCGCATCGATCGTCACCTCTTGATCCAACTTGTATCCTGAGTTGGTGTCAAAAACCACTCGCATACCAAGGAATTTTGATACCATGCCGATATTCTTAATCTCGAGGCATTTCATATCTTCAAAGAATTGCTCCACGAGCTCTTCCTTTGTACCAGTTACTAGTAGGTCATCAACATAGATGCCTACTATAACGGTTTCGCCATCCAAGTGCTTGACGTATAAACACATGTCCGTCAAGCACTGCGTAAAATCCAGTTCCAATAACTTTCCATGAATCAACTTATTCCACAGTCGTCCTGCCTGTTTGAGGCCGTAAAGCGTCTTACTGAGCTTGAGTACTTTTTCGGCTTGGTCGTGTGGTGGAGTCAAGTTCGAAATCGAAAACATTAGCATCGATAACCTGACTACCACCATCGCGCCCAGCCTTCCAACTTTCGGAGGGGGTACTCCGCGGACCACCACTCGAGATCTGGTCCGATCGTCTGCTGCAAGCAGACGACCGGTCGTCATCAGAACACACTTGGTCCGATTGTTTAGTGTCCATCTCACCTTGTGTACCCGATGGAATGGGCTAGTTACACACTCGGTGGATCGGGATCGCAGATTGGATCGAACCGGTCTTGAATATAGAAGACCGATCTGGGTAGGTATCTCTGGGGCGGAACTCTTCACCCCAGACAAAAACAGACCAAAAACACTTCCAAGAGATAACTTCCAATAGGTCGATCGTCCAAACGATCAAGACCTGACCAATACGAAATAATAGAGGGTAGACCGACCGTTCCGGTCTAGCCCCTGACCAATACGAAATAAGACCAAAACCGGTCTAGCTCCCAACCAATATTAAAACAAGCCAATATGTCCGCGTAAAGACCCAAATATGCTCGTGAAACTCCACAAACGATATCTCCACGCCAAGACCAATCCAGTGAATAGAACGTTCCAAACGTACTTGAGTTGAGGTGTTGAGATTGCCAAATCGTACTCCCGTCGAGGGACTTCCGGTGGGCCAAAGTGCGCGTGCGGCGCGTCCAGACCGGGTATAATGGGCGAGAAGGGATAATTCGACCCTCTGCCCCCAAACACTCCGCGGCGGGCGGAGGCGACTAGTGTACTAAAAGGGAAGAACGGCGACCCCTATCTGTGGTGTGAACCAAGACCAGAAGAGGTTTCAGCCACTTATCCGAAAGCTAAAAGATTTCCTTACTTAAAGGTATAACCTCTGTCCTAAAAGGTAAAACCACAACTAAAATACTACTACCCTATAGTCCCTAAATGTACCCCCACAAAAATATGTAAAATACCCAAAGTAGGGTGACTCACCAAAACTTGCGTTCTTGACACTTCTTGAGTCTGATAGGCTGAAAAGCCCCCTTGTTTAAACCAATCCGAAATTAGACCAAATGCCTTGACGAAACTTGACCAGAAGTGTGCCAAATTTTGGGCACGCTTCTCCACAGCCGCCCCTGAGTCAGACCGTGTCGCACAACGACAAAGGTCTGACCTCGTCCATCAAATTCAGTTGAACCTTGGTCATTCAGACTTTTCCGACATGGGGCAACGATCTTCTTCATCCGTTACAGGTACTTGCACTGCTGGACTTGACCTTCTTGTATTTCCTTAACGACCGTTCTTGTAGGCACCTCGCATACCACGTCATCGCATGTCACTTCGCCCGTCCGGTCGGTCCGGTCTGGTATCCCCCATCGTTCTACTGCACCTCAGACATCGGCAGGGCATCAGACCGGGACATACGCGCAGTTGCAAGACGCACTTGAAGAGATCGCACGTCTCCAGGAGCAGATTGCTCAACAGGCGACACAACGTAAGCATGCATATCCGGTCTTTACCTTGGACCTGTTCTAACCTTCGTTTGTCTTCAGCCCGTATACCTCCAGCCCGTATACCTCCTGGCATCAACAAGGCGATCAATGCCCTGCTTGCCGCCGATCGGCAGTTTCGGGAGCAGCTTGTGCTGGTCCAACAGCAGCAAGCAGAAGACCTGCTTGACCAGACCACGTTGAACATTCAAAGCGACGACCTCGAGAGGCGTCTCACTGAGCTCCGAATTTCGATTCAAGACCAGACCGAGGAGGTCCAGTCTTGTGAACGCAAGTCGAACGATTGGACGCAGGCAGCGAACGGTCGTCGGGCGGTATTAAAAGAATGTTATCAGCGCTTGGTTGACCCGTTGCGTCCTCGTCGGCATCCGGTTGCTTCCTCCAGCGTAGACCGGTCTGCGTCGGCCGCCTTGGTGGACCTACACCGGGACCAAGACCAAGGCCGTTCATTGGCCGAAATTCCCCAGCCCAAAATTCGTCAAAAGTCTAAGAAGCGCGCGGACGCGCCGAGTCCCTCGAGGGCGCGGGACACAGCGCGCGACCCTGAACTCGAAGGGAAGCGTGCGGTGCCTCGTAAGCGAGCCAAGATACAGGCGCCCCTCGTGGGCCCAAGCTTGGACGAGGATGACGACAGTAACATCTCCAAAAATCAAGCGCCCTCGACCGCCGGTGCTGACCATGCCAAGTATTCAGAGGTCTCGTCCTGGGATGACTCCGGCGAAGACTACGGTGATTCGGAGTTTGCTGTCCCCATCCCAACCAAGTCGCGAACAAGTCCACATGAAAGTTTTGTTCAAGTTGCATCGACTTCGGAGCAGACCAAGAAGACCGGTCCGCATGGTGGCGTTCCACCACCTCATGCGTCGACAAAGTCAACACCTACGGTCTTACCTGGGACGTCCAAGCTCCACAAAGATGCTTTGTTGGCCAAAGTGGAAATCGACAGTTCTTCCCTTCCGCCACGAACGCGTGAGGATACTTTGCCGTGGTCGCCAGGTCAGATCGGTTGTTTACGCCGGTCAACCCTGACCAAGCAGCTCCTGGCCCGGTCTTTCTCTCGTCCAGACCATTGGCTTTTCCCGCCGGCGAAGAAAGTTCCTGCCGCGTCGGAATGGCGGCCGGACTTGATCACGTCGGCACAGGTCTCCTGCTTGTACGCTGACGAGCCGTGGAAGATTTTCGAGCATCCCAAGCTGGGGTTCATCTTCCACTCGACTCCGTGGGCCAATGTTTTCATGACTCGGGTGAAATATTTTAACAAGACTCACGCTCAAGCCATCTGGGAGGCATCCCACTATCTGGTGCTTCCCCCTGAACGAGTTCGGCAAGACCCTGGATTGGAGACCATCCAGAACAAGCGCAAGCGGTGTCGGATCGGAGCGGGTAAGGCCTGGCAGTCCCTGTGCCAATATGTTTTGGACGGGATGCTGGCCCACGAGTGAGACGTCGATGTGTTCTTATATCCAGTTGTACTTAATATGCCGCGGCGTCCCGTCGAGAGGACCCGGCTGCTGGCTGACGGTGGCACATGGTACCCCGGTCTTGGGTGCATTACACCGGTCTTGGACCTCAAGGATGCTTTGGTCCAACTAGACCAACAAGAACCTTGGCGTAACCAGTACCAGGACCAAGTTGAAAAGCATCCGTCGTTGACCGTCGGCCGTCTGTGGGGTGATGGCGAGTGAGGTAGTAAGTAGTCGACCAGATAACACTTAATATATATCATCGTTCTTTTTCACATGTTCGGTCATCAAATCACTTGAGCTAATTTCACCACTTTCTCCATAGTTGACTAGACACGTTATCACCAACCGTTCCACTTACATCGCGAAAAAACAATCCACGTTCGTCACTCCACTATCCCAATTCGTCACATATTCACAATACACAATACACAAGACACAAGACCTTCCACCTCTTCACACCGGTCGGGAAGACCGATGCTACTGCATGTCTTGGTCTTGGTCTTCATGGGTCTGCATCACTGCGAAACGGTTACGACTGAATCGGTCCCGTTTGAATTCTCGTAGTAGTGGTCCACAGTTCAGGTCGGACTCATCGATCCAAGTTGTTTCATCATGGGCCTTCCATCGGACCAGATATTCTCGGTGGGTCCGGCCGAACCTGGTCTTCTTGACCGATCGGACATCTAAGACATTTTCCACTTCAAATTTGTCCTTCTCCAGCGGTCGTTCCCAACTGTCCTCCGGCAGTAATGCTTCATCGAAATCAAACCGTTCTTCCTCTTCTACTAGACAGGGCATTTTGGGACGATCAGGAAATTCTCGGACCAGTTTTAACTTGGACACATGTACGATCGGGAAGACCTTGTAGTCCGTGCCGGTTGTTACTAGACGGGCAGCGTGTTCACCAATCAGCTCGGCAACACGGAAAGGACCGTGCCACATGTGAGCCAGCTTCTTCGCATAGCCCTCCTTCACTCGGTCTAGGTACAACCATACCCTCGCCCCTGTTTCTATACCGTGAGGTTGGACCTGGTCGTTGTTCCGGTCTGCCCGGTCTTTTGTATCTTGACGTAACTTTTCGTTGACAATTTCTCTTGCATTCTGGTAATGTTTCTGGACCTGCATGCGCCAACGTCGAGCATCACGATCGCGGGTCCGAGTGCAGCCAATAGGTATCGCGGCCTCAAGAGTGGACAGGGGGTCCCATCCATACGCAAGATAAAAAGGCGTTTCTCCTCGGACCCGATCGGTCGACGAGTTGAGTGCAAACACCAGCCTTTCTGCGTATTCGTCCCAATCGCGCTGGTCTGGATCGGCAACGTACATCTTGATTGCTCTTGTAATAGTTTGTACCATACGTTCTGCCGATCCATTATCTTGCGGACGATATGCAATCGTCGCGCTCTGTTTCTGGCCCAGCATATTGTTAAACGACCGGAACACCTCGGCCATGAAACCGGGTTCTCGGTCGTGTCTGATGACCTCGCTGGCGCCGAACCTTCGGAACACGCATTCTTCGTAACTTTTGGCGATCTGCTCGGCAGACCGGGACGCACTTGCCTTCGCAATAACTAGACCGGTGAACAGGTCTACCCAGATCAACAACTCAGTATTGCCATATGTCGATTTAGGCAGCGACGGTATATGATCCATCGCTAGGACCTGGAAAGGGTAGGTAGCTTCGATATTTCCGGGCGATCGCCCCTTGATTACCGGTCTACCCTTTCCGGTCTCGCAATCCGTACAACAACCCACATATTTCTGTACACTTCGGAAAAGACCTCTCCAGTGAAAGTGGGACCTGATCTTGTGATACGTTCTGCCTATTCCCTTATGTCCCCTTCCAGACTCTCATGGTAGTGATGGAGGACATCCGGCTGCAGCAACTCAGGTATCACCAATTTCGCCAATCGGTCCCGGTCTGCACTGTCTTGGTCGGCATCGCGGCAGTAATATAGTAAAACATCCTCATCCACTTTGTAACTGTCTGCGATCTTGGCACATTCTTTCGCTTGATCATTCGTCAACTTAGACAATTCACCGCGCAGGTAGGTCTTCAAATTCACAATCCATTCTTCTTCGTCCTGCTCCTTGAGGATCCGTTCTGCCCTTAGTCGTTGCACAACAGATTCACTCAACCTTTCCTTTTGGAACGGTTGGTGGGACTCCGAGCTTTCGGTCTAGTCGCGACCATCACATGCACCTGGTACGGAGCGCTCTTGGTTCCGATCACCTCGGGGAGCCTGGTTATATTCATCAATTCATCAAGAACGGCCTCCTCGGTGATCGTAGCCCCGTTCTGGTCTCGCATGGCCTTGGTCGCGAGGTAGTCGGCGCTTCTGGTCCAGTCCCGTTTCACGTGCAACAGCTCGTGGTTGGGATGGTCTTTCAATGCCTTCATTACCCGATCATTTAACGACCTCAGCCGTGGAGCCTTGCAGTCGATCTCTCCGGTGATCTGCCTGATCACTAGGTTGGAGTCACCACATATGATGACTCGCCCCTTCTCTTGCGACGACAGCAGGTCCAGACATGGAAGTAGACCTCGGTACTCCGCCTCGTTAACATTAATATCCGTCGTGAAATCGGCAGCGGCTGCAACTATAGACCATTGTGGCCACTTCCGCAATATGGCACTATAGGCGCCGACCTTCTTCTTCACGCTTGCTGATCCGTCAAAACTTAAGACCAAGAGCTCTTCATCATGGTCGACGGTCGGTGGCGGTCTCGAAACTGACTGCCGATGTTGCTTCCTCGGGGCAATCGCTATCAATGCCTCGTCCACTTCAGACCGAGGGGTGATACTGGCAGCTAATGTGCCCAATATCTCTTCCTCTCCCCCGGTGCACTTAACGACCTCGAGGGTCCACTGCGACAAGACCGCCGACCATCTGCCTAGACGTCCGTCCATCCCATTGGCTGATAATAGCCAGGCCAAAGTAGACCGCCTTGACAGGACCTTTATAGGTCGACCGACCAGCAGGTTGTAACACACATCCAGAATTCGTAGCAACGCCAGAACTTCTTTCTCGACAATTCCATAGTTCACTTCATTTGGCTTCAGCGTTCTGCTCGTGAACGTGACCGGATGGTACACTCATCATGATCTTGTACTAGAGTGGCCGAAATGGCCCACTGACTATCATATACAATAATGGTCGGGACCTTTTCGGGATCGAAATGCTTCAAAATCGGTGCCGTCACCATCTTAGCCTTCAACATACCAAAAGAAAACTTTGCACGCTTCATATGGTCTTCGGCCTCCACTTGCGGACAATCTGCAGCAAGACCAGAGTCGGCGCCCCCATGTAAAGTTGCCTGGTCTTCTTCGCGCAACATATGGTAGTCCACTTCCCGGAGCTCATACAACACAGCCGCGTAGATAGCAAAATCTTCGATGAAGCGGCTGTAGTAGCTTAAACTTCCTAGGAAGGACTGCATTGCCTTCAGAGACTTGGGAAACGGGAGGTTGCTTAACGAATCCAGGTCCTTAGGATTAGCCTCTAGACCATTGTTCGAGACCATATGACCTAAATAGGCGACCTTGGACATACCCCAAAAACTTTTTATGGCGCTGATAGATAGGTTCCAGCGGTCGCATGTCTCCAACAATCGTTAACCCTTCTCACACAGATCGTTCCATGACGAGGCAGGTATCAGAATGTCGTCGATGTACGACCGCCTCCCTAGAACGGACGGTCTTCTTTCCCGATCGGGTTCACCCTCTGTAAACACATCATAACTTTCGGCAGGGTCCCGATCGGTCTTGATTTTGAAGTGTCCATAAAGTGCGTTGTCTATCAACCTTTGATAGATCTGGGGTGCGTTCTTCAGACCGAACGGCATACGGTTCCACTCGAAAAGACCAAACGGTGTCACAAGTGCGGAAATATCACGGGCTCGATCAGTCATCGAGACCACCCAAAATCCACTTGCCATGTCCAGCGAACAATACCACAAGGTCTTGTCCAGGTCTTCCAACAAATCATTAATCAGCCGCATCGAGTACACCATAAGTTTAGTCAACCGATTTACCAGCCGATAGTCGATGCACAGTATAATGTCAACGCCGTTCTTCTTGATAACAATTACGATCGGCGAGGCCCATGGCGAGTCGACGGTCTAATAATCTTGGTGACCAATAGTCCTTTAATGAGATCAGAACGCTTTTCACGGTACTGTGGCGCCACGCGTCGACATCGCCGGGCAATCGGCTTGGCATCTCCAACGTCAATATCGCAAATCGCACCACGGGCTGCAGGTGGTAAGACGTTGCCCTTTACGATCAGCAGATGTATTTTCTTCCATATGATATTCTTCAACTGCTCGATCTGGTCTGGACTGTAAGGTCTTGATCACCCACTTGTAAATCATCCGTTGTAACTTCGGGCGAGTCGACAGACACTTCAGGGAAGACTGCCATTTGGCTTTCCAGCTCCTGAATGTACTGTTCCCCGCCTTCATGTATACAGACTTGTTCATCTTCTGGGGCGATATCACATAGACCAGCTGGACCAGCTGAACGCCCCTGGTCTTGATCGACGGGCTGTCCTTCACTGATATCGGTCTGATTAGGAATACCGTCATGGTCCGACCTAGCAATTTCATGTTCCCCTTCTTCCGTTTCTTGCTCCGCTGTCGCCTGGTCTTGTGCTGACACCACGTTGACTAACCTTGGCTCGTCTACTTGATGGTCCACCGTTCCTGGTGACTGCGGCGCCTTTCTTCGGACCAACATCTTTTTTGGGGTGAAATAACTTGGTCTCTCCACTAAAGGTGAGGTATCCTCTTCCACCGACCCATCATCGCTGATAAGATCGGTGGTCGATTGGTACGCCAGGTTTTGCCACTCGACATACCGCCTCGATTTAATCGAGACGAACCCCATCTTCCTTGGTACCTTCCCTTCTGCTAACCACATACCGACAATAGTGTTATTGTCCAGTGTCAGCGGCTTGTCACCGATATTGGTAACACGGACAAAATCACGTCGACCAGCACTCTTTACGAAGGTAGGGAACCACCGATCGCCCCTGGTCAACCATAACTTCCTCGAACGAAAACCTTTCTCGACCGGGGTATCGGCAGACCGACCGACTGGGATAGTGAGGTCTTGGTCCCACCGGACCAGATCGGTATCGAACCATACAGAGGTCTTCGACCAGCCAACTGGACCTGGACCTCATCCGGGAGTGTAAGCACTCATGTGACAGGTCTAGGCGAATACCAGCTGGGACCATGAAATCCATACCTAGTATAGCTTCCTGACCAGCCAACTTGCCAACCCAAGCGCTAAAAAAGTAGACCAGCGATCCCGACAAAGTAATTTTCACACGCGTTCTTCCTTCGGTCATATAAGAGTTTTCACCGATCCCGACGCATTCTTGTCTCTGGGTATCGTCTATACGACATCCGACCTTACGAGCACAGGCGGAGTCGATTTTCGAGACTTCAGCTCCAGAGTCGAACAACATCGTCGCATTCTGGTTATTAATCTTGCCACAGGCTTTAGCCTGCTTGAACCATTTATCAGGCGCGTGATACTTCCAGTATCCGCGGGATTCTCCAGGCAGCAAGTCCAACTGCATAACCACCTTGGTCCGGGAGTACTTATCGGTCTTCAGACTGTAGACCGGATGGACTCGGTCGACGCAATTTGGAATAGAACGTGTATTGTCGGTCTTATCCTCATTGCCGACATATGCATAGATGTGAACCGTAGAACGCTCGGCTCGATCCAGATTCCAACCTGGCGAGCATTCTAGTTTAACATCTTTTCTGCGTCCGGCAGCAGCATCCCCGCGTGCTTGTCCGGCACGTACCACTTGCGTATCATGTTAAAAAATTCTTCAATCTTGCAGTGGCCGGCCTCGTGGATCTCTCCACATGACTTGCATACGAAGAGGCAATGTTGAGTCGGGTGGCCGCGTCTCTCGCACTTCTTGCACGCCATCTTCTTCCAGCAGTTTGGACCATCATGTTTGCTCGACCCACAGTGGGAGCGATTCTGACGAGGTCGGTCTGGATCGGACTTGCTTCCGTTCCTTCCCTTCCGGTCTACCTGGTCGGACTTCGACCTGGTCTTCGGGGCAGGTCCCGCAACATAGACGTAACGATACTGGTCTTCACCCGATGACTCCTGGATGTATTGACTTCCACTTTCTCCTTCCAATACCGTGCTGTCTTTGGATACGATCTCCTTGACCGCTCGGGTCGGTCTGGTCCAGGGTCTCTTGACCGGAGCGGTCTGGGTCTGGGTCTTGGATCGGTAGCGACCTGATCCACCAGCACTCTCCGCCCTCATGCTACGCGACTGCTGTAGCGTCCGTAGAGTCTGTTCAACTTCACCCGCGTCCCTAAGACGCAGCAGAGTAAGCTGGTCCGCCAGTTCTTGATCGTACAGGGTACTAATGTAGTGACCCACATGTTCCAGAGCAGCACCGTTCGGCGGGTTATTCTCTTTAATTGTTATGCCGGCACGAAGTGCAGCCACGTTAAACTGATGCAAATACTCGATCGGTGTCTCGTCGCTCCGCTTCTGCATGTGGTGATACTTGCGGGCACTCGAAAATCCAGAGTTGCAATATTGCCCTTCAAACTCTGCACATAGCTGGTCCCAGTCAGACCGGACATCCCGACCTAACTGTTGGATCCAGTTGGCAGTCGGTCCTTTCAACAAATCCCGGAAGATCAGACACTTTTCACTTTTCGGGGTCTGGTCTCGCAGGAACGCAGACTTGACCCGACCGAACCAAGACCGGGCCTGGTCTTCATCAGCATCCTTGCCAGTGAAGTCCTTGAGGTCGGCCGTCGCGGCCATACGGATGCGCGGAATCGAAGCAGATCCAAAGTCGTAAGCAATAGTGGAGGATAGGTTAGCCTTGCGTGGCTTGCCAGCGCCCGTACCGTCTGACCCACAGTGGTCGTCAAGACCGCCGACCGACTCCATGTCACAGTCACTTGTCTTGCTTTGTCTACGCGGTCTGGCCGGTTGCGGCTTGCGCTTCCCTTTGCCGACTTGCTTATCACTTCGAGTGGGCTTGTCCACAGATGTTACCGATTCCATATCCACATCTCGGCAAACATTGGCACTTGATGGGTAGACCGGTCTTGGAGATGTGGGCGCAGAGGTGGTCTAACCCGGTCTTCCATGAAATGCTCCATCATCGTCTCAAACATGGCTTGGACGTTAGCTGGAGTCATGGGCAACGTATTGATACCCTCCTTTTTCGGAACTGAGGCATGTGGGGGTAGGTGGAGCCCCGACTGGCAAGCAGCCCTTTGCTGCCGCGCGTCCTTTTTTTGTTCCGGCTGGGCATGGTCCACCCCCATGGTCATCCGCTCGACACCAGTCTCCAACTCTGATGAGCTGTTCGAGGCCGGTGGAGATTGATAAACTGATTCGTCATCAGAACCAATGTCAACAAGCGCTGTGGAGACTTCAGCGACCTTCACTGCTGCGGTGGGAGTTGGGCGGCGAACCGCCCCCACCAGTGGGACCAAATGGTCGTGGAAGGTCGACATCGACGATTTCAGCCTCCAAGTATCAAATTCAAATAGTTTTTGGACATCGGCGGGGTTCTGCATTTTAATGCCAACCTCCGCCAACATCGCCACCAAGCTCTTCACCAACAGTAATGGGCGATCACTCTGGATCGGCTCGGTAGTGGGACCGAGAAGATGGTCGGGGATCTGGAGGTTCAACACCCGAAAGACCATGTCAAAGCGAACAAATCGTTTCAGCTCAAAAATGTAATACATCTTGTTTAGGTCTTCTTCATTGATGCCTCCATCTCCGTCCTGCGACTCTTATTCGAGGTCGTCTTCGTCGACCGGCATTCCCAACCCTTTCTTGGGAATCTTGGGGACCTTGGGGAGGTTGGTCTGATCGTTCTGATCAGCCTCCAAGTATTTTTCGTCTTTTAATTTTCCATCAACTTTTTTATGCACATACATAGGATCAGGACCAAGGTCCTGATCCTTTCCGGAACTATAGCAAGACCTGATATAGTCCCGATCGGCTCCGGTGGGAGCCTTTTGGGGAGGAAAAAACTTATTAATCCCGATCTGGTCCTCCACCACGCCTGATCGGACATCGCCATCTTTATCAACAACGAGAACGTAAGGCGATAGCCTTTCCTTACGTCCTCTCCAGAACGACTCCATATTCAAATCATTCAAATCTTCGAATCCAATTTTTGATGGAATATCAACACGGTGATATCCACGATCACCAAGTGATCCGGGCACGCGCACCATTGTGGTGGAGTCAAGTTCGAAATCGAAAACATTAGCATCGATAACCTGACTACCACCATCGCGCCCAGCCTTCCAACTTTCGTAGGGGGTACTCTGCGGACCACCACTCGAGATCTGGTCCGATCGTCTGCTGCAAGCAGACGACCGGTCGTCATCAGAACACACTTGGTCCGATTGTTTAGTGTCCATCTCAACTTGTGTACCCGATGGAATGGGCTAGTTACACAGTCGGTGGATCGGGATCGCAGATTGGATCGAACCGGTCTTGAATATAGAAGACCGATCTGGGTAGGTATCTCTGGGGCGGAACTCTTCACCCCAGACAAAAACAGACCAAAAACACTTCCAAGAGATAACTTCCAATAGGTCGATCGTCCAAACGATCAAGACCTGACCAATACGAAATAATAGAGGGTAGACCGACCGTTCCGGTCTAGCCCCTGACCAATACGAAATAAGACCAAAACCGGTCTAGCTCCCAACCAATATTAAAACAAGCCAATATGTCCGCGTAAAGACCCAAATATGCTCGTGAAACTCCACAAACGATATCTCCACGCCAAGACCAATCCAGTGAATAGCACGTTCCAAACGTACTTGAGTTGAGGTGTTGAGATTGCCAAATCGTACTCCCGTCGAGGGACTTCCGGTGGGCCAAAGTGCGCGTGCGGCGCGTCCAGACCGGGTATAATGGGCGAGAAGGGATAATTCGACCCTCTGCCCCCCAAACACTCCGCGGCGGGCGGAGGCGACTAGTGTACTAAAAGGGAAGGACGGCGACCCCTATCTGTGGTGTGAACCAAGACCAGAAGAGGTTTCAGCCACTTATCCGAAAGCTAAAAGATTTCCTTACTTAAAGGTATAACCTCTGTCCTAAAAGGTAAAACCACAACTAAAATACTACTACCCTATAGTCCCTAAATGTACCCCCACAAAAATATGTAAAATACCCAAAGTAGGGTGACTCACCAAAACTTGCGTTCTTGACACTTCTTGAGTCTGATAGGCTGAAAAGCCCCCTTGTTTAAACCAATCCGAAATTAGACCAAATGCCTTGACGAAACTTGACCAGAAGTGTGCCAAATTTTGGGCACGCTTCTCCACAGTCGTCTTGAGTGCATGCATCGGTTTTTGATGCATACCTTGGGGGATGAACATAAAAATATCGTGTTCATTTTCCTCAGCCTTAACATAGGCGTTTGGAATATCCCCGTGCCTCGCAGGCACCTGCCACTTGGTCGCCAACGCCAGAACCAACTTGACTGTATTCATATCTTTAACGGCGGCAAACGTTAAGGTGTAATCAATACCAAAACGTTGCTCGTTGCCACATGCAACGAGTCTAGCCTTAAACCGTTCGATTTCACCATTTGGTCCAGCTTTGTGTTGAAGACCCATTTTGTGTAGAGAGGTCGACAATCTTGAGGTTTCTCGACGACGCTCCAAGCTTCGTTGCGTTCAAGAGCATTAAGCTCCTCCTGGACAGCAGTCGTCCACTTGTCCTTGTTCGCCGACTTTATTGCCTGAGTATAACTCTTCGGGTCCATTTCACTAACGAAATGTATGGACCCACCATCTTCAACTGCACTTGGAATTTCAGTTGTGAATTCGTCAGCAGTTGTCGGATCTTCAAGCTTGGACTTGGAAACACTTTGCGCGACACAGCGCTCGCGTTGCCAACGTTTTTTGTTGCGAGACTTCATCTTGTTGGGGGTCGGAGAGGCAGTCGTTTTTTTTCCTGATTGTCGATCTTCCACCATACTTTGTTGAAGTGTACGGTTTTGATCGGGGTTCAAGGTTTCATCGATAATGGCCATCACGGCCGGAAAATGAGTTTCATTGTCGATGATGACTGAACCGTTAAGACCTTGTTGGTCTTTTGGATGTCGAAAATTTGAGATTGGGTGGACTTGTGTAATAACACACGGTTGCCTTTAGCATAGGCCATCTCGCACCCTTTCTCCTCCAAAAGACGATACGACAAGATGTTTTTGGAGTGATTATCCACGTAAAATACGTTCTCCACATGAACGGTCTTTGGTTTACCACTGGCATGGACTTTCAACAAGATCCAGCCTTTATATGTAATTTCCAGCTGTTTTCCATCAGCCTGGAAACACGTGCCGTTAACTGGTTCGGCATCACGCAGATACTTCCGTTGATTACCCAAGTGAATACTAGCACCGGAATCGACTATCCAAGTGTTTGCAACCGATTTCGGCGCAAAATTCGAAACAGCGAGCGAGAAATCGACTTTTTTGTCAGGCTTATTAGGGAATTTCAGTCTAATATAACCTACTTTACCACAACCATGACACTTGATGAATTTCTTCTTATCTTCAGCCAGATTCACTGCTTCGTGATTGTGCGACTTGACAGCCCTTGATTCGCCCTCGACAGCTGTGCAAAGTGTGTTAACTCTTCGGCATGTCGAAGGTAGTCCGTCCGCGTGTGATCGTACTTAGCCATTAACACCGTCCTCAATTCCGGCGAGGCATGATGGACCACATTGTCCAGTACGAGCGGCTCACTGTTGACAACAGCTTCGGAAATTTGCACCAAGTAAAGGAAATGATCATTCCATGAGACCTTGGGGCTCTTCCTACTGGTGAAGAGTTTCATCGCCTGTGCAGAGGTGATGGTCGTGTGAAATGCACTAATCATATTATTCATCACATGCACGAGAGTGGGCGTTTCGGTCCACCATGTGTCGACCCGTCTGTTGTAGTACTTCTCGGCAGTACCACCTAGGTAATGACCGAGCAAATCGACCTTGAAATCTTCGCTCCAGTAGTATCCGCAAGCGGATTCCGCGATAGAGATTTGTCGAATAAATCTTGTACCCCAGTCCTTGAATCCAGCCCCAAGCCCTCGGTACTGCTCGGTACCATCAAAGACTTTGATGGAGAGTTTGCTCCCTTTTGCGGAGGGGGGCTTGAAAGCTGGGGACGTTGATGCATAGGTGCACCCATACCAAGGTTATTTTGGTGTACATTTGGTGGTACGTTTGAGGGCACCTGCGGTTGCCTCTCCGGAGTGCTCTCAAGCGACTCCATGCGCATGCGAGTCCCTAGGCGCATCGAATTGTTGAATCCAAAGTTGTTCAGGTCCGGTTGGACAAGGAAGCCTCAAGATTGTCCATGCGATCACATAATTTCTTGAACATCTCCAAAATCTGCATCCCTTCGGCTCCGAAAGGGGCCGGCTTCTCTTTAAGTGATCCTTCTTCACTTGATACGGCTTGACCCTTTGGGCTCATAACCTGTTGAAAGGTTTTAGCATCCATCGTAGCGTAGATACGTAGGAAACTCGAGTCGTAATAGTCGTATAGTGAAGTCAAATATACCAAATCGTCTCGTGTCTGTATCTCGACAACCAATTACAGCTAGGTTGCGAGAGTGACACCCTTTGAGAGATTGTTGAACGTCCGACGAAGTGAATGCAAGTAGATGTTTATCTAATGCAAAGTTTATTGAGAAGTGATTAGCTAGCCTAACATGAATATGCATGAGCTGTTGAAGGTATACTATACCACTAACAGCTGTTGTGTTACCTACATACCTTATCAGTACAAAAATAGGCAGTACTCAGAACCGAGTACACATGCCTTATTTTTAGCACCTAAACGATAAGAAATACAGATTGCTAACTAAAAACAAATGGTCCTACCTAATTATAATAATTAAGTATACAGACTATTTTTAACAAAACAGAATCACGCGACAGCAAAATACCGCGCATCTTGCTTCCGTTTGGCAGGAGCAGGTGTGGGGCGGTTCAGGGTTGTCATTTCATATTTTCCTTTTTTTTAAGCTTTGTACCATATTTTGCTTTTTTGGTCGTTAAAGGCTTGTACTGAGAAATGCATTTAGAGCATCTCCACCGGTCAATGTTAAATGCGTTCTATATCAATTTAACACGGACATTTAAAAAATTCGTTCTCCACCGGTAAAATTAAATCTGTGCTAAATTAGAAATTTCTTAAAATCCTGGAGACCCAGTGCCAAATCTGGAATCATTGTCGACGCGTATTATATCATATCAAATTGATATGATATAAGATAGACACCGCTGGAGCAAGTGCTCCGAATTTATTAAATAAATTGAGGTTGTAACACTATGCAGCTACAATTTGATATAATATAGCACGAACCGGTGGAGATGCCCTTAACCAATCACATAAGGTGTGAGTTTAGGGAAAATAGGGTGTGTGCTTAGGGCTTCCCTATAGGATATGAATAGTAAACCTTATTCAAAATAAAGTTTAATACTGAAACAAATCTACATTTGTTTCTTACCTATTGTGTCCTTCTCGTACTTCCATAAATATAAAGAATCGCACATTCCTTTGAGTTTTGGATACCTGAAATTGATGGCCGGCATTAACTTCCTTTTAACTTTCACGGCGTAATGCTCTACGACAAAGGAGTTCACCCCATTTTTTCGATGCATTTCTAGGCTGTTGTCCTTTTGCATTGGTTATAGCGTGTACCACCGCGTAGAATATTTCCTGCGGTCGCTTTCCTGTCATCTATTGAGTAGATATGGTTCTGCTGAGTACCTAGTCGTTTGTCCTCGTTCTCGTTAGGATGCTGTGTATTCTCTGTTCTTAACTTGTTCTCTGCAACTACTCATGTCCCCTCAGGAGGACCAGAGAATGGACAGCATCCTATCAGAAATAAGGTTTGACAGGCTTGACCCAAAGACCCCTTTCAAAGCTTATTTTTGATTGGCTAAAATATGAGTGCGTTACGTTAGAAGTTTGTGCTAGCGACGCGTTAATTTTTACCTTTTTATTTCAGTCAAAACAACACACACGACAAACTTCACATACTCCTTTTGTTCAGTGTTACTTCTGTTTAAACTAAAGATAACCTACGCCTACACTTAGCCACCGAACAATATTTGTTCCATGAACACCTTTTCAAAAACACCGAGCTAATACTACGCCACCGTCTTGTCCGTCAACTTACTGGACTCTTGTTGCTCCTGCTGCTTACCGGTTTCAGCAGTCTCACCCGACTCCTTCAATTCCTTGCTCTTCTTTTCCTGAGCTTTACCGAAAGGCGTAGTACTCCAAAGCTTTTCAAACTCTTCTGCCGTGCCCTGAGAGCAAATTGTATGGTGTTCACCTTCATCTTGTGCGTTTTTTCGGTTCCACACCGTCTTCAAACGCTTGCCTAACATCTCCCGCTCGTGCTCAGCTTTCAAGCGACCTGTTGAATCTTCATAGCGTCGACGGGTACTCATAATCTTCTGACCATTTTCATCCAGTACGGACGAGCTACTAAACGAGTACGACGAGAAAGCACGCTCGTTTTCTGTCTCGGGGGTCTCGTCTTTCTTTTCTTTCTGCTCCTCATTCGTCGGTAGATCCTTGAAAAACTCCTCGTCGGAGCTGGCAATAGGCGCCAAGCACATACTCGACATTTGCGGTAGGACACTAGTGTCCATCATTGCCAGTTCCACCATCGACATTGGGTGCCATAGTGTTGGACGAACCAAATCCCACGACGAAAACATCTTGATCTCTTCTTCTTGTTGCTTTGTTCTTCACTGAAGGAATTCAAAAGTGAGCTTCAACCGAACTTGCATCTTTCTGCTTTCTTTTTCATTCTGCTCTAACGGTAGCATCAACCTAACGCATAAACGTTGCATGTACTTAGCTTTAGTCATTCGTCATTTCTCGACGCCACGTCCCCTTATTCTCGTCATTACGGTTGATGATTACCCAAAAGTGGACCTCTGACTTGAACTTTGGTTACTTTAGTATCAATTATACTTCATAATTGTGCACTAAACAAATTTCCATACCAAACATCTCCACGAGCAAAGTAAAATTACAAAAAAAGCGCGTTTTAAGGTATTTAGTAGCGAAGGAGATGTTGGACTATTACTGACAAGTAATAGTTAACATACGCAGCGATATATCCGAAATTTACTCAATACCTTCATAATGTCGCGTTAGATTGGTTCCCCGGATTGTAAATCAAAGCCTGCTTTAGAGCAATTGATCGTTCCGGTGAAATCCTATTACAACCGACCTGACGCGACTTTTCAATCCTCTAATTTGACTCAAATTTATCGGATATGTTACCCGGTGATACAAAAGATTTATTACAGGTCCAACACCCAAGAATTTCTCTAGAGAAACAGCCGCAAGGCAGTATCGATGATTGTTATCCTGTAACGGTAGCCCATAGAGAAACAACTTTGAAGTTCGTTAAAAAGAAAGCTATATTGGTCGGCTATGTGACATATTACCGCTGTTGGACTTGATTCCTGAAAGAAGAAGGCAATTGATATCCGTATTCCCCCAAATTACTACCCTTATCCCCCCCAAATTACTACCCGTATCCCCCCCTCAATTATAGGGCCAACGCTAAAAATAAAAGTTGATGATGTAATACGTTTTAGCAATCCCCCTCTACCTCTATATAGGTGTCACATTCCGGGGGGGGGGGCGGCGATGCATTTTGGTACAACAAAACTTTACAGGTATCAACTAGGTCGCTTTTACGGAGGGAAAGGTCGCTGCCCGCTGATGGGAAGCGCAACTGTTGCAGACGCGCGACGCTTTTGTGCTAGAGATGTACGACAACGTCCAGCGTCGTCTTGAACAATTGCCGCAGACGAGCGATCCACATAATCTCTTCAGCACCGAGTTTGAAAGCAACAGACATCAGTCAGCGATGGCACGACGTTGAAGCTCAACCTCTATCTGTCAAGCAGAAACGAGCGGCCACCCTTTTCTGCATCGATCCCTCCTACCTGCAGTGGTGACGGGGTCGATATACTATGAATGTCTGTGTACAGAAGGTGCAGACGTTGAAGATCTTGTCTAACATAAAAATCGGAGCCAGCGTCGCTGTCTTTAGGCTCCGACGACGTAGGGCCAGTTCATCACCACCAGAAATACAATGTTTCAACGCTCGTACCCACTCATCTCTCTCTGCCAGAGACAGCGACTCGAAAACGTAAGTCGTCTGCGTGCACAGTTTCTAAGACGACAGCAACAAACGAAATGGTGTAAACAATGCCCGACGAAAGTAAGGTGAGAGCAACAGACACACCAGATCCGACGGGAATTGTAAACGAACCACGTCTCGTTTTTAAGAGAGACTACCAAGCACAACTCAGTGGGGACTGTCTCCTCTAGTTGCGTCATCTTGAACATCGAGCCCAACGAAATAGTTTGTAGCGTGAGCGTGATCCACAGCCGTCGAAATTTCTTGCTCCTAGTACTGCTGGTGGTCGGACTGCCGTTCGTACTGGACTCATCGGACTCACTCACTACAGCGCCATCGAAAACACTGAGCCAGCCATTTTTTATGGCAAAGCCACTTCCAGCTCGCAGCTACTGGAGGACTCGTCGTCATTGTCCATTAGCAGCTACGAACGAAGGCTAGTGCGACGCGGATGAGTCTTACCACTAAGATTTCGGTCAATAGACTCGCGAATGTCACTTGTCCATCCAACTTTGTCTTCTTGTGTCTCGGTCAGCAAAATAAAAGACTTGAGCGGCGAGTAGAAGCAAGAACGCGCTAAGCGTCGGCACTGTAAGTAAACTCTAAGAGCAGGTTTTCACGACAAGCAAAATAAATATACGCACTTGTTCGATGTCGTGACGGGAGTTAGGACACCTGGCAGGATCGAGACATCATCTTCCACCTTGCACTACCACAGATCAAGCAAATGGAACTTTTTCTTGTATAGACCACCTTGACATCCATATACCATAGTTAAGACAACAACCATACACAATCAACCTTGTGATCAGTAGAGCATCCAAAATACAGGTGAAAGGAAGGATTTACTTACCGTTCTCAAGGAGCACAAAGTAGTATAATTGAACCTTGCTTCGACACACTTTGTGCAGCATGCCATCTCGCACAAAGTGTCGTCCAGAGAGATCCATTCCTACCTTTGCACTTACACTCACTAGTGTACGTGTATTCTCATGGATCTCACTAATCTCCTTGATCTTGTTCGCGACCCGATCCAAACTCTGAATCGCTGATTGGAGCGGTACGAAGTCTACGTGTTCAGGTGGTATACATCCGAGCAGCTCTTGAAGAAGCAACTTATAGCGCGGAATCCTCTCCACTGGCATGTTTAAATAGCGCCTCAAACGGTTCACATATGCCTCAGGAGGTAAATCCCGTAAAAATTCAGCAAATTCTGGTGACTCCGACGCAGAAAGAGCGGCACTATGACGGCTTGCAACGGCTTGCATACGATGTGTATTGTTGCAATAGTGGCGAATATGCGTGAAAGATGGCCAATCAAATGCGTATTACATCATCAACTTGTTTTTTTTTAGCAAAAGGGTCTATAATTGAGGGGGGGATACGGGTAGTAATTTGGGGGGAATACTGATATCAATTACCAAGAAGAAAGGACCCCATCATAAAAAATTGAATTTAAGTCAAGGTCGTCTAACTTTTCATAGTATACTTTCTATTTTACTCTTACAGAAGATATTGGGAGTACTAACACGCCAAGAGTGAAAAACAACGGCATCTCTTACCCTCTAACACAGGCACACAGTGGTTGGCTTCACGAGCCCACAGCAGCTGATGAATTATTTTGCAGTACAAAAAACATTAATTGGAATTTTTTTATTTTTACAATTAATGTTTTTTGCTACGGCGAAATCATATAAATTACGCTCGTTTCTGGTGAAAACCCAAAACCTAACATCTCATGGAAAACGATATATTTATTGAAAGATAATGGTGAAAATGGAGTATTGGCATTTCAGAACAAAGTTATACTTTGTGTTGACGCATAATCGAAATAAGCGAACAACATAAGCACCAGTGGTTACCTTCGCATTTGTTGCTGCATGAATTAAAGCGAAAACAATAGTATGATTTGGGTTAGATACTTTGTGGTTGTAAGCACCCCTTACTTTAACAGCCGGACCTTGTGACCTTTTCTTTCGCCATTTTCCTTAGTATCAAGGCCCTTTATGCAGCTTTGCCAACGAATTTTTCGTTGGGTCTCTCCAGATCATGCAGATGACCCGAAAAAAACTATTATATCGTTAAACGTTGTTGGTTTCTTGGTGAGCTGTTATCTCGGGGATACTCTTCCATGGCTATTGTTGCGCATGCTTACCTTTCTCCATCTTGTAGTCTTAATACAGTTATATGTAATCAACTTGCCCTTAGCGTATAGTCTCCACGTGAATATGCGTAATCGTTCAGTAAATGCCAATACCAAATAAATCGAAATCTCCACTTGTACCCACACCACTGATACCTAATGCGTAACGTGATTCCTACTGTCCTATCACACGATCACACGTTGGTCCAAAGTAATAATTATTGAAGGTTTCTACCAATCGTCACAACGCGAACACGCGACGATACGATGCGTGTAGAGTGTTGGTGATTAGATGCACCAAATGATTGGATGCATGTTGCATGTTTGTATATTGCCTAGTTGTAGCTGACGTCACAGCATGACGTCACTACAATGACGTCATAGATGACGTCCTAGACTAGCTAGTTAAATCATTCATAAATAAATCACTTTCGAATTTTCATTCATCTGATCAAGTGCCCTTCACTTCGTCTCCTCAAGACCTCACACTCTTCCGCCTCCGGTCTCTTTCAGTTCGTATCAGGTTATGAGCCCAACAACCATGTCCACTGCCCAAGATGTCTCCTCCAAGGTTAATATCGACAAGTTCAACGGTGACAATTACACGACGTCGAACCGCTACATGCGTGGCGTGTTCCTCACCAAGTCAGTGTGGCACGTCGTGAACCGAGAAACGACTCCAACCTTCGCCGACCCAAGAGCCAAGGAAGACTACGAGAAATCAAGCAACATCGCGTTTGGCTTAATGCTACTGCATATGAATGCCGACTACCATCATGTGCTTGACAACTGTGAAGAAGCGTGGAAGGCATGGATGCGGCTGAAGACGTTGTACAGTGGATCCCAGAAGGCTGGACGCATCTACCTCAAGCGAAAGCTCTTCAGTATGGAAATGGCGGAAGGCGGCAATGTGTTACAACATTGTAATGAAGTTCTCAACATCAAGGCCAAGCTCAGAAGCATTGGGGCGAGGATGGAGGACGAAGATGTAGCAATCTGCCTGCTGCAAAGTCTTCCCAAGAGATACGAAAACATCGTGCTGAACTTGGAGATCAGCAATGCGGAGCTGCGAACCCAGGACGTCGTGAAGGTGCTAACGAATGAGCATATCAAGAGACAAGGCGAGAAGACGGCAACGATGAAGACGGAGAACGCAGCCAAGGCGTTCAACACCGACTGAGAGCCTCGTCAATGTGCGTACTGCGGAAAATTGGGGCACACGGCGGACAAGTGCTGGACCAAACAGAAGGACGAGAATCGTGGCCCAAAACGCGGCGGCAACGGCCGTGGACGCGGGGCCAACAACATCCAATGGCGAAACAATAATGACGACTTTGACTACGACTACGATCGAGTGGCGTTTGCAGTTTCCCTGGAATGTGGCATTTCGACATGCAAGGATACGCTTGGGATGTGGGCGATCGACAGTGGAGCGACGCACCATATCTGCAACGATAAGGCCAAGTCCGCTAATCTGATTGAGAGCAACGAAGGCGAACTTTCGGTGGCCGACGGAAACAAGGCGGCCATCATGGGTGTCGGGACTATTGTGGAAAAAGTGGTCCTACCCAACGGAAATGAGCGCGAAATCGAGATCAAGAACGTGCTGTTTGTACCGAAAATGAGCAAGAATCTGCTCTCGGTTCCACAAATCAACAAAACCGGAAAGTTTCAAGTCGTCTTTGATGGCCATGAAATGCAAGTTTCGCGCAAAGACTCGAATCAAGTCGTGGCAACGGCGGATCTTGTGGACGGACTTTACTGGCTTCGCACACCTCAACGATCGGCAATCATGGTGACGAGTGGAAGAACGATCGACCTACATGCGCGCATGGGTCATGCTCCAGTTGAGGTGCTTCGTAAGATGATTGATAACAACTTGATTAAAGACGCAAAAGCACCTTCCAAGTCAAGCGGACCAAGTCTATGTCGCGGTTGTCAACAAGGAAAAATGGTCCAAAAACCATTCCCAAGCAACCATGACAAGCGTCATTACGATGCGTTCGAGTTGCTCCACTTTGACATTTGCGGCCCTATGGAGAAAAACGCACTTGGTGGAAGCAGGTTTCTTCTGCTAATCGTGGACGAGGGCATCGGATCTATGAAGGGTTTCTGCTTGCGCTCCAGGTCGGAAAGTGAAAAATGCATCAAGACATACATCGTGAAAGTGCAGAAGCAATTCGGCAAAAAGGTCAAGTTTGTGCGACATGACGGAGCTCGTGAATTCATGAAAAACTCACTTAAGGATTTCTACGAGGACGAAGGCATCGAGCAACAAACAACGGTCCCGTATGCGCACCAAACCAACGGCACGGCAGAACGGGCTATCCGGACTATCGTCACGATCGGCCGCAGCATGCTTCATCACGCCAAGCTGGACAAGTGTTTCTGGGCTGAGGCCGCCATGACGGCCATCTATATCAAGAACCGACTGCCGTCACCCAAGATCGAACGCAAAACCCCGTTCGAGATTCTGTATAAGTCCAAGCCCAGTGTGAAGCACATGCGTGTATTTGGCTGTCGGACGTACATTCTAACTCCGAAGGAGAAACGACAAAAATGGGATCCCAAGGCTCGGAAAGGACTGTTTTTAGGTTACGAAGAAGTATCAAAGGCGTATCGAGTTTTTGACATCGAGGCGGGGCAGGTGGTGATCAGTCGCGATGTCAACTTTGATGAATCTGTCTTTGGATTCTCACCGCCAATTTCTGATGAAGAGGCCGACGACCTGGACTTCGACCTTCTCGACATTAACGAAGACAATGTCAGCCCAAGTAAAACGGAATACAAACAGACAGGTAAACGCAAGAAATGTCCAAGAGAAGAAGATGAAACATCCAGAAAACAACGAGCTGTGCGTCAACGACCTGGATTGAAAGAAGCAAGTGCGCCAAATCACTTCTCTTCAAATCAAGCAGAGGCCGAAAAAAAGAGTTTAACAGAGAGTTGACTTCCTCCGTTTTCTGGCGCGCCAGTGCCAACTCAATCGAAGCAGCGGTGGATCTATCGGAGCCGTTGTCATTTCAAGAAGCAGTGAATGGTCCGCATCAAGTACACTGGCGCAAGGCGATTCGCGCGGAACTCGAGTCGATGAAAATTCGTGGTGTATTCCGTGCTGCCAAGTTGCCCAGCGGACATCGTGCCATTGGTACCAAGTGGGTGTTCAAGATCAAGCGTAAAGCAGACGGATCAATCGAGAAATACAAGGCACGTATTGTTGCCAAGGGATTCAAGCAAAAGTATGGCATTGACTATACGGATACATTCGCTCCAGTGATCAAGTATGTGACGCTTCGCATGGTGATTGCACTGAGCAAGTACTATGGATGGCTTCTCGAGCAACTCGATGTGGTGACCGCTTTCCTGTACGGAACTATGAAAGAACTGGTCTTCTGTGAAATCCCCGAAGGTGTTGATCTCGACGGTGACTTCAATTGCCTGGAATTGGTGAAAGCAATCTACGGTCTCAAGCAAGCGTCGCGCGTATGGAACGAGACCTTTGACGAATTTGTGTGCTCGATCGGTTTTCAAGTTTCAGCCTTCGACCCGTGTCTCTATCTAAAATTCACTGACGGTCACTGCGTGCTCGTATTGGTTTACGTGGATGATGTACTGATTACCGGAAGTTCACCCGAACTGATCACACGCACGAAGAATGATCTGAAGACATGCTTCGAAATGACTGACAGCGGCAAGTGCGCGTTTATTCTTGGAATTGAACTTGTCGAAGGGGCGGACGGGTGTGTGACAATGTGCCAGCGGCGATATGTGGACGACATTCTCAAGCGCTTTGGCATGAACGACTGCAAGGCCGTAGGAAGCCCCATCGACATAAGTACCCGACTGATTTCAAGCGATACTATGACCAAAGTGAACGCTCCGTTTCGCGAAGCGGTTGGTGCTCTTATGCATCTAATGACTGCTACTCGCCCGGATATTGTCTACGCGGTTGGCTACGTCTCACGCTTCATGGAGAACCCTCAAGAAGAACACTGGACTGCAGTCAAACGTATCTTTCGCTACCTACAAGGCACTAAGACACTCGGAATTTGCTTTAAGCCCGGGGACACCATCGACTTTCGCGGATACTCGGACGCAGACTGGGCTGGTGATCACGAGGACCGCAAGTCGACTTCCGGGTACACATTCATGCTAATGAATGCTCCTGTGAGCTGGGGTAGCAAGAAGCAGTCAAGCGTATCACTGTCTACAAGTGAAGCGGAATACATTGCGCTTAGCTTGTCAATTCAAGAAGGCAAGTGGATTCATCGCTTACTGTGTGAAATTTTAGCGGCCACAGGCATGACGGGACCCAAGCTCAAGATCTATGAAGACAACCAGTCATGTATCAAGATGAAAAAGAACCCAGTTAATCACGGACGCGGCAAGCACATTGACATCAAGTATCATCACATCCGCGACGAAGTCAAGCGTGGTGAAGTAAAAGTCGAGTATTGCGAGACTTCTGTGATGCTGGAGGATATCATGACGAAGGCGCTCCCAGGACCTCGCCACACGAACTTGACAACTGCGCTTGGGATTCACGCGTGTTCGCATTGAGGGGGTCTATTGAAGGTTGCTACCAATCGTCACAACGCGAACACGCGACGATACCATGCGTGTAGAGTGTTGGTGATTAGATGCACCAAATGATTGGATGCATGTTGCATGTTTGTATATCGCCTAGTTGTAACTGACGTCACAGCATGACGTCACTACAATGACGTCATAGAATGACGTCATAGACTAGCTAGTTAAATCATTCATAAATAAATCACTTTCGAATTTTCATTCATCTGATCAAGTGCTCTTCACTTCGTCTCCTCAAGACCTCACACTCTTCCGCCTCCGGTCGCTTTCAGTTTGTATCCATAATGCGCGCAAAAGTAGCGTGCGCGACAGAAACGTTAGTTATGCGGATAAAGAAGAAAATGTAAAAGTGATATATTTTGACTAGACCAAATTATAGTCCGTCACAAATTATAAAATTGTGTACACCTATTTTCGGCACTTGCGCGGTGATGCATCATCCTTGGAATAACATAACGCCTTCGCATATCTTCATACTCCTACAGCTAGAACTAGTTGGATTGCGGTTTAGTATGTATGGTGCATACTCAGCCGCTTTCGTCCGAAAAATCAACGGAACACCAGACCCGAAAATCAGGTACCGAATCGTATTAAATATAGTCAATGCATGATTTTTGAGTCTGATGTCTGTACGTTGCGGCTAAATCTCCAGCCTCCATAGTTTTCCTGTAAACATTAGTTTGTTTGTGTTGGAAGAACCCGCGTGCCGGTATAAGTTCACATCGAATGCATATGGGTAAATGCAACTTTTCAGCAAATGCATATTGGGTAACACCCGATTAAAATTGGGTTTACCCAAATTTATACATACATTTAGTTAGATTAAGTATTAAGCTTAATTCTAATATAGTCACTTTTGTTTTTTACACAAGACTCACAAGTACACCTTTTAGTCCCAGTACGTTCTATCGGGGACGGAACGTAATTTTTCTCTCGTGGAGTGTGGAGTATCGCGGTTCGCTTACGTTTTACTTTGTGGATTCTTTCTCAGTGGATAATTGGAGTCTTCTCTTTATTACGTTGTTTTTTCGCTGTTATTTCCGCTAAATTGTTGTCGCGTTTGAAGTTCATCGACTGACCGGAAACTAACGCATTGGATTACTAATGGCGGAAGAAAGAAAGATCGAACAACCTTATCTTGTGTAGGAGGCTATATTTTTACTCTCTCAACTTAAGATGGGAAGAAACGAAGTTCAGTTTCTGGCAAGCCAGGTGTCGATCCTATGAAGGGTGTGTGTGCCTAGGCCTAGTAGGGGGAGGTGTTTTTGTAGGGGGAGGTATAGCAAATGGGGCATATCAATACCCATTAATAAAGGGGATTTTGTTTTGTACCAGGATTATTTCTTGTTTTTTATTGGTCCGTGCGGGGTGTGTGTGCCTAGCAATTACCTTTTTTCTGTTCTAGTTTTGACAGGCCGTTAAAAGGGAGTGTCCGTAAATTTTCCCTAAAATAATTGTCCTTATCAACGCTCGCAAGCTTGGTCTATATATAACGGAACGGCAATGTGGTGGAGTCAAGTTCAAAATCGAACACCGTAGTGTCGAGAACCTGACCACCATCGTGCCCGGCCTTCCAACCAACTTACGGGGGGGTAACCCGCGAACCTTCGCCTTCGATCCGATCGGATCGTCCGCTGCTGGCAGACGACCGATCATCAACACAGGACGCCTGGTCCGATTTGTTCTGCATCTCACCTTGTGTACCCGATGGATTGGGCTGGTAACACACTCGGTGGATCGGCGCTAGGAATTGACTTGTGGTCTAAATGTGGTAGACCGTGCTGGGTAGTGTACCCTGGGTGGAACTATTCACCCTGGGTACGGGTAGATCGGTTATAATTGACGTGAGTATACTCCCGAGGGAAGATCGCTGACCCGATCGTAAATCCCGACCAATATGGGAGATAAACTCCAGTAATCCAATAGGGTCCAATAATCCAATAGGGAGATCCAAATGAGAACGTGACACACTCCACAAACGATATCTCCACGAAATAATCCAATAGACGTAATAGCACGTTCCAAACGTGCGCAACTTAAACTTGAGAGGTCGACCAAAGTGCACTCCCGTCGAGGGACTTCGGGCGGGCTAAATGCGTCTGTGACGCGTCCCGGCCGGGTATAATGATCTGGAGGGGATTACTCGACCCTCCGCTCCCAAAACACCCTGCGGCGTGCAGAGGCGACTGACGTGCGAGGCGAAACGACCCCTGTTGAGTTAGAGGTACAACGGTTTCTTATACGAAGCTAAATCCAAAACCTTTACGAAGAAAAAACCAAACCTGGCAAAACCCAAACTAAAAACTACCTCCCCCTATAGTCCCCAATATGTACTAAACATGAAAATTTGTAGTACACGCAATCGCATGTGACTTACCCAAATCCGTGTTCTTGACACTCCTTGCACATGACCGGCCTAAAAGCCTCCTGGATTTCCACCAATCCGATCGCCGATAAGCCGATCGGTCTGCTTCTGACCGGAAACGACCAAAATTCTTGGGTCCGCTTCACGACAGCCGCCCCTGAGTCGTGTCGCAGCCGCGCAACGGTAGCGGCCCGATCTCATCATATCCAGATCTTCATAGAAGCGGAATTCGCCAATGGACAGGTCTCCAAGTCCATCTTCACCAGGTACTTGCCTTGAACACCCGATCGCCTTGTGACCTTTCTTTACCTTCTTTGCTGCAGGTGCCCTGCGTTCCTCATCGCCCCATCACGATTCGCCGACCAGATCGGCCCGATCTGACAGCCCTCTCAGCACTCCACTCAGCTCTCCAGGGTCCGATACACCGGACCGGCATCATATCGAGGCCGATCGGCTCAGGAAAGCGGTCCGTGAGCTCCAGTCCCAGTTATACACCAAGAATTCTTCACTCCTGCAACTGCGGAAGGAGGTGGATACGTTGATCCCCATGTCCACGAAGTTGCAGGAGGTGACTGCTGAAAACGCACATCTCCGGGCCCAGATCGCCCAACAAGCAACGCGAGGTAGGTCGATCGGTCTGTTTCTATCTTGGGTCTGGTCTGACCTTCCTTTGCATGTAGATCAATTGCCCGCCGATATCTCCAAAACATTCGACGCCTTATTCACGGCTGATCCGCAGTATCATGATCATCGCGATCGGCTCCGACCGATCTTGGACGGGCTGATCGGCGCACGACATGATTTATCCCGCTTGTAGGCCTACCGATCGCACCTCCTGGAACAGCTCGCGGTGTTCGACCGACAGATGGTGGAGGACCAGTCCGATCGGACCTTACTCCGCACCCAACGTGGTGACCTGGAGAGGCAGATCAGCGAGTTACAGGTCGTGGTCCGGGAGCAGATCGGGAAGGTCGAGTCCTTCCAGGCCCGATCGGACGCCTGGACCCAGGAATCAAGTCGTCGCTGGGCGGCCGTAAATCTATGCTACCAGTAGTTGACTGACTTGTTGCACCGGAGTCCGGCTGCCCGCTCTAATGCTGACCGGTCTGCATCGGCCGTTCTGGTCGGTCTGCATCAAGACCGGACCCGACGCCACTCATTGGCCAAAAGTGACCCACCCGAAATTTTGAAAACTTCCAAGTCCAAAAAAAGTAAGGACGCGCCGAAGATCTCAAGGGCGCGGGGCATAGCGCGCGACTCCGAACTCGAGGAGAAGCGAGCGGTGCCCCAGAATAAATCCAAGACGCCGGCGCATCTCCCAAGCCCCAAATCGGTCGCAGATGACGCGTCTATCGCCACCAAATCTCGTGCTCCCTGGAGCCCCCGTGTCGCGCACACCAAGTGCATAGAGGTCTCCCCCGGAGAGGACTCGGGGGGCGGATCGAGCGATCCGAGTTCTTGATCACTGCTTTATCCAAGTACCGATCCGATCATCGCCGAGGTTCCGTTCCTGCAAAGCCCGCGTCGGGGGCTAATAAGACGATCAGCTCCCAGGGTGATGGTGCTGCACCAACGTGCGGGTCGACCGGATCGGTACCTTCGTTCCAGCCCGGCACATCTGGGCTGAACAAGCACGCCCGATTGAAAGGGTAGTTGGCTGGAGGTCGGCCTCTCCATCACTGACTTCGGATGCCACTTCGCCATGGTCATCGTGGAAGATCAGTAGCTTGTACCATTCTGCCCTGACCAAGCAGATATTAGCCCGATCTCTATCGCGCCCGGACTCCTGGCTTTTTTCCTCCAGCTCCCAAGTCTCCTGACGCTTCTGCATGGCGGGTGGACCTGGTCACAGCACCCCAAATCGCCCGTCTGTACTCAGATGAGCCATGGAAGGTGTTCGTCCGCCCCAAGCTGGGGTCAATTTTTGCGTCGACTGCGTGTATCGACTCGTTCTTAGGTCGAGTGAAGGCCTTCAACGAAACTTACAGCCAAGCGATATGGGATTCTACGCACTATCTAGTGCTTCCTGGGCGAGCGCAACATGATCAAGGCCTGATCTCGTTCCAGAGAAAACGAAAGAGGCGCCGGAGTCGGGCAGGCGAGGCCTGGCAGACCCTATGCCAGTTCGTTCTGGGAGGGATGCTGGACCGTGAATGCGACCTCGACATCTTCTTATATCCTGCGGTTCTCCATATGGCCAAGCGTCGGGTTGAGAAAGCCGGGGTGCTCGCTGACGACGGCGCCTGGTATCCCGGTCTTCATTGTGACGAGCCGGTCACAGACCTGAAGGACGCTTTGGCCCAGATCGATCGGAAGGAGCCCTGGCGCAATCAGTACCAGAACCAGATCGAAGAACATCCGGCGCTGACTAACGGCCGTCTGTGGGGTGATAGTGATTCTTGATGCAGCAGTTATCTGACCAGATAATTCGTAATACATGTCATCATTCTTTTCACATTCCTGATCATCCAATCACTTGACCAAATTCATCACTTTCTCCAAACTTGCACCAACACGTTATCATATACCTTTTCCATCCACATCGCGAAAATTTACCACCACGTTCGTCATTCCACTACTCCAGTTCATCACAGTTCATCACAAAATTCACAATAATTCAGACCTTACACTTATTCACACCGATCGATATACTGATCGGTGCTACTGTGTGTTTTGGTCTTCGTCTTCATGAGTCTGCATCACTGCAAAGCGATTCCGACTGACTCGTTCTCGCTTGAACTCTCGTAGCAGTGCTCCACAATTTAGGTCGCGTTCGTCGATCCAAGTTTCTTCGTCATGATCCTTCCAGCGGACCAGATATTCTCGGTGGGTGCGACCGAAACGCGTCTTCTTGACCGATCGGATATCCAGCACCTTTTCCACCTCGAATTCGTCCTCTTCCAATGGCCTTTGCCAACTGTCCTCCGGCAGCAGAGCCTCATCGAAATCGAATCTCTCCGCTTCATCCACCAGGAAGGGCATTTTAGGCCGATCGGGGAATTCTCTGACCAACTTTAGCTTGGACACGTGCACGATCGGAAAAACTTTGTAATACATGCCGATCGTGATCAGACGGGCAGCATGCTCACCGATCAGCTCTGCTACACGGAAAGGACCGTGCCACATATGAGCTAACTTCTTCGCATAGCCTTCCTTGACCCGATCGAGGTATGACCATACCCTCGCCCCTGGTTCAATACCATTAGGGCGGACCTGATCGTTATTCCGATCTGCTCGATCTTGCGTGGACTGACTCAACTTTTCATTGACGACATCTTTCGCATGCTGGTAATGCTTCTGGACCTGCATACGCCAACGACGGGCATCGCGATCGCGGGTCCGAGTGCAGTCGATCGGTATCGCCGATTCAAGTGTCGATCGAGGGTCCCATCCATACGCCAGATAAAAAGGCGTTTCTCCTCGGACCCAATCGGTTGAAGAGTTGAGTGCGAATACCAGTCTCTCTGCATACTCTTCCCAGTCACGTTGGTCCGGATCGGCCATATACATCTTGATCACCCTCGTTATTGTCTGCACCATGCGTTCAGCCGATACGTTCGCTTGCGGGCGATATGCCATCGTCGTGCTCTGCTTCTGGACTAGCATTTTATTGAACGATCGGAACACCTCAGCCATAAAACCGGGTTCCAGATCGTGTCTGATAACTTCTCTGGCGCCGAACCTTCTGAACACGCATTCCTCGTAACTCTGGGCCATCTGATCCGCAGATCGGGATGAACTATCCTTTGCGATCACCAGACCAGTGAAAAGGTCGATCCAGATCAGCGGCTCAGTGTTGCCGCGCGTCGATCTGGGCAGCGACGGTATGTGATCCATTGCTATCACCTGGAACGGGTAAGTAGCCTCGATATTCCCGGGAGATCGCCCCTTGATTATCGGTCTGCCCTTTCCGGTCTCGCAATCTGTGCAACAGCCCACATATTTCTGCACACTCCGAAAAAGTCCTCTCCAGTGAAAGTGGACCCTGATCTTGTGATATGTCCTGCCTACGTCATGATGTCCCCCTTATAGACTCACATGGTAGTGATGAAGGACATCCGGCTGTAGCAACTCAGGGATCACCAGTTTCGCCAGTCGGTCTCGATCGGTACTGTCTTGGTCAACATCACGGCAGTAATATAACAATCCGTTGTCATCCACATCGTAACTGTCCGCGATCTTGTAACATTCTTTCCCTTGATAATTCGTTAACTTGGACAGTTCACCGCGCAGATATGCTTTCAGGTTGACAATCCACTCTTCTTCGTCCTGCGCCTTGAGGATCCGTTGCGCCCTTAGCTGTTTCACAACGCGCTCACTCATCCTTTTCTTCGGGAACAATCGGCGAGATTTCTGAGTTCGCGATCTAGTCGCCGCCATCACATGTACCTGATCGGGGCTGTCCTTTGGCTTGATCAGCTCCGGGAGCCTGTTTATGTACATAAGTTCAAATAGAACGGCCTCCTCGGTGATCGTCACCCCGATCTGGTCCCGCATGGATTGGGTCGCGAGGTGGTCGGAACTTCTGTTCCAATCCCGTTTAACGTGCAATAGCTCGTGGTTGGGATAGTCTTCCAGCGCCTTCATCACCCGATCGTTTAACAACTTCAGCCGTGGTGCCTTACAGTCGATCTCCCCGGTGATCTGCCTTATCACTAGGTTGGAGTCAGCACATATGATGATCCGACCTTTCTTCTTTTATGCCAGCAGATCGAGACATAGAAGGAGCCCCCGATATTCTGCTTCGTTGACCGTTATGTCCGGCGTGAAATCGGCGGCGTCTACTACTATAGACCATTGTGGTAACTTCCACAGTATGGCACTATAGGAGCCGACCTTCTTCTTCACGCTAGCCGATCCGTCGAAACTCAAGACCAGGAAGTTCCTCATCCCGATCGACGATCGGTGGCGGTCGTGATATTGATTGTCGGGGTTGCTTCCTTGGGGAAATCGCCATCAGAGCTTCATCCACTTCAGACCGAGGGATGATACTTCCAGCCAACGTGCCCAATATCTCTTCCTCTCCCTTGGTGCACTTGACGACCTCGAGGTACCACTGTGACAGGAACGCTGACCATCTGCCGAGCCGACCGTCCATCCCATTGGCTGATAACAGCCAGACCAATGTTGACTTTCTTGATAGGACCTTCACAGGTCGGCTGACCAGCAGGTTATAGCACAGATCCAAAATACGTAGTAAAGCCAGAACTTCTTTTTCGACGATCCCATAGTTGACTTCGTTCGGCTTCAACGTCGGATCGTAAAAGTGACTGGGTGGTACTCTCCATCATGTTCTTGCAATAGAGTGGCCGAAATGGCCCACTTACTAGCATACACAATGACGATCGGCATTTTTTCCGGATCGAAGTGTCTGAGAATCGGTGCCGTCGCCATCTTGGCCTTCAGCATACCGAAAGCAACCTGTGCACGCTTCATGTGGTCATCTGCCTCCACCGGCGAAAAATCTGCAGGCAGATCGGAGTCGCAGCCCTCTCGTAAAGTTTCCCGATCTCCTTCGCGCAACATATGGTAGTCGACTTCCCGGAGCTCGTACAGCACGGCCGCGTAGACCGCGAAGTCTTCAATGAAGCGGCTGTAGTAATTCAGGCTCCCTAGGAAGGACTGCATTGCCTTCATAGATCTGGTAAACGGGAGGTTGCTCAGTGATTCCAGATCCTTAGGATTAACCTCCAGCCCACTGATTGACACCATATGACCCAGATAGGCGACCTTGGACATGCCCCAAAAACTCTTCACAGCACTGATCGACATGTTCCAGCGATCACACGTCTCCAACAACCGTTCAACATTCTCGCACAGATCGCTCCATGACGAAGTAGGGATCAGTATGTCGTCGATGTACGATCGACTCCCCAGAACGGACGGTCTCCTTTCCCGATAGGGTTCACCCTCTGTAAATACATAATGGTTTTCGGTGGGGTCCCGATCGTTACTGATCTTGAAATGTCCATACAGTGCGTTGTCGATCAGCCTCTGGTAGTCTGGTGCGCGTTCTTCAAACCGAACGACATACGGTTCCACTCGAACAGACCGAACGGCGTAACAAATGCGGAAATCTCGCGAGACCGATCGGTCATCGAAACCACCCAGAATTCACTTGCCATATCCATCGAGCAATACCATAGGGTCTTGTACAGATCTTCCAGCAGATCGCTGGTCAGCGGCATTGGGTATACCATAAGCTTGGTCAACCGATTTACCAACCGATAGTCGATGCACAACCTGATGTAGACGCCGTTCTTCTTGATTACAATCACGATCGGCGAGGCCCAAGGCGATGTCGACGGTTTGATAATCTTGGTAGCCAACAGTCTTTTAATCAGATCAGACACTTTCTCACGGTACTGTGGCGCCACACATCGGCATCGATGGGCGATCGGCTTGGCATCACCAACATCGATGTCACAGATTGCTCCGCGAGCAGCAGGGGGTAAGGCATTCCCTTTCCCGATCAGCAGATGCCTCTTCTTCCAGATGATCTTCTTAATCTGATCAATCTGATCGGGACTGTTGACATCCCGATCACCCACTTGTAGATCGTCCAAGGTGACTTCGGGCGGATCGGAAGACACTTCAGGAGGACTGCCATCTGGCTCTCCAGCTCCTGAATGTACTGATCCCCGCCCTCATGTATGAAAACTTGGTCGTCCTCTGGGGTGACATCACCCGACCCGTCCCGATCGGCTGCACACCGCTGTTCCCGGTCGGCGGGCTGCTCTTCAACAACATCGACCTGTTTAGGCGCGCCATAGTGGTCCGCCCCAGCAATCCCGTGTTCTCCTTTCTCCGTTTCTGGTTCCGGCTCCTCTGTCGCCTGTTCATGTGAAACCACCATGTTGACCAAGGCTTGGCTCATCTGCTTGATGGTCCACCGTGTCCGGCGACTGCGGCGCCTTTCTTCGGATCAGCATCTTCTTCGGGGTTGCATAGCTGGGTCGTTCCACCATAGGTGAGGTATCTTCTTCCACCGGTCCATCATCGCTGACCAGATCGGTGGTCGCTTGGTATGCCCAGTTCTCCCACTCGACATACCGTCTCGATCCGATCGAGACGAACCCCGACTTTCTTGTCACCTTCCCTTCCGCTAGCCACATGCCAACAATAGTATTGTTGTCGGGCGTAAGCGGATTGTCATCGATATTAGTGAGTCGAACGTAATCAAACCGGCCGGCGCTCTTCACAAAGGTCGGCACCCACCTGTCGCCCCTGGTCACCCATAACTTCCTTGATCTAAAATCTTTATCGACCGGGGTATCAGCGGATTGGCCGACTGGAATGGTGACATCTTGATCTAATCTGACCAGATCGGTGTGCGATCCGTATAGGGCCCGCCGACCAGCTAACTGGATCTGGACCTCATCCGGGAGTGTAAGCACTCCATGAGACAAATCCAGGCGAATACCCGCCGGCACCATAAAATCCATGCCTAACAGGGCATCCTGACCGGCCAGCTTGCCGACCCAAGCGCTGAAGAAGTAGACCAACGAACCCGATAGGGTGATCTTCACGCGCGTCCTTCCTTCGGTCATGTAAGAATTTTCCCCAATTCCAACGCATTCTTGTATCTGGGTATCGTCTATGCGACATCCGACCTTACGAGCAAAGGTGGAGTCTATAATCGAGACTTCGTCCCCAGATTCGAACGACATCGTCGCCTTCTGGTTGTTAATATTACCACAGGCTTTCGCCTGATTAAACCATTTGTCGGGCGCATGATACTTCCAGTATCCGCGAGACTCCCCAGGCAGCAGATCCAGCTGCATGACCACCTTCGATCGGGAATATTCATCGGTCGTGAGATTGTAGACCGGATTATCCCGATCGACGCAATTGAGAACATAACATGTATTGTCGGTTTTATTCTCCTTGCCGACATATGCATAGATGCCAAACGTAAACCGCTCGGCTCGATCCAGATTCCAACCTGGCGAGCGTTCTAGTTTAACATCTTTTCCACGTCCGGTGGAAGCATCCCCGCGTGCTTATTCGGCACATACCATTTGCGCATCAGATTGAAAAACTCTTCAATATTGCACTGGCCGGCCTCGTGCATCTCTCCACATGAGTTGCACACGAAGAGGCAGTGATCGGGTGGGGTGGCCGCGGATTTCACACTTCTTGCAGGTCAACTTCTTCCAGCAATCCCCACCGTCATGCTTACTCGACCCGCAGTGAACACAATTCTTGCGAGGTCGGTCCGGGTCAGACTTGTTCCCTCTCCTGCCCTTCCGATCTGCCTGGTTAGGCGCCGATCTGGTTCTTGGGGCAGGTTCCGTGATGAAAACGTGGCGACACTGGTCCTCATCCGACTCCCGACTGGACAGGCCGATACTTTCCTCTTCCGGCCCGGTGCTGTCTTCAGTCACAATCGCCTTGACAGCACGGGCCGATGCCTCTTCACAGGGTCGGTCTGGGTCTTCGATCTGTAGCGAACCGATCCAACGGCGACCTTCGCCCTCATACTGCGCGAGTGTTGCAGCGTCCGCAACGTCTGCTCCACTTCCGTCACATCCTTTAGGCGCAGCAGAGTGAGCTGATCTGCCAGCTCTTGGCCATAAAGGGTACTAATATAGTGACCCACGTGCTCCATAGCGGCACCGGTCGGCGGGTTGCCTTCCTTGATCACTATCCCGGCGCGAATTGCAGCCACACTCAGACGGTGCAAATACTCGATCGGCGTCTCGTCGCCCCGCTTCTGCATATGGTGATACTTGCGGGCGGTAGAAAATCCGGAGTTGCAGTACTGCCCCTCAAATTCCGAACATAGAAGATCCCAGTCATACCGGACATCCCGACCCAACCGTTGGATCCAGTTCGCAGCCGGTCATTTCAGCAGATCCCTGAAGATCAGACACCGTTCATTTTTCGGTGTCTGATCCCGTAAGAAAGCAGACTTGACCCGACCAAACCACGACCTGGCTTGCTCCTCGTCGGCGTCCTTGCCAGTAAAGTCTTTAAGGTCCGTAGTCGCAGCCATACGAATACGGTGGATCGCGGCAGATCCAAGATCAAATGCGTTCGTAGAGGCTAGGTTATCCTTACGCGTTCTGCCCTCCCTTGCACCGTCTGACCCATAGTGGTCACCCGGATCGCCGACCGACTCCATGTCGTAATCGCTATTCTTGCTCGATCGGCGCGGTCGGGTTGGTTGCGGCTTGCGTCTTCCTTTTCCGACTGGTTTACCACCTCGGATAGCCTTATCCGCTGATGCCACTGACTCCATATCCACATCCCGGCAAATATTGACGTTTTGCCGGGCATATCGGTCCTGGGCAGGTGGGCGCGGAGGTGATCGGCATCGATCTCCCAAGAAACGCTCCATCATCGCTTCAAACATGGCTTGTAAATTGGCTTAGGTCATGCGCAACGTGTTGGTATCCTCCTTTGGAAGTACTGCAGCCTGTGGGGGCTCCTGGGGCCCCGACTGGCATACAGCCCCTTGTTGCCGCACGTCCTTTTGATGCTGCCATGGGGTCGGACCAGACCCCATGGTCATCCGCTCGACATCGACCTCCAACTCCGATGAGCTGTTAGAGGAAGGTGGAGACTGATACAACGACTTATCGTCGTAGCACACATCGTAGTATTCTGCCGTGGACTCGGCGACCTTCAATGACGCGGTGGTAGTTGGGCGGCGGACCGCCCCCACCAACGGCACCAAATGGTCGTGGAAGGTCGACATCGACATCTCCAACCTCCAAGTATCCAAATCGAAGAGTTTCTGCACGTTGGCGATATTTCGCACCTTCATGCCGACCTCGGCCAACATCGCCAGCAGGTTCTTCACTAACAGAAAAGGCCGATCGCTTCGGTCGGCTCGGTGGTGGGTCCGAGAAGGCGATCGGGAATCTGGGGGTCTATAATCCGCATGACCTGGTCTTCGCGAATAAATCTCTTCAACTCGTGGATGTAGTACATCCTGGTCAGGTCTTCTTCTTTGATGACCCCATCCCCGACCTGCGATTTCTCTTACAAGTCATCTTCCTCGGACGGCATTGTGAGCCTCTGCTTGGGAACCTTGGGGGGGATCGTTCCGATCAGCCTCCATGCAGTTTTCGCTTTTTATTTTCTTTTCGTCAAAATATTCATTCAAATGCATAGGATCAGGACAAAAGTCCTGATCCTTTCCGGAACTATAACAAGACATGCTATAGTCCCGATCGGCTCCGGTGTGAGCCTTATGGGGAGGAAAAAACTTATTAATCCCGATCTGGTCCTCCACCCGGTCAGATCGGACATCGCCATCCTTATCGACAACGAGAACATAAGGCGATAGCCGTTCCTTATGTTCTCTCCAGAACGATTCCACATCCAATTCATTGTAATCAATTCCTTGCTGAATATCGCTGCGGCGATATCCACGATCACCAAGTGATCCGGGCACGCGCACCATTGTGGTGGAGTCAAGTTCAAATAGAAGACCGTAGTGTCGAGAACCTGACCACCATCGTGCCCGGCCTTCCAACCTACGGGGGGGGGTACCCCGCGAACCTTCGCCTTCGATCCGATCGGATCGTCCGCTGCTGGCAGACGACCGATCATCAACACAGGACGCCTGGTCCGATTTGTTCTGCATCTCACCTTGTGTACCCGATGGATTGGGCTGGTAACACACTCGGTGGATCGGCGCTAGGAATTGACTTGTGGTCTAAATGTGGTAGACCGTGCTGGGTAATGTACCCTGGGTGGAACTCTTCACCCTGGGTACGGTTAGATCGGTTATACTTGAAGTGAGTATACTCCCGAGGGAAGATCGCTGACCCGATCGTAAAGCCCGACCAATATGGGAGATAAACTCCAGTAATCCAATAGGGTCCAATAATCCAATAGGGAGATCCAAATGAGAACGTGACACACTCCACAAACGATATCTCCACGAAATAATCCAATAGACGTAATAGCACGTTCCAAACGTGCGCAACTTAAACTTGAGAGGTCGACCAAAGTGCACTCCCGTCGAGGGACTTCGGGCGGGCCAAATGCGTCTGTGACGCGTCTCGGCCGGGTATAATGAGCTGGAGGGGATTACTCGACCCTCCGCTCCCCAAACACTCTGCGGCGTGCAGAGGCGACTGACGTGCAAGGCGAAACGACCCCGGTTGAGTTAGAGGTCCAACGGTTTCTTAGACGAAGCTAAAGCCAAAACCTTTACGAAGCAAAACCCAAACTTGGCGAAACCCAAACCTGGCAAAACCCAAACTAAAAACTACCTACCCCCTATAGTCCCCAATATGTACCAAACATGAAAATATGTAGTACACGCAATCTCATGTGACTTACCCAAATCCGTGTTCTTGACACTCCTTGCACATTACCAGCTTAAAAGTCTCCTGGATTTCCACCAATCCGATCGCCGATAAGCCGATCGGTCTGCTGCTTCCTGAAACGACCAAAATTCTTGGGTCCGCTTCACCACAGCAAGAACCTAGTCCAACAATCGTGCTTTAGGACGTTGGACGTATCTCAGTAGTTCATATTATGATGTTTGACTAGTCGAGTGGAACTTGTACACCTCGCGTCGATTGAATGCGGCAAAAAACATCACGATCAATGTCAAAGAACCGGGGCGATATCCAAGCGAGTGACAGGCGGCGAGGATGGCTAAGGTGTAGAGGCTATTCGAGAAGGCAGGTCGAGGCTAGTGGGCTGAGTGCACGATGAAAATTTGCAAAGTGAGATTCTCTGATTGTTTACAAGACAGGACTAGTGCACTTCGCCTAGCCTGTCTCACTTTTGGTTTTACAATTTCTAGCTCCTACACGTCTTTCTCTTCTTCTTGAATCACTCTACTATAATAGAATCAAGGAATCTTCTGTCGACGTATGCTGATCGACTTGGTGGCGCGCAGAAGTAGAGAGGCGTTGAAACAGTAAATAGTAAATTGCAGAATGAATTAGTTTGTTTACCTCTTCTTGATGCTTCTCTTCTATGCCTTGTGCCTCTCCCTAGAATATAAAATCTATAATGCAACGCGCAAAACCTTTAATGTAATAATCAACACCCATGATAATATGGCGACATCCGGCCACCAGTATAGTTACTCATGCGTGCGTTGACGATGCGCGACTGAAGCTGACTTCATCTGGACTGCAGAACGCCTCGTCATCTGGTGTCCAGCACGCTTAATGAGTGGACCTTGCTCTTTGATGCTCGCTTCCCCAGCCTGCTAGCCACCCCAGATGCTTGGGTCGCCGGCTGGCCTCGGCCTTGAGCATCTGCTGCTTGGAGATGACATTCCCCCAGCGTTGAATTGCGCTTGGCACGTCTCATCTCCCACAACTCATTAATCAATCGCTGTCAATGCGCAACATGCTTTAGGTCACGCTCTCTCTACCAGGTGCACTCCGTCATCGGCGCATTCAACCAAATCACAAGATATTGCGGCTTGCGGTTGAATTGACGATTGGCTAGAAGTAGTTCTACCACACGCATTCCATCGTCTTCTACTGGGTCTGGTAACTCGATCGGGGAATCTTTAGTCCGCGGACGTGATCGGAATCGCTCTGGTTGTTCGGGATACGGCAACAACAAATCCACATTGAACGAGGAATGGATGGCCTTCAGTCGGTTTGGCAGCTTCAAACGCGCCACATTCTCGTTAACCATGAACTCTATCTCAAACGGACCGACATATTGGGCCTTGAGCTTGGCTTCGGTAAGGTCAGTGTTGTAGCTTACCGTCTTCAATGATAGATGCTCCGTTTTCAGGAGGACTTTGTCGCGGACTTGAAGTCAACGTCAGCTAGCCGCTTGTCAGAGTAGTGTTCTGCTTTTACTTTGCATCGAGTAGAGATTGACGGGCTTGCTCGACTATATCACGACGACGTTCCAAAAACTGACGTGCAAACTCTACCCTTGCGAGCGCTTCATTATTTGCTGATAACTTCACGGCGGCACCAGGGTGATATTCTACTCGTCCACAATCAATTTCAAATGGCTTAAGACCGGTAGAAGCACTCACCAAGGTAGCATGAGCCAGTTCGATGGTTCCCAGCAAGCGAGACCAATCGGCCCCATTCTGCGCTGTCAAGCAGAAAAGAGAGTCTTACTGCACCCAGTTTTGACGTTCCACTTGCCATCTGCTTGGTCTCTGTGAGAAGTCGTTATATGAAGTTCAACACCCAGGATCTTTATCAGCGATTTCCAAAAAGCTCCGGTAAGCTTCGGATACCGGTCACTAATAATCACCTTGGGAATACCATGATGACGTACGACCGAATCAAAGAACACTTGGGCACAATATACTGCAGTCGCGGTAGTATGCATCGGGGCGTAGCGAGCGCGTTTAGAAAGTAAGTCGATCGCAACTTGAATACAGTTGTAACCATCCGACAACGGCAACCCCGTAATGTATTCCAAACTCACATGCTCCCTACATTCGTCTGGAACTTCAAGCGGAAGAAGCTTGCCCTTCTTTCTTGTACTTGGAACCTTATACTTGCAGCATGTCGAACAACTCTGGACATATTCCATCACATCAACTTCGAGTTCAGGCCATGTATACCACTGGCGCACCTTGGCTAAAGTTCGAGGGACTCCTGGATGAGCCGCGCCGTCGTGAAACTCGGTGAGAATACTTGTAAGTAGCTCGTAATCTTTAGGTACGCAAACTGGATCAACTTCCTTCGACGTCTTCCTGAAGACAATGTTATCCTTCCAATACATTTCGTAATCCGGAGTGTCATAGGCGGTATCCGCCTTGTATGCTGACGCAAACATTTTTCTAGTACGAACCGATACCGAGACTGCAGTTGCGTGTCGTTCCACCGCATTGACTGATACCGCACGCCGACTACTACTCACCCCCCGTGATTGGTCATCGAGGAGGAGGTGCAAATCATACGAACTACACGACTCAAGAGCATTGATCACCTGCTGTCGTTCCCCGAGAAGTTTAGCCTGGCCGCACTCTCCTGTGCAATCATGAGCCACAACAGCACCAGCAGACACGACTACAGCCTTGGTGGACGGTTGAGCCGTATGACGATGATCAATCACAATCCACTGGTCGGCTGCTGGTTAGGCGCCTGGAGAATCGCGTCATCGGGTGGCACATGCCTTGATAGAGCGTCGGCAACAATGTTCTGCACCCCTTTTACATGGTGAATCTCGAAATAAAATTGGGAGAAGAAATCCAACCAGCGATCGAGCTTGGGCGACACAGTGGGGTGATGCAGAAACCAATTGCACGCAATATTGTCGGTGTACACGGGGAATCGCCAACCATGGAGGTAGTGACGCCATTTGGCGAGCGCTAACTTGATAGCATACAGCTCCTTCTCGTGAGATGGACAGTTAACCTCGTGCTGACCCAACTTTTTCGAATAGAATTCCACTGGATGGTCGAAGCCATCGTAACGTTGTGAAAGGACATCACCACAGCAAAGACGGGACGCGTCGGTCGTCACTACGGACAGCTTATCAAAGCCAGGTAATAGAAGAATTGGCGCTTGCTGTAAGGCTGCTTGAAAAGCACTCTTCTGGTATGCTGTCCGTTCCCAACGTTTGTTCTGCTTCACCAATTCACTCAAAGGTGAAACAATATCCGCGACGCGATGAATAAACCGTCGATAATAACCTTCTAAGCCTAAGAAACTTTGCAGTTCTTTGGCTGTTGTTGGTTTTTCCACATTTCAATTGCCACCGTTTTCTTTCGATACACTTTAAGGCATTCATTAGAGATCGTGTGGCCGAGAAAGTTGACCGATCCACGAGATAATACACTTCTCACGCCGAGCGTGAAGCTTCTCGCGGCGCAAGATATCAAAAAACAGTACGCAGGTGCTTCACATGGTCTTCATTGGATCTCTAAAACACACAGATGCCGTCGAGATATACCACGACAAAATCCAAATTCGCAAATATCACGCGCATGAGCATGGACCAAATACTTGGCATACCAGCCACACCCAAGGGTGCCACGCACCATTGGTAAGTCTCACGCCCCGTCCTAAACGCTGTGTACGGCCTTGTCGCCGGTTTTACTCTCATCTGGTGGTATCCTTTCGCCAAGTCTATGACACTGAATCCGGACATAAACTCCGGAGAATGTCCACTACTACGCGATTAACGCGTTCCGTTTGTCCGTACAGTTTTGGGGGGCGCTGTTTAAGGTTAGCGCGCATGCTCCATCTGATCAAAGAATTGTTCGATGTTTGGCAGAGGAATCTTGGGAATCAGCTTCTGGATGTTAAGATACCGGTAGTCAACGACCCATCGTATTGAAGACGTTGGGTCTCCACTTCGAATCTACTCTGATCGACTTTGTGGTTAACCTGTACGCGGATCGCGTTTCGGGACTCCAAAAAAGTTCGACACCCATGGTGAGTCGCTTATTCCAATCCATTGTTTCGATAACAGGTCTTCCACGAAAAGTTGAAGAACGGCTTGATCCGTTTTCGATTATCGAAAGGGTGCACGGGTGCTTGGCCGTGCATCCGGCTTCATGTTTAATTCAAATTCTACGCGACGCTCCGGCGAAAATCCAACGGGTAGCTCGTCAGGGAAGACATCACGATACTCGTCTAGCAGGAGCGCAACTCTGGTGACTCGTCCTTCTGGTCGTCGATAGCCGTAACCTTGACATGATAAAGATCGTACTGGATTGCCTGCACCGCTAGATGATGTCCAAATTACCATCACATGGCAAGTCACCATCTTCCGCATGATCGTCCATTGTATCGAAAACTGTCGTGGCAGAGACCGTGATGGAATGCGTTTGCCAATCAGTGACCGGATTGAACCGTTTCAGCCATGGATTCCCCAGGATGAGATCGAGCGTTACGGGAAGACGATATTCAGTGAGAGCAATCGAGTCGAACTTCATGCCATCCATCTCCACCGTAGCGTGGACTGCACGCAGGCGCATGTTGCGCCAAATATGACCATCAAAACTCTCCACAGAAGCGACATGATAAATGCCAGGATCGTCAACGATACCCGGGGGAATAAGATTGTGGTTCGAATCACAGTCGATCAACGCAATCCGTTCGCGTCCGTTGACCAAAACTTTCTTCCAAATCAGACAATTCTATTGTTCCATCGGCGCTTGCGACTCCATCGTTTAACTCCGAAAAGACATCGGTTCATCCATCATGGACGTATCAAGACTTGGTGTACGAATTCGAACTGAATTTACCACACGACGGGGACCATCCTTACGCCGACTACGGAAACTTTTGACATGACAATCATTCATGCGATTACCCAGCTTCTTGCTGCGGAAACACAAATTCTTGCGACGGCAGTCTTCTCTTGACGGTTGCCGCATATGGACGTTATCGATTTCCATGGGCTCTGCCAAATTCATTCCGCAATCATGACGTCGGTTCATTCGAGGCTGCGTGTGTGATCGCTCAAATTCCAAAATGACGGAAATGGAATTGGATACCGTGGCGCATCGACGATAATGTAATGGGGTGCCATTACATAATTGATATTCAAGTTAGAATATCACAGTTTAATTTCAGACGCGTTGTCTGAAATTTAAATAAGAGATTATAAGTTATTATAATCTACGAAGGAAGAGTCGATTCGGTATAAATACCGAATCTTGCAGGTTGACTAATAGTACAGTTAGTTGAATACTTGATATTATTATATTAATTAGGTAGTTACTATACTATTAGCATCTAAACCACCCATTAAATAAACACTCTTAATTTTGCGTTCTTAGACTCAAGTAAATATTTATATTTACTTTTTAGTATAGGATTAGTTGTTATCAACTAATCCTGCCATAATTGTATTGCGCTCTTCCTCGCAATTACAGTGTAAGCCTGTAACAGGATCAGTCCTGTTAAACCTGGTAGCACTTTGTGGTCCGTCCTAACGACCACAGTTCCGTTCCGCTAGTTAAATAGCGGAGCGAAGGTTAAGAGCCGCTCGGCATCATGTCGCGAGACATGACGCCTGCCGAGCGAGAGAGAACGCTGGAAGTGGTGAATAAACACTTCCCTCACTTCTCGTCGCGTAGTAAAGACGCGACGGTGGAAATGGTTCGGTCTATGGGGACCGAAATCATTACCTTTTTCGTGGTTAAGATCCCGGAGGAAGTGGTAGAGGTGGTGAATCGCTTTAGGCGAAACCACCTAGAAAATCCAGTACGGCCCGCGCCAGAGGCAGCGAGGACCGCAACTGCACCTGCAACGCATAGCGTTGAAGTGGTAAAGGCGCGAGTACCGCCCTTTACCGGCGAAGGGGGAAAGCCCTTTCGTAGATGGTTCCAAGAGGTGGAAGATGCCATCACTGCGCAAAATATTGTTGACGAACGTCAACAGGCGTACTTCGCCACAAAATGTCTGGGCGGCAGAGCCAGGGCATGGGCGATGAGTCGCAGAGCCACTGATGACTCTGCGTTCCTGACTTATCAGGAATTAAAAGCTGAGCTAAAGCTCAACTTTGAAGCTCCAGAAATGGAGCTAAGTAGTCGGCAGGAGTTCATGGAACTCCGGCAAGGTAAGCTTGACCTTCAAGCTTACGCTCAGAAGACGCAATATTTGCTGTCAAATATTGTGTATGAGCGGGTGCCCCCTGCTATGCAGGTCACTGGCTTCATGAAGGGACTCAATGATGGTCCCGTCAAACAGAGTCTATACCGGCACCCGCCAGAGACTCTAAGGGATGCCATTGATATGAGCATCCGTGAGGAGTTCAGCATGCGATCAGCGTCATCGCATGCTGGGTACAGCCGAAGGGCTCAACAGCCCTTCGCTTTTGACATGCCGCAACAGTATGTCAACAACAAGCAGTCGGGCAGACGAAGCTCACACTTCGTCTCAAGAAACAGCCACCCGCGCCAGAGCATGGGCGGTGGAGGTCCAGAGCCGATGTATCTATCGGTTGCGGTTGCTTCGAACTCGAAGCAACCGAAATTTAAGAAGAACATTCGCTGCAATAGATGCGCAAAAATGGGGCATTTTGACCATGAGTGTATAGCACCGCGCCCGGTGCCACGCAGTCAGCGTACGGAACCGTACGCTGCACGGCGACACCAACAGGGACATCACCCTGTTGGTGCAAAAAGCGAGAATCACCAGTAGGGGCGGGGCGACCTACTGGGAATGTAATCCCACATGCCGACATAGGGCATGTGAGGGTAATAGCCCCAGAAGGGACCTTGTCCTGTCAAAAGGTGCAGGGTGATGGTAAGCCTCTTATCACCCTGGAGGTTAAGCCTCACGGGAGCGATGTCCCCATGCAAGCTTTGTTTGACACAGGAGCGTCAAACAATTTCGTTAGAACTCAGAGTCTAACGCTGTTGAGCTTCGTGGAGGTAGAAACCCCACGAAGTATGTTGTCAGTCCGGTTGGCAACAGGTGCAACCGTGACTATTCCAAAGCGTGTGATTAAAACACTCTTCGATTTGAATGAACTGTCATTCGAGGATGAATTCATCGTCCTCGATTTAGATGACAAGTTCGATGTGATACTTGGAATCCCATGGATGTCCAAGTTTAAACCTTCGATCGACTGGGTTAACCTATCGATCGACTGCGGCGGATGCACAGGATCTGATCACCCTGTGTGTAATCCGGCTGTATCAGAGGATACAACCGCAGCGTCAGACAGTCTGGTGGATAGCGATGGCACCACCAGGTCTGTTCTGACATGTTCAGCGGAAGGTACCTCCGCTGGTGAGAGTCCAGAGGGACTACCACACGCAACAGAAGATTCGTTGCGTGTTTGAGAGAAACATTCCACGGGTGATAAAGACCACCGTGAGAATGAATTGATATCCACGGTGGGAAACACCCACCGTGAGAATGAAATAGTATCCACAGTGGGAAACACACACTGTGCGACCGAAGGTTCCAACACGATGAAAGAATTCCGTGTTGATGAGAGTGAACTCACGATCGAGTGCAATCTTGAGCACAACTCCGTGGTGGCCAGTGCCCACCACGTTGCGTTAGCCATGCACACGGGTGATAAAGACCACCGTGTCGCAGAACAGGCGGCCGATCAGACGAGCACATCTGATCGCCAAGAAAATCCCATGGTAGGCAGTGGCCACCATGATGATGAGTATCCGCACACGGTGAATCGTAATCACCGTGTAGCAGTCAATCAGACGAGTGCGTCTGATTGCATGGACAGTTCCGTCGAGACGATCAACGTCTTGACGCAAACGGAGACTGGATTATATAACCAGTCTCTGTTGATGGAACAACCTCCGAAAGAAGGTTCGGAGGTGATGGCTCTTCCAGCGCTAAGCTGGAAGAAGTTTATGAGAAACTTGCACGATGATCAGATCGAAAAGATCTGTATTATCGTAGCCACAGATGATGTAGTGGATATTCGTGAACGAATATCCACATTACAAGTGGAAAACATTGGGAAAGAGGTTCCCAATGATCAAACCAAAGTTCAGCGCTTTGAAGCGCAGAGCTGGGAGTCGCTTAAAGCGAACTCCCCATTTTATGAGGTACTTCGGGAATACGCTGACGTATTCCCAGAAGAAGTACCTAGCGAGCTCCCTAAGGATAAGGGAACTCTTCATGAAATTGACCTCGTGCCAGGCACAAAGTATTGTGTCACTCGGCAATGGCCGTTGCCGCGTGATCAAATAAAAGCGATCGACGAGTTTTCGAAGCTCGTCGTAAAGCAGGCCAAGTGCTGGAGTCTATCTCACCGCACTCTACCCCCACCTTTTGTGTGAAAAAGTCCACAGGTGGGTGGAGAATCGTCACGCTTACAACAAGCTGAACGCAGCGACGGTACCGGCGCAGACGCCGATACCGTCAAAAGATGTCATCATTGATGGCATGTGCGGGATCACCATCTTTAGTGCTCTCGATCTAAGAGATGGATTTTATCAAATCCTAATGCGTGAGAAGGATATCCCTCTCACGGCGGTAAGCACCCCAAGCGGCATGCTTTGGGAGTGGCTTGTTATGCCGCAGGGGCTTCGAAATTCCCCTGCTACGTTTAACATATGCGTAACGCATCTATTACGCCCGGTGCGAGAATTCGCACCGATTATTTCGATGACGTGTTCATCCATAGTAAGGGTGAACACGATAAAAGCGATGTAGATGTCCATATGGAACATCTACGTCGAGTGTTAGAGCTTATGCGTAAGCATAAGCTCTATGCAAATCTAAAGAAGTGCACCTTTGGTGCACCTGAGATACCCGTTCTTGGATGTTTTGTGGGAAATAACGGGGTGCGCTCTGATCCAGAAAAGATCAGGGTGATCGTTGAATGACCTACGCCAAACAACGTTAAGGAACTTCGAAAGTTCCTTGGGTTGGCAACATACTTGCACAAGTATTCGTGCAACTATGCTGGGTTAATACGACCTCTTTCTCAATTACTTAAGAAAGATGTCGAATGGCATTGGGATACCCAATGCCAAGATACTTTTGATGCAGTCAAGCAAAGCTTGACTGAAGCGCCTGTCTTGGATATAGCCGATAACGAGCGTCCGTTCCACGTCGTTTGCGACGCGAGCGATTTCGCTATCGGCTGTGCTTGATGCAGCGTGATCACGATGAGCGTGATCGCGTAATCTGCTATCGATCGCGTCAGTTGCGCCCAGCAGAGCGCAACTATCCAGTGCATGACAAGGAACTCCTTGCCATGAAGTATGCACTGGCTAAGTTTCGGATCTATCTATTGGGAGATAGACCGTTTGTGGCTTACACGGACCATGCGTCGCTACGCGCGGCCGTGAATTCACCACACATTTCTCAAAGAATGGCTCGATGGCTGTCATTCTTTGCTGAATAAAACTTTACGGTTGAAAAAAACCGGAAAGTTGAACGTGATAGCGGATGCGCTATCACGAAGTCCCGATTACGAGACGAAACCGTCCGTAACCGAAGGCTCCAGTGCAAACGCGATCCGTTGCACTGATTTGTCGTCGTCAATTATACGACAAGTACGTGAGGCGTACAAAACAGACGAGGAGACACGTCTGTTGATTGATTACTTAAGTAATCAATCAAGTGAGAAGCGCGACGAACTTCCAGAGTTCCACCGCGCTTGCGTGCATCGATATCGACTGCACGATGGTCTGCTGCTTTACAGCACAGACCAAAAAGATGAAAGTCGCATCGTCGTTCCAAACGACGATGATCTCAAACATCAAATTATGTTTGAGTATCATGATGCACCGATTTCGGAGCATCAAGGTCGAGAAAAGACATACGCTTCTCTCGCACGTGACTTTTACTGGCGAAACCAGTACAAGTGGGTACGGAAATACGTACGCGCTTGCGAGATTTGCCAGCGCGTTAAGCCTGCGCAGTCTGCACAGGCTCCGCTGCAATCTCTGCCGGTTCCGACAGAGTGTTGGAAGTCCATTTCAATGGACTTCGTATTCGGTCTTCCACCCGACATAGTCGGAAGACCGGAATAGTGGTCTTTGTACACCGTTTCAGTAAGATGGTACATCTTACTGCAGTATCAGCGAACGCAACCGCCGCTCAAACAGCGCGTATATTCGTTGATACGGTATTCCGTTTGCACGGAATGCCGGAAGACATTGTCTCGGATAGAGATCCGAGATTTACAGGACGTTTCTGGCAAGAAACGTTCTCATTGTTGGGAACCCAGTTGAAGATGTCAACTGCGGACCATCCGGAAACGGATGGGCAGACGTAAAGGTTAACCGCGTTCTCGGAGACATGTTGCGATCACACGCACATGCCTTTGAACAGTGGAGTGACTACCTGTCACTTACTGAATTTGCGATTAACAATTCAGTGCATGCTTCAACTAAGCATACACCGTTCTACGTGAATGCCTTAAGGCATCCACGAACCCCAGCTTTACTTGGCGGTAAGCCAAATCTAAGTGGGGGAGGGACCCGCTCAAATTTTGAGCGAGTCAATGCGCAAGTTGCGACTGCAACTTGTGAACAAAACGATGGCCCTTCTACTGAAAGTACAGTAGAAGCGGAAGCAGCTTCAATTGAAACTGAAGCTGCATATGATGAATATGTGTCCGCAGCAATGGCTGCAGACAACGAGGACAATGCACCTACTGCTGATAAAGCAGTAGATGAATTCGTATTACAGCGCCAAGCTGTAATACTCTATATAAAAGATGCACTTGCCTCTGCTTTTGATAAGCAGAAGCAAAATGCAGGCAAACAAGGAAGGAAGAACAAAACTCCTTTCTTAAAGGTGAATTGGTATTATTAAGTACTACCAACTTGCCTACACATGCAATAAGCAACTTCCCTACACGGAAGTTGCTTCCTAAGTACATTGGACCTTTCAAGGTCCAAGAGATTCGGGGGAATGCCTATACCTTAGACATTCCCACAGCAATGCGGCTTCACCCAACATTCTATGTTGGGCGGCTCAAGACGTATCATTCGTCTTCGTCTTACGACGAGACGCAGAACCACGGAAGATACCGTGCTTCTCCAAGTCTCCCAAGAGAGACTTGTAATCGGCTTCCAGCCGTTGATGAGCAGAGAGGAGAGTCGTTACCTCCGCCTTCGACTGCTCAAGATCAGCCGTGCGCCGATCGAGCTCTCCCTTATAGCGGGAAAGCTCAATGTACAGAAGATCATTCTTCTGCTGGAGGGCAGTGTGCGCCCCGAGGATGTCACGGACATCCTCGCGAAGAGACCGATATGTCTTCACACAGTGAGACATATCGCTGCTCAAGGAGGAATAACCCTCCTCGAGCTTGCGGAGCAAAGAACCATGCTCGGCAACAACAACGGCCAGGGAATTCTCAACCTCCGCCGCCCCTGATTGATAATCAGGGAAATAAGCGATATATCCTCGAGCGCTTGATCTTGAAGCGCTCGGTGCCTTCGAAGAAGGGGCAGCGTACCGAGTACTTGGTACGCTGGCTGGAATATCCCCAAGAGTTCGACTCTTGGGAGCCGATTGAGGTTCTGAGGGCCGACGCCCCAGACCTTTTGACTGAGTTTGAGAAGAAGTCTCAAATTCATAATGCGAAGTAGCATCAACACTAGGTGTTGATGCATTCAGGGTATCAATTTAACCCTGAATTTCGGCGGGTACGGAAAAACCACCGTACCCCCGCAACTCCTCCTCTGACAGACGAGGAGCGCCCTGCGTACACCACGGGCAAACGAGGTGAGAAGGGACACCACACTTAACCCTTCTTTGATGCAAGCATAATGGATGTATTCCATTTTGCCTGTTCGTGAGTGCTTTAAAAAGCGCTCGCGCATTACGTGAACTTTATTCACGTAATCATCTGAGCTTTTGTTGTAGTTGTCAACAAAAGCATTCCAAATCTGAGTCAGGGCGTCTTTATCGTCCATCTTCCTCCTTGACCCTTTCCGGCTCGAATAATATCGAACCTGGAAAAAGAGGTCAATAAAGTACAGACGTCTATCGTCTGTACTTCGATCGAATCGACGTGACTGGATGTCGTCGCAGTCATCCAGCACGTTGATATCGAACAACGCATACTAGCAGTCCCGTTTATGGTGACCGCCACTGTTGGGGGCAATAGCCCAGACAGGGGTCCAAAACCCCACTCTGTACGGAACATGTGGTTCCGTACGATGATACGCTTCAGCAGCGGCAGGCGCCGCTTCTGCTCGAGATCTTTTAGCAGGCGGATCACCGCCTGATTCAACACCACGCGCCGGGGTTAAATCACCCCGACGTGGAGAAGTACTTGGTCCAGGTGGGGATCTGCGTTCCCGCAACGACCTGTGATGATCACTGTCGCTGTCATAGCAGACAGCGACACCAGAGTCGTCATCGCTGTTAGGCGATGAGAACCTAGCGAGTTTCGACTCGCTAGATCCTTTAGTGGGGACAGCTGTATCCCCATCACTTTGTTCGGAATCAGAACTCCCGAACATGGCCCTCTTGGCAACACGCCATTCGGAAGTTGCCATCGTGCGAGATGTTGCATTAGCAACATCTCCCTGTTTCTTGCCAGATGCCGCCTTAGCAGCATCTGTGGTCGAAGACGGTACGTCTTCCGACCTTTGCGTAGTTGACGCTGCTAATGCAGCGTCACCGTTGTCACTCAACACCTCAGCACCTAGTGCTGAGGCGGAGGAAGAAGCTCCTTCAATGTTTTCAGCAGCGCTCTTTAGAGCGCCGACGCGTGCCTTGACCATCGAGTCGATGGTCAATCAGTTGGTAAATGAGAACGACCAACAAGTGCCACCCATGATTGGCCAAATAAGAATTATTATTGGCCAACCACCTCAAGTGGGGGGTGATGTAATGGGGTGCCATTACATAATTGATATTCAAGTTAGAATATCACAGTTTAATTTCAGACGCGTTGTCTGAAATTTAAATAAGAGATTATAAGTTATTATAATCTACGAAGGAAGAGTCGATTCGGTATAAATACCGAATCTTGCAGGTTGACTAATAGTACAGTTAGTTGAATACTTGATATTATTATATTAATTAGGTAGTTACTATACTATTAGCATCTAAACCACCCATTAAATAAACACTCTTAATTTTGCGTTCTTAGACTCAAGTAAATATTTATATTTACTTTTTAGTATAGGATTAGTTGTTATCAACTAATCCTGCCATAATTATATTGCGCTCTTCCTCGCAATTACAGTGTAAGCCTGTAACAGGATCAGTCCTGTTACAATAAGACACCTCTTCTCGGGTACGCGTGACCAGGCCATGCAAAAATCAAGTGATTTGATCAATATATGACATATCTTGCACTTGACAGATGATAGTGCAAAAACGTTACACGTAGTCCTCCAGTCCATTACAATTGACTTGCTTCAGACGAAAGAGTTCCGCACGAAGGAGCTCCTGGAGGTCAGGCGGAATAAATTCAGCTTGCAGCGCATCGGCAAGTTCACACAACGTCGTGAACTGGTCTTGGTTGAACGTAAACCAGGCAGCTGCTTGACCCTTCAAATTCGACGCCACCATAGCAATGAGTCGTCCTTGGTTTGTACTGTCTTGGACATCAATGTTTTTGGAGCTGAAGTACAACTTGACTTGTTGTAGGAAAACTTGCAGCCGCTCACCCACGCGAACGTGGTATGTCGGCATGGAAATGCCCTCTATGCGCTCTCAACGGTCGAGCGACCGGAGCTTAACTTATCCAGCACCACACGCTGGTGCTGCAGCAACTGCGCCATCTCATGTTGTTGCGTTGCCATCATCTCGGCCATCCTGGTGAGGGTCGTCATGGCATTAACTTCGGGTGGCACAGGAACGCCTGTACACGCCAAATCATCGTGTTCCATCTCCATAGAGTTTCTTACAGGCACCGCCTGCGACGTACGAATTTCTTGCTTCTTCACAGACGCCTAGTGTGTCCACCACTGCCGCTGGATTCAATCTCTCCTTCTGGCACGCGGGTACTGTAGACCAACAAGTTCTACCAAATGACGTCTGCTGATCGACTTGGTAGGACGCAGAAGTAGAGAAGGCGTTGAAACAGTAAATAGTAAATTGCAGAATGAATTAGTTTGTTTACCTCTTCTTGTTGCTTCTCTTCTATGCCTAGTGCCTCGCCCTAGACTACTAAACATATAATGCAACGAGAAACACCTATAATGAAATAAGCAACACCGATGATAATATGGCGACGCCCGTACCACTAGTATACTTACTCATGCGTGCGATGACGATGCGCGACAGAAGCTGGCTTCATCTGGACTGCAGAACGCCTCGTTATCTGGTGTCCAGAACGCTTAATGACTGGACCTTGCCCTTTGATGCTCGCTTCCCCAGCCTGCCTAGCCATCCCAGATGCTTGGGTCGCCGTTTGGCCTCGGGACGATGCGCGACTGAAGCTGACTTCATCTGGACTGCAGAACGCCTTGTCATCTGGTGTCCAGCACGCTTAATGACTGGACCGTGCCCTTTTATGCTCGCTTCCCCAGCCTGCTAGCCACCCCAGATGCTTGGGTCGCCGGCCGGCCTCGGCCTTGAGCATCTGCTGCTTGGAGCTGACATCTTCTCTGCTCTAGTTCTGTGACGTCGGATGACTGGGTTGCGGCACTACTTTGACGCTGGCTGCGTCACATTTGATCTATCAATAATGCACATTTCCCATGGTATCCGTCTCGCACCGGGCTACATCCTGTACAATTCGTCTGTACACAGCATGGATAACCCAGAACCCGCAGTAATTTTGTCTGATGGCTATCACTTAGTAATAAATCGGCCAACACACGCAGCTATTGCTCGACCAACGCGCACGGTATTGCGTAAATCTCACTCTTGGTGGAGATGCGGTGCAACTGTTTATCACTGCCGACTCGATTCTCGTTTCTTGTACGCATTTCTCTACTAATACGCATTAAAATTTCGTCGATTGTCAGCCTTGGACACAAAATCCCTGTCAGGTCTTGAGGATAACTCGTGTTTTTGCCAGCGTGTGAAAAACCATCATTTCCTTTATCAGGGAAGACGGGTACAGCCTGCCTGGTGTCCATTTCTTAACCAGGCTGCTGGACGTGACAGTCTGTGATCCGGGGTGGGGTGTGTTCCTACACATTGCATGAGGAGGTCCGCAAAATTTTCCGTTTAGTATAATATTCTTTTTGCCATTGCTAAATGAAGAACAAGAGTGTCCAGGGGTCCCTTTATCGAGAAAGGACGTGCTTAGAAACGGCCTGTGTCGTACGCGGAGAGCTGTCTATTGATCTCTTGCGCTTGGCACACAATCAACCGATTTCTAGCTCACCAGATAACACTTCCAATGAAACCCATGTTTTGCTAAACTCGACTGGGCTCCAACTTGTTCCGGAGGTTCAACGCCGCATTTGGGACCTCACAAAGCCACTGGACGATCAAAATATGAAGGATATGAGCAGTGACGTGTTTCCGGTCGCGGTAGAAGACCTTGCGTTAGGGTCAAGAGTTGCTGAATTAGGGCTGGAAGGCATGACTTTATTGTATTGCAAGCTGGAGCTCGACGTGAAGGACTTAAGATCTGACGTTGGGATGATGTCGAGCAAGGCAGATTCAGATTGGTTTGCATGGAAGTTAAAGCGTGCTACGGAGTACCGCATGCGAGGGAATGCAGCTTTCAAGCAAGAGAGCTACCGCTTCGCGCTGCAGCTTTATAAACGAAGCTTAGCATGGCTCGAGCCACCGAGTACTCAGTCCGATGCGACATTGGATATGGATGTACAGTATTCCACGGAAGAGCTGCAACAAGTTAATCCGGTAGCGGTCGCTTGCTATGCCAACATGGCTACATGCTACTCAAAGCTGGACAATAGTGTGAAGAACTGCATTGATGCTGCCTCGAATGCGTTGGCCTTTGATGACACTCACTTAAAGGCTCGCTATCGTCGTAGTCAGGCTTACATGTCGTCGAAGGAATATGATCTTGCCCTAGCCGATCTGAATAAGCTGTGTGAGCTCGAGCCAGCCAACAAACTCTTTCAATCCGCATATACACAAGCTAAAACTGCGAAGCTGCAGCTCCGCCAGAAACAACAGAATGCTTACGCAAATCTCTTCCATAAGTAGGTATAATTGACAAGCTGAAAAGACGAGTAACTTAAACAGGGAGAGTGACGTGTTCCATTCACTGCGGAATTACAACGACGACAAATGGGCACGTCCCCACTATCTTACTAGCGGCACGCTAATTTAACCTTTTCCTTTCTTTTTTATCACCAGGCAGTAATGGCACGATTTCCATCTAAGTGTCATGGTTTATGCTCATGATAACGGACGCTCTCAGACTCGGGTGGTGAACTGTAGCGAATATTGCAAGAAATTACTCTTCAACAGCAACAGCGCGAGTGTAAATGAGCTGTGAGTGGTGCCCAAGCACCTTTTCGATGCTTCCGTTCTTCTCCAACTCGTGAATCGACGCACGTGCAAGCGCAGCGTTCACTTTCAGACGCTCGACAATAGCCGAAGCCGTGATCAACTTCATCTTGGGGACTTCCACCAGTAGACGCTCGTATGTCTCCTGATCGTAGAGTACCTTGTTGGCAACTTTCTCACGGACTTTTCCCTTGGACCATTTCTTCTTGCCTTTGCCCTTACCACCGGCCATGGCGGCGGCCATCTTCTGCTCCTTGGTCTTCTGCTGAGTCTTTGGTGGCTGCATTGCGTCATTATCACATATAAAAGTGAGCAAAACAGTTGACAGCAGACACCTATTTACTCGCTGAAGTGAGTGACTGCTGCTGCTCTATCTTGACAATCAAAATGTTCATCGGTCATTTTTCACGTCCGTCAACTAGCGGAACAGTATCGATAAGCAGCACCTCCGTTGTCTCATTTTCATCATGACACTATTTGCAGTCTCACTATTGCTCTTCACGTACCATGGTGACTTGGTTCTCTAAAACGACGCTCCCTGTTCAATAAGCTAGTGTACGAATTGGTGCTTCTGGACAACCATCCAATGAGCTGCTTGGACAAGAGGCGAACCGGTTAACACGATCATAGGACCGGTCTCGACAACGCAATTAAAACAATACTTGTATTTGTAACATTCGCAATCTTATTGTTGCGATTCGCAGATCTGGCTGGTACTATGGGCGCATTCTGGAGGCCTGGCGCGGCGCTTCCAGGTGCTAACACGAGTGGTGAAGCAGCACGAGACTTTGAAGGAGATATAGAAACTCCAGCTGTGCAATTTAATCCATTACACCGACTTTCGCTCCGTGATCAGAGGGCTCAATTACCAGTATTTAAACACCGTGAGGAACTACTTTATGCTGTCGAGACACATGCGACAACGATTATCGTTGGTGCCACAGGTTCTGGAAAGACGACGCAAGTTCCGCAGTACCTTTTAGAAGCAGGATGGGCAAAACCTCGAGCAATAAGGTCACTGGACGGTGGTAATACACCCCGTAATCGAGTTATTGTGTGTACGCAGCCTCGGCGCGTAGCTGCTGTGACGATTGCAGAGCGTGTAGCGCAAGAAATAGGCTGCCGTGTGGGAGATAAAGTTGGGTATGCTGTTAGATTTGAAGAGAAATGGGATTCAGAGCGTACGAAGATCAAGTTTGTCACCGATGGACTCTTGCTAAGAGAGACAATGCGAGATCCATTGTTATCGCAATACTCGGTTGTGATGCTAGTAAGAGCGATAGATTTCAAATAAAACAATCAATAATGGTGATGTTCTAAGCAAAGTTATTGTGTTCCTACAGGATGAAGCACATGAACGAAATTTAGAGACGGATTTATTGCTTGGCTTGATTAAGAAGATTCAACGGAAACGACCGGATCTGCGCGTAATTATTGCTTCAGCAACGTTGCAAGTGGATACATTTATCAAGTATTTCAGTTCCAGAAAAGAAAAAAAATTGTCGGGGTTAACAACAATCACGAAAGATTCGTCTGAACTAAAGGACGTTGTTGCAATCTCCGTCGAAGGACGTCAATATCCAGTGGATATTGAATATCTCCAAGAACCATGTGGAGATTATTTACAAAAAGCGATTGACACGGTACTGGCTATAGATGCGCATGAAGGTGACGGTGACGTGCTCATATTTTTGCCCGGTCAGGAAGAAATTGATTTTGTTGTACGAGCTCTTAATGACAAAGCACCAAGTCACCTTGTCACTGTACCTTTATACGGTACGTTACCATTAAAGATGCAGCAAAATGCGTTTCTACCGGCACCTCAAGGCGTACGTCGTAAAGTGATTGTGGCAACGACGATCGCCGAGACATCTGTGACAATCGAAGGTGTGGTTTTCCTAATAGATGGATGTTTTACCAAGCTTGCATTCTATAATCCTCTTACAGGTGTAGAAGCGCTGCTTACAGTTCCTGTTTCCAAAGCTTCAGCTAAGCAACGAGCAGGCCGCGCAGGACGTTCGCGTCCTGGAAAATGTTTTCGACTTTGCACATACGAGCATTATCGTACAAACTTTACCAAAGAAACGATTCCACAGATGCAGCGAACGAATCTGGCCACAGTGGTATTGTATCTCTTGAGTATGGGTATTCAGAATCTGGCACATTTCGATTTCGTCTCTCCTCCGTCACCCGAAGCGCTGATACGTGCGTTGGAGTTTCTTTTCTCGCTTGGTGCGATTGATATTGACGGTCGACTCGTCGATCCATTAGGAACACAAATGGCGGAATTCCCCATAGCACCAGCAATGGCAAAAGTATTACTTGCGTCTTTCCGCTTCAATTGCACCGCTGAGATGCTCAATATCGCGAGTGTATTATCTGTTGGTGACGTATTCTTGGGCTCTCGCGGTTCGAGAGAAAAACATGAGAAAATCGCTCAAGCAATGGAGCATTTCGCACATTTAGACGGTGACCACATGATGTACCTAACCATTTTTGAAGAGTTTGTGGACAATAACAAGAGTCGCGCATGGTGTGATGAGTTTATGCTTAGTCATCGTGCGCTTTTACGTGCTACAGAAATTCATCGACTTCTGAAACGGTATATGACGCGGATCCAGCTCGATATGAAGACAAAGTTCGAGGAGGACACGATAGAACATGGCAGTAGTGAGGAAAATGAAGATAAAAGTCGCAGTGCGGCCATTCGCAAGTGTTTAGTTAGTGGCTTCTTTGCTAATGCCGCAAAGCTGCATGCAGACGGTATTTACCGGACCTTGCGCGATCAGCGACCGGTCCAATTGCATCCTATGTCTGTGTACTATCATATTGGCACTCCTCCCGATTGGATTGTATTTCATCAAAGTATACTTACGACGAACGAATTTATTCGCGATGTGTCCAAAATTGACCCGCGTTGGCTCATTGATTTCGCACCCGATTTCTATCGCACGAAAGATGTCAGTAGTACGATCTCTGGAAATTCTGGCACGCTGGGGTTACCGTCAGCGACGCCAAAGCATAAGAAGCACAAGACGGAGATTTCGCAAGCCGACACACCGCCTCGACAATCTGCAACTGGCTCCGATGGTCGCATTTTGTTTCGCAAACCCAAGCGTCCGAGTCAGGCGACGAAATCGAAGTTACCTGTGCATATTGGTAAGACCAAAGGGGGGTTACGCTCACAGTTTTAAGTGTCGTTTTTACACAACCAATGCGAGTGGAATATTTTCCATAATGGGATCTTTTCGTCACAAAATGTTCAGATAACTTGTGTTATACATATATTGTTTACATCTACTAGCAAGCTTTTTCATGCTGGCTGTCCGATCCAGCACGAAGTCGTCGATCTTCAAGTAATCGCATCTTTCGCTGTCGTCTTTCAATCGACTCGCGTTGTTGATCAACCACTGGGACGCTGTAATCGTGAAGCGATACATACGAGGAGCCACGTTCCGAGATTTCACTCGGCGCGAAGCTTAAGAATTCGTTCAAGACGCTGCTTTTTTTCGTCGCTGGATGCCGAATCGCCAGTTGGAGAATCTCCTGGAACCGTTTCTTCCGCTGTTCCACCAAGCGCACATCATGGCGCTTTAAGTAACTCCACATTCCAGCACTGGGCAATGATGGAAAAGTCACCGCCCGATAGTTAGTCTTTGACATCGGCGGACGATTCTTTATCAGTGCTGCACTATGTGGACTTAATGGAATGTGGTGCTCTGGATCGATCAACGAACACGAAGCACTCATTGGTGCTGGAGTCTCTCGAGTGGATTTATACTCGGTCAATAAGCGGTTGAGTTCCGTATGAAGATTCTTGAAAGCTCGAAAACGACGACGAATCGTGTAAGTGGATAAAATCCCATCAGGTCCTTTGATGTCGACGTGATACATGACAATCCCTTGACTGCTGATCGAGTGGTTGTTCACTTCAATCATTACGCCATGATACGGGTCCGTTAACTCTTTAGGTGTGTGGATCTGACTGTGAGATGCTTCATGATCTGTCTCAAACGACCAGAAGTTGAGTATATCAAAGCCACTTGCTTCACTTGCGTAGCTGTCACGCAGTATACACGTGTCGTTCAATTCTTTGTGTGGCTTTTCGAGAGCCATTAAACTGTTTCGAGTAGCATTAGGCGGCAAATTGTTCGTCGAGTCGCTGATTTCATGAAGAGCCGACTCACTATGGCGCAAAGGGCCATAGGAAGGAGGAGCAATGATTCGCATGTCACTAAGTGACTCTTTGATAGAGAATCAGATTTAGAGAGTTGTGTTGTATACAGTGACAATTCAAAATTGAGCTCGGTATGGTGTGAACAGGAAGTGGTTGGAAAAGTTTCGGCACGGCAACTTAGCACCGTTAGCAACAAGAAGGGAAAGGAGAAGATAAATCTAGAGAGGGTTTGAGTGTCGCTGGGATAACAAATGAGTTACTGAAAGTATTGTGCGCATGTTCTCTCGTCAGCTTTGGGCTGTAACTGTGCTTTCTTTTGCTCGACATTTGTGGCTTTCACGAACTCGCCAACATCTTGCCGCTTACTCCCTCTCCCGTGCTAATTTTTTAAAAGCTAATTGCAAAAAAAGGCCACTATTGACTTTGTGATTATTGTGACAGATGATCACAATGCATTTCGTTCGCGTTACCTGTTACATACCATTCTTCTGTCCTCGATGTCAATAAAACGTTGCGTAATAGCGTTTGCCAATGATGGAGCTCATTCTTTGGAGCTCGTGGTTCGTATCATAGTAGGTCCGACATTTTTTCCTTAGCCGACTTTAGCCTGTCCGTGCCTGTCCGCATACTTATGGACAGTTGTCGGTTTTTTACTCTTATCAGAAATGACATCAAAAGAAGCTGATCGTCTAATTAAACAATACCAATCAATTTTCATATGGTACACTCTGTCTCCGCTACCTTTAATTTGGCAAGTCGCCGCCTCAGTGAAAATATGGCTCATAGAGCTTTATACGGCATGCCGCCGCTTTAGCAAGGGTTCGATGCCTTTTGCGGCTATCTAGATGTACGAGGCCGGACATTTTTTTATTGCACACAAGACTAGAAGGGAGTAGCCAAGGCCAAGACAATTGTCGCTGCTAGTTCCAGCACAATTCCAGTGTCATTGCCCATATGCTGCAATATGAAGTCTTCGTGACACTGAGACATCATTCCTGAAAATCATAACCTGGTGTTCGGTATCTATTTTTCATGAGGTGCTTAAGATGGTGCTAAATGAAAAGTCATATTCCCAACGTTGTATTTATTCCTAGAGAAATCTTATAGAATACCACGTACGTGGAACGGTATGAAGATGGCTATCCCAGTAAGAATCGCACAACCAAGTCAGTAGACACTCATTTATGGGAATTCATTTGGTGTCGAAAGAATAAGGATATACTATGGGATGCATTTCTAGAAGCAATAGCAAATACTCATTATGATTAGAATACTATACATAATTTAGTATTAAATATACTCTTGTATACTCTTACACAATAAATTTATAAAGGTACGGAGGTGGGGCATATAATGCACTTGATCCACTTGTTCCCTTGAGAAACCGCAGGATCCGCTTTAAAGTCGCCCAATCAAATTTCGTGGGCGCATGCGCCCTGCGCGTGGCCTTGTGGACTGCATAAGCAATTTCCGGCCTGCAACACCGCGCAATCCATAACAAGCTTCCAGTCAATGACTGAAAATTTTTGATCGACGGCTCATCACCGCGAACGCTATTTTTCAGCAACTCTTGGTCCTTGAGTGCTTTATTTTCATACTCGTCCCCAATTGGGGTCTTCACTTCGTTTGAATTTTCCATATCATAGTTCTTCAATAAATCAATAATCACTTCTTGATCTATCATATATCCATTAGCTTCGTCGTAACTGACGCGCATGCCCAAGAATTTTGAAATGTGACCAAGATTTTTGATCTCCAAATCCTTCAAATCATCGAAAAAACTTTTGATGTGACCCTCCGTGGTTGCTGTCTGTCACAAGCAAATCGTCGACATACACCCCTACAATCACGATATCACCTTCAATCTTCTTGTAGTAGAGGCATCCGTCGGTAAAGCTTTGTATGCATCCACAATCAGTAAACTCCGTGTGCAGCAAACGATTACACTGTCTGACAGCCTGTTTTAAGCCGTAGAGTGAATTTTTAACTTCAGCATGGCTTGTTTGACGTTTCCAACCTTCAATTCTTCCAATTTTCTTGGCTCAACCTTCATTCCACTTGGAATATACAGAAAAATGTCATGTTCATCCTCCAACGCTTTAACATAAGCGCTGTGGATGTCCCCATGCATAGCTTGAACTATACATTTGCGTGCCAGCGTCAGTATAAAATGTAATGTGGTCATTTCCATGACCGCTGCAAATGTGAGCTCATAGTCCACCCCGAAACGCTGCTCGTTCCGCAGGCGACAAGTCTCGCTTTATAACGCTCCAAAGCGCCATTCGCATCAATTTTGACTTTGTAAGCCCAATCCGTGTGAAGTGGTTTCACATCATCAGGCCTTTTCATCACGTCCCACACTTGGTTAGCCTACAGCGCTTGAATTTCTTCATCCATCGCTTGAACCCACTTGTCTGCAGCTTTCCGGCTAATCGCCTCGCGATAACCCTTGGGATCAGATTCGGTAATTAGGTTTAATTCGCCCTGTTGCTTCACTTCGTCATCGTCTCCAGTTTTTTCATCTTCTTGAGTCCTATGTTTCGCATGCTGACGCGTAACGTGACGGTCCCTCGTCCAGCGCGGCTTCTTTTTCTTTTTTGTGCCCTTGGTAAGCGCTTGACCTTGACTTTCATCTTTTTCTTCGTCATCTTGCTCGGTTAACGCCCTAGCAACTCTTTTTGACTCTTGGTTTCCGCCTCCTAACGCTTGACTCGCTCCTTCTGAAGCTTGACTTGTACATTGAGCTTCTTTTTCCTCGTCTTCATTTAGCATGCTCTTGAGCTACCGGTTCTGCACACAGGTCAGCGTCTCCACATTTTTTACGTGTTGTGTGACCATCACTTTCTGCTCCTTTTTTAGATACACCTTAAAACCCTTGGTTACTTCGCTCCGTCCAATTATGACGCCAACTTGAGCGCAATGCGCGAGCGTGTTCGTCCCGGGATTCCGGTATACGGTGCACGGCGATTCAAATGTGACAATTTCACCGAGATTTGGTTTCGTTCCGGTTAGAATTCGAGCTTCAATATCCGCCTTGAGTTCGCGGTTGTGGGGGTACGATTCAACACGTATGCCGTATACTCGGCCGAATCCCCCCAAAAAGAAAAAGGTAGACCGCTTCCAAACTGCATGCACCGGGCCATATTCATGACGGTCCGATGCATACGTTCATCCTTGCCATTGCTGGCCTGACTTCCAGACTCGCTAATATGGCGCTAAATGCCAGTGCTTCGGCACAAATAATCCAATTTTTTTAATTCTGCATGTAACGGGGTTACATTCGGGTAACACTGAGTGTTGGTGTACATTGGTACACCACGGTTGAGGCCAGTATTGGCCGGGTTGAAAGGTTTCGAACCTTTGGTTATTTTAACCAATCAGGACATGGGACCTTGGTGTGGTGGAGTCAGCCATCCACGTGTCAGTACACAGATGTGTACACTACATTTTAGCTAGGTACGAATTAGTAATATTCTACTTAGTGTTACATATAGTTTATATTAGTTTAAATAATTACATATTAAATATATATTCAGTTTACTTTCCACTCCGTAGTACAGACGCACGACCTCGACCGGTCGTGCGTGTAGTGAGTGCCGTAGCGTAAGGGGAGCCCTCCCCTAGCTACACCCTTTGTAAGGGAGCCTTGCCGTTAAGGCACTAATACAGGCTAGAGTAAACAAACCCGGGAATCTTGGCCCCGAGTAGGAGAGCTCTCTCCTACTAAGCCCTTAATAAGGGCGTATCGGCTAAGTAGCGGCGAACGCCGCTTTAAGGAAAGCCTTCCTCTGTGCGCTAGCCGCACCGTGCGTATACGCACCGGCTACATCTGGTAGGACTTGTAGTCAATCCAACACCTGTGTTGGTAGACTAGACATCCTCTGCAAAGGATGAATCAGGACGATTGGGATAGTTTGACCCTCGTCCAACAGGAAGCCTTTAAAAGGCTGTTACCATTAACGGTGGAAGAAAGTATGAAGCTCCTAGTGGAGCAAGGCCTTGAGGCCGTAAAGGCAAGGGTGAATGCCCTCATCGCTCATGAGGCGAGTTGTGGTGGAGGTCATTCCACGGGGGTGCGCCCTCCATTATCGTTTAAGATAAAGGAGTTCACCGGAGAGAAGGGTGACAATCTTTATGTTTGGTTGCGAGAGGTCGAAACGGCCTTCGCCACAGCGAACATGACCGTTGATCACTTGCAAGTGGGACTTGCATTGACCCATCTTACGGGCAAAGTCCGTACATGGGCGTTTACATGCTCGGAATCAGTCAAGGACGTGTTTTCAACATGGAAGGTCCTTAAGCAGAAGCTTATGGACATGTACGCAACGCCTGATCTGGTTTTCCAGAATCAACTGGCGTTCCTGAGATGTCGTCAAGGCACTAAGGACCTGGAGGTTTATATCCAGGAGCTTAAGACCCTGTTGGCAGGGATGTACGCGAAAGCGTATTCGGACGATGTGTCCAACCCCGTCTTCATGGGAGGCCTGAGAGAAGGGCCAGCACGTTCGGAATTGTTCCGATGCCGACCCGAATCCCTGGAAGAGGCATTCAAGATGGCGTTCAACGCCGAGGGGAACTTCCGTTCCTCTAAGGTGGGTCCCGAACCCATGGACCTGAGTCAGGTCGAAGCGGAGGAGAAACCTCCCGCTAATAGTCATTCGGACTCTTTTTCACAGAGCTTCGAGACAGAGCTCTTGGCTATGCTGCAGCGGCGTGGGCCGCTGAGATTCTTCCTGTGTGGGAGCATGGATCATCTGAGGAACAGATGTCCGAAAAATCCCCAGCGAGACACTCGCTACAAGGGACCATGTGTGGGGAAAAAGACCTTGTACAAGCCGTCGGGAAACGACGGCTCCCAGTAGGTGCGGGGCGCCCTACTGGGGGACCCCTCAGTGCTGTTAAGCCCCAGGGTAGGGGACGACAGCACAAAGCCCCGAGGGAAGCGGTGCTTTCTAGCACCGAGTTGGTGTACCAGCCAGGTTTGCTGGTAGTCCTTGCGGACGTGAAAGGCTTTGATAAGCCTTGGAGAGTCTTGATAGACTCTGGAGCGTCTGACAATTATGTCAGACGAGATTCTGTTGTGAAGAGTCGGCTGTATGCCGAGGCCCTAGAGGCACGTTCTCGTGACGTTGTCACGGTCCGTCTTGCGACGGGCGTACAGGTTAATGTACCCAAGGTCTCGATTGACCTTAAGCTGAAGTTTGCAGACTTCGACAGCTTAGAACGTTGCCTAGTCCTGAATTTGGACTCGAGGTATGACCTCATTCTGGGCATGAAGTGGCTGGAACGCCACGAGCCATGGATAGACTGGAAGTCTAAGTCCATTGGCTCAACGCACCCGCGGTCGGGTGAAGCATTGGAGAGTCATGAACCCACCTTTGCTCGATCGCAAAGCGATTCTGGCGTGAGATGCCAGAGATTGGGATGTCTGAAATGATCATTCCCAACGGCGTTAAGGAAGAGTTCCTTAACGAGGGGGATTCGGCGGTTAATCCCCACGCCGTGAATGGCGAGACTGGTGAGTTGCCAGTGGCATAGGTGTATTCCTCTGAGGTAACTCCAGTGGTAGGGGTCTCTACCCCTGTGGTTAAGCGCGAGGCGCTTCCAAGCAAAGATACCCGTAGTTCGTCTCTTTTGCACGTCGGGAATGATTCCGACCACGCCTTTATAGGCGAGACTGGTGAGTTACCCGTGGTAACTCCAGTGGTAGGGGTAGAGACCCCTGTGGTTAAGCGCGAGGCGCTTCCAAGCGAAGAGACCAGTAGTTCGTCTCTTTCGCACGTCGGAAATAATTCCGACTACGCCGTTATAGGTGAGACCGGCGAGTCACCGGTGGTAGAGGTAGAGACCTCTGTGGATAGGCGCGTGGCGCTTCCAGTAGATGGGGCAATTGACTCCCCCCATCTGGGTCTCGGGATGAGTCCCGAGGCCAGTAGTCAGCAGTCCTACAGGATGCTGAATAGTGTGACAGGGGTTGTCACAGAAGGCGTAAGCCTTGAACGGTTGCCTGGGGTAGGCGAACTGTTGTCGTTGGAGGAGATGTCCTTCAACGAGTTTGAGACTGCTTTGAAAGCAGATGAAACTGACGAGGTCGTCGTGTTGCGTCCGGAAGAGGCGTTGAACTCCTCATCCACGATGGACGAGTCCGTTTTGGTGCAAACCAAACAGGCATTGGATGCCCGAAGCGGTCTCAAGATCCATGCGCATCCTAAGGACCCTTACCATTTCTTGTTAAAGGAATTAGGAGATGTCATTAGTGACAACCCGCCGATGGGGTTACCACCGGATCGGGGAGTCCGACATGAAATTGATTTGGTTACTGGAACCAAATGCTGCGTCACTAGTCAGTGGCCTCTCACCAAGGAGCAATGCGACGTCATCGACGCATTCTTCAAGGGGAAAGAAGAGGCAGGGATGGTACGGGAGAAAAGTCTCCCCATTCATCTCCCACTTTTTGTGTTCGTAAACCGAACGGAAAGTGGCGCATATTGCATGCGTACAACAAGCTGAATGCAGCTACAGTACCCATGCAGACTCCGATTCCTTGGAAGGATGTCCTCCAGAACAATATGGCGGAAGGTACGGTGTACAGTGCCTTAGATATGGTGGACGGGTATTATCAGGTGCTCATGCGAGCATCCGATATTCCGCTTACAGCGGTCAGCACGCCTAGTGTCATGCTGTGGGAGTGGATTGTTATGCCACAAGGGCTTTCAAATGCACCAGCGACTTTCAATCGCTTGGTGACTCAACTCTTCCGCCCTCATAGGAAGTAGCTCAGCCATACTTCGACGATATATTCGTCCATAGTCGTGCGGAAGGCGACTCGTCTGATGTTCAGACGCATCTAATACAACTTCGAGCAGTGCTCGAATGTATGCGAGAGCATAAGTTATATGCAAACGCATCCAAGTGTATCTTTGGTGCTGAGGAAATTCCTTTCCTCGGATGCTTCATCGGTAAGGATGGAGTGCGGGCGGATCCCGCGAAGGTGAAAGCCATTGTGGAGTGGCCATCGCCTGTAAATCTTAGAGATTTACGGAAGTGGGTTGGATTAGCCAACTATCTCCACAAGTACAGCGAGAACTACGCTGAAGTGGCGAAGCCATTGACCGACCTTCTTAAGAAGGATGTTGATTGGTGTTGGGAAACTGAACACCAAAACGCTTTTGAAGCGGTTAAGGGGAGATTGTTGAAAGCTCCCGTTCTTGCTCTCCCAGACCCTGGGAAACCATTTAGTGTCGTCTGCGACGCCTCCGATTTCGCAATCGGATGTGCTTTGTTACAAGCAGACGATGCAGGAAGGGAACGCGTAATTGCGTTTGAGTCGAGGCAGCTTAAAGGTGCGGAACGGAATTATCCCGTTCATGACAAGGAGCTACTTGCAATGAAGTATTCTCTTGTAAAATTTAGGGTTCACCTACTCGGCTCCAAGCCGTTCGTGGTTTATACTGACCACGCGTCCTTACGGACAACGACAAAGTCGCCTCATCTCTCGCAACGGATGGCCCGTTGGCTCTCCTTCTTTGCGGAGTATAAATTTGAGGTTAAGTATAAACCCGGCAAGCAGAACGTGCTTGAAGACGCGTTGTCGCGTCGTCCCTATTACGAGCTCGCTCACGCGACATTCGTCACCACTTCTGTGGTGGATCTCATACGCCAGGCGTATGAGAAAGACCCACAGTGTACGGCGCTTATCAGCGCGTTGGGTGAAAAGGGTCTTGGCTCGTCTGAGCCAACCCTGTCAAGTCGAGTTAGAGCTCGGTTACACCGTTACAGGTACTGTGACGGTTTGCTATATTATAGCACGAGCGCGGAGGACACTCCGCGGGTGGTAGTTCCTCATGATGAGGAACTGAAGTATAAAGTCCTCTTTGAGGCACATGACGCCCCTACAGGGGGTGATTTAGGTCGGGATAAGACCTACAGCGCTTTAAGCGCTTTGTATTGGTGACCCAATATGTATAAGTGGGTCGGTGCGTATATACGCACCTGTGAGACGTGTCAGAGGGTTAAACCCTCTGCAAGTTCAGCTGCGCCTTTGGCGAGCTTATCGGTTCCAACGGAGTGTTGGAAATCCATTAGCATGGATTTCATCTTCGGTTTTCCGAAGGATAAGGCCGGGAACACCGGCATATTGGTCTTTGTAGTCCGTTTGAGCAAGATGGCTCACCTGGCGGCGGTGCCAGAGTCCATAGATGGACAAGGAACAGCAAAAGTGTTCCTATACCGTGTATTTCGACAACATGGTCTACCCGATTCCGTTGTGTCGGATCGGCCCCCCGTTTTACGGGACAGTTTTTGGGAGCGTTGTTTAAGGTGCAGGGCACCAAGATCCTCATGTCCACTGCGGATCATCCGCAGACGGACGGTCAAACGGAAAGCGTTAATCGCGTCGTAGAGGATATTATCCGGAGCTTATGTCCGGATTCTCCAAAGAGTTGGAGTGAGATGATTCCTATGGCCGAATTTGCTATAAACAATTCGGTCCATGCATCTACGGGGTTTATCCCGTTTTACGTGAACGGATTGGTGAATCCGAGGGTTCCGTTAACGCCACATGTGCGTGGCCCAGGGCTTGAGGGGGGGGAGGATTCCCCGATGTCAGCCCTGTATCTGTGCGAAAACACATCGATAAATTTTTATCGACGCGCCTTAGTGTCTAACGACACGTCTGCGATGCCATGGCGGAAAGCCAAGACAATCAGAAGGAGCAAGCTGACCGAAAGGGACGGCGTAACAAAAAGGTATACAGAGTAGGAGAAAGTGTTTAATTAAACGCTAAAAATCTTCCTACACATGCAGTTTCAAATGTGTTGCGCAAGAAACTGCGCCCCAGGTTTGTGGGGCCCTTTAAGGTATTAGCCCGAAAGGGCTTGTCGTACACCTTAGACATCCCGAAGGCGATGCGTACGCATCCAACCTTTTATGTCGGTATGCTTAAGCCATACCAGGACCCGGAGGCGGGGCCCCTCCTGGAGGAGGGTCGAAAGGCGGATAGCCGTAAGGCACCGCAGGGCGAAGGAAGCCCGAAAGGGCTAAAATGCGTCCACGAAGCTCCGCAACGTTCGTCTCAAGAGAGGCAAGCCGCCTCTCGAAGCGATCAGTGGCATCCCGCTCGTCGCGGATCCCCTCGTGGAGATCATGGATGCGAAGGCTGTGTTGATCACAGCGCGCACGAATCTCACGTCGCAATTGTGCGACCTCCTCCTCCAATGCTCGATGCGGAGAGTACTCCACACTTTCATGTGGAGCGGCTGATGGCGCGGCGCCATCATCGGGGTCAAACCCAGTATCTGGTGAAGTGGAGAGGTTATCCACACTCACAGAGTTCGTGGGAGTTCGAGACTCCCCTACGGCAGGATTGCCGCGACGTCGTTGACGCTTTTGATCGGGAGAATCCCGCTGTAGGTCAACGACCAGAGGGGCATGAGAAGCCTCTTCACTCCCAATAAGTGGGAGTTGGCCGGAGGCAGATGTGGCGACCACACTGCCTCCGGACACCAGGGTGGATACAGGGGCGCTGGCGTAGCTCGTGCGATACGGAGCACGTAGTTGCTCCATCGCCTTAGCTTTGGCAAATGTAAGGCGCAACACCCTCTCCACCCAAATGTCTCGACGGGAATAGCTGTCATGCAGCTCATCGAAGCTGGGGAGAAGCTTCTCCCCTTCCGCCCAAGCGCGGAACTTCTTCTCTGCGTCATCGGCACTTTCTCCCGGAGAAAGAACGAAAGGAACCTCGCGGAGGTTCTCAACAGGGGCACCTTGTGCCTGCCTGTTTAAGCGCTCTCGGTACGAGACGCTAGTGAACTTCTTTTGTGTAAGCAGTTGTTGCCGGAGTTTCTCACGGCGTTCGCGTTGGTACGGCTGTTCAGCCTCGGGGCCAGGGGTATAGGACGCTAGACTAGTCCTTACAAACGCCTGGCCCATTTTGGAAGGTCACGGGGACCATCGAAATTATAAGCCGCCCTTGACGGGCGTTTGGGGGCGCGCAACGCAGCCCCTAGTGCCTGCGCGGCAAGCCGGGAGTCTTGAGCTGCGCCCAGCTCATTAGTGATGATCGCCTTTGGCGATTCGGATGTATCATCCGATACAAGCAGGGGTGCCGCACTGGTTAGTGCATTTTCCTCTCGTGTGGGGAAGGGATTAGGCTGCCGACAACGCCGTTCGGCGCTGTCGGAGCGGCTCACCATTGGGGAGGTATCCCCAAAGGCATCCACGTCCGAGTTTTCGGAGTAGTCTACCTCTTCTAGAGGAGACTCCATAGCACCACTAGATGTGTACATATGGATGGCCAGGGGAACTGGCGTTGGAGTTCTCCAACAAAAATTTTGATTATTGCGTAAGCAATAGTCTTGATGGGGAGGATGTAACGGGGTTACATTCGGGTAACACTGAGTGTTGGTGTACATTGGTACACCACGGTTGAGGCCAGTATTGGCCGGGTTGAAAGGTTTCGAACCTTTGGTTATTTTAACCAATCAGGGCATGGGCCCTTGGTGTGGTGGTGTCAGCCATCCACGTGTCAGTACACAGATGTGTACACTACATTTTAGCTAGGTACGAATTAGTAATATTATATTTAGTGTTACATATAGTTTATATTAGTTTAAATAATTACATATTACATATATATTCAGTTTACTTTCCACTCCGTAGTACAGACGCACGACCTCGACCGGTCGTGCGTGTAGTGAGTGCCGTAGCGTAAGGGGAGCCCTCCCCTTAGCTACACCCTTTGTAAGGGAGCCTTGCCGTTAAGGCACTAGTACAGGCTAGAGTAAACAAACCCGGGAATCTTGGCCCCGAGTAGGAGAGCTCTCTCCTACTAAGCCCTTTATAAGGGCGTATCGGCTAAGTAGCGGCGAACGCCGGTTTAAGGAAAGCCTTCCTCTGTGCTCTATCCGCACCGTGCGTATACGCACCGGCTACACTGCACCACCGTCAGTTCGTAGGACGTGTATTTTGCAGTCAAACTTGCGCTCAAAAAATGCCAGAAAATTTTCAAATTTTTTCGCGGCCATGTGCGAGAAAAATACTTACTTACGTGGTTATGCTTGTAGTCAATAAAGTTGACCAAGCAACGGTTTCCCAATCGATCCCTCGGTATGATCGGACCTTCGCGCATTTCTGCCACTGTCCTTCTTCGACTGATTGTTTTTTTATTGCTTCCCCTGCGCGCACGTAACGCAGTGGTGCCGGGTGTAATCAGTAATCCGAATCCCATACTGGGGATCCTTGGACAATGCAACAATCGTGTCGAAATTGAGGTGTCCCATCCGAGAGTGGAAGTGCATAACAGTTCCACTCTGGACATCCTTATTGGCCGTGAAATCAGCGTCATTCGCTGCGGCTACCGACATAACCATCTATTTATAGGTCTTTTTGGGCCTATCCACCGTTCCTTGAACGGTCAACATGTTGCTTTCCATGCCCACTTGAACAATTACAATACCGGAATCACGCTTAACCTGCGTCCTTATACCATTTTTTTAGGACTAAACAAGTCCTCCTGCTTCAAAAATTCTATACGAGAAAATGTTCTTTGCGATGCCTTCCACGTAGTACACGTTCTTAACTTTAATTCGCGTGCTCTCCTTTCCACACTTGAATGAATGAAGAGTGTTCCTTTCCTCGTAATTTCAAATTTCTTGCCATCGGCTTGATAGCACTGATGGTTAACGTTCTTCCCGTCAATCAAACATGTCAGGTCCGACGTTAGGTGCATACTGGCACCACTGTCCAGCACCCAAGTATCCGGCATTACTTTTCCATACGACCCGCCGATCATGAGCGCAAAATCTTCTTTCATCGGATTATTCTTGGGACAATTCCTTATTATATGTCCTTCCTCGCCGCATGAATAACAAACACGCTTCTTTACGGTCTTATTAGGCTAATCCGCCACCAAATTCACTGCACCACCTTGCGAAAACTTCATCGGTTTATCATTAAAAAAAATCCACGGCATGCGAGAACTGACACAGTTCCTCTGCGTGCCACAGATGATCAGGCCGCGTGTTATCATATTTGGAGATGAGGATCTGACTCATCTCCGGCGCAGAGTGGAACACAACGTTGTTCAGCACCAAATTCTCGCAATTCGACCCGACTGCTTCTGAAATAGCAGCCAGGTATAGAAAGCGGTCGGGCCACGATCTTCCAGGCGCCTTTCTAGCCATAAAAAGCTTCATTCCTTGCGCCGGGGTCACTTGTACGTAGAAGACGGATAGCAACTTATCCATCACGACCAGAGGGCTTGTGTTTCACACCACCAGCCCTCTATCTGCCGGTTGTAGTACGACTCCGCTGGGTCCGCCAAATAATGGCCCAGCAGGTCAACCTTTACATCCTCGGACCATTGAAATCTACAAGCCGCTTCAGCTAGGCTGATCCGGCGCAAAAACTTGCGCCCCTGGCCTGAAAACGGATCCCAGTCCTTTATATATTTCCTTCCCATCGAACGGCTTGATTGCAGCAACTTTTGCTTAGGCGAGGGCGTTCGCGCCACTCAAAACCCTTGGTCCGGCACTTGCCCATGCAACCCATATGCTTGGTTCTGCTGGTTACTATTGTGCGGTTGCGCGTGTGACCTACCAGCACCGGGGGCTCCAACAGGAGTGAAGGCATCCACGCCAGCATGGCTGACGCCTTCGAAACTCATTCTTCCTTGCAATCCAGTCGCAAATCCCCTTTTATCTTCGCCGCTGTCACCAAGGGACGCCAAACTCATCTTGGTGTCTCCCTTGGGCTTGGGCGGTGCGTTTTCATCCTGCCTGACGCTGCTGCTTGACACTTCTAGCCTTCCCAGGCGATTCAAGATGTTTCCAAACAAGCGCATCATGTACGCAGGCTTGACTTCATCATCTGATCCGTTACGGCCCTCTTTTGGGCTTATAACCTGTTCGGTATCGTTCATTTCAACCAGCGTACTTGCACACGCGCGTTCCTAAACGATCAGTAAGTACTAACGCAATATTTCCACTAGAGAACGATAGGGACAGAGGAAGAAACGTAATGACAACAATAAAGCGCAAGTAACATGTATTATCCACGTCAAAATTAATCAATCCACTACGTGACTTGTCGAGAAATCCGTAACTCAATCCACCATCCACGGGACTAAACGAGAGAAACTTCCAGCCTCAATCCGGCGTATCACTCTCCAATCAATCACTTGGGCGAAACGAATCAAAATCCAAAGTGATTTATTAGTGTTAAGTTATATACTTAAACTAATAATATGAATATATGTAGCTCGCTAGGTTTTTATCGAAAAGTCACAAAACAAAAAACGTTTCAGGTGACGCCGGGCGCTGCAGGAATTGCGCGACCTTCCTACAGGGTATCCCACGTGGCCGCTTCAGTACTGGTGGTAGTAACCCATCCGTAGCCAAATTGTTTATGGCGAACGGTTTGTAAGCCGTTGCGTAGCATTCCAGGTACGTTGTATGTATACAAGTGATGTACCAGAGATATTGGGAGAATTTAACACGGAGAGCAAAGGCACATGCGTGCTGACAAGTAAGCAAGAAACTTTGGTAATACTTGCAGGTGCAAGTTCCGACGGGCTTTTCCTCAGTTGGTAGGTCTACAAACAATTGCAGTCCCAAAGTCAAACAGATAACAAGACCATATTTTTCGTCTGATGGCGAGACAGTGAATTTACGCGCAGAGTTCAATTCTTTCTGCAGTTTACCCAATGGGGTTGGGTTAGGGGTGTTGTCATATTGGCTACCTCTGAATATCTTCTGAAAAAAATCTCCATTTGGTGTCTGTAGATCGCGTGAAGAAGTTCCAAAAGAGGACGTTCTCGAATCTAGCGAAGTAAAGAGTTCGCAATCTCAGCCAGTTTCGACTTACAATGGCCAAAGCGTAACGCGGGCATGGCGTATGTGGCCCATATTCGTCATGTTAAATATCCATGACATACGCCACTGCCTCCTCCTTGAAAACCCGAAGTTCAGCAATGCATTCTTGAAATACGGCTTCCGTACCCGCGTAGGCATATTTCCAAAATAGATACGACGAAAGAACAAGGTCATGAACCAAATACTTTCTCAACTGATATGAAACATGAGAGTTGCACGTACTTTTTGGCAGCGAAGCCGAATCTTGTTTTCACATTCCACGCAACCTTCCATCAGCAAAAGGCATTGAATGCAGAAGGAGATTCTTGGGCAGCCGCATTGATCAACCGTTTTTCCCGATCGATAATGATAACACAATCCATTGAGCCATTTTATGGGTAATCTTGGACGAGGAGTGTAGCCGGTGCGAACACGCACGGTGCGGCTAGCGCACAGAGGAAGAATTTCCTTAAGCGGAGATGTGCCGCTACTTAGCCGATACGCCCTTATAAAAGGGCTTAGTAAGAGAGTACTCTCCTACTCGGGTCCAAGATTTCACTTTGGTTTACAAATTAGCACAAGCTAACGCCTTGATACAAGGCTCCCTTAATAAGGGGGTAGCTAAGGGAAGGATTTCCCTTACACTACAAAACTCACTGCGCGCGCGACCGGTCGAGGTCGCGCGTCCTGCAGTCTTTTGAGTGAAATAAGAACTGAATGTATATTTAATATATAGTTAGCCTAAATTATTTTAAACTAATGTAAACTATATGTAATACTAAGTAGAACTTACTAAATTCGTACCTAGCCAAAATGTAGTGCACACCACCTGTGTACTAACACGTGGCTGACTGCCACGCCTCCACCAAGGGCTCCTGCCCTGATTGGTTAAAATAACCAATAGGTCCAAACCTTTCGGACCGGTCAACACTGACCTCAACCGTAGTGTACTTACATACACCACATAACTAAATGTAACCAGAATGTAACCCTGTTACATCCTCCCCCATCAAGACTACTGCTTACCCAATAAAACAATTTAAGTTGGAGAACTCCAACTGCCAGAACCTCTGGCTAATGTGGTGAAGTGTACCACAAATTCGGTCACTTTTGGTCAAGGCAGCTGGTCGAATTTCGGATTGGTCTAAACAAGGGGGGCTTTTTAGCCTATCAGATTCAAGGAGTGTCAAGAACGCAAGTTTTGGTGAGTCACCTGACATTGGGTATTTTACATATTTTCATGTGGGTACATATTGGGACTGTAGGGAGGTAGTATTGGTTAGAGTTGCGGATTTGCCTAAAAAAGTAGAAGTCTTCTGGTTGCAGGATTTTTCTAAGTAGAAGTCCTTTGGTCTTGGTCTATACCACAGCAAGGGGTCGCCGTTTTTCTTTGCACGTACATTAGTCGCCTCCGCCCACCGCGGAGTGTTTGGGGACAGAGGGTTGAATTATCACCTCTCGCCTATTATACCCGGTCTGTACGCGCCGCACGCGCACTTTGGCCACCGGAAGTCCCTCGACGGGAGTACGATTTGGCGATCTCGACACTTTAAGACAAGTACGTTTGGAACGTGCTATTCACTGGATTGGTCTTTACGTGGAGATATCGTTTGTGGAGTTCACGGGCATATTGGGTCTTCACGTGGACATATTGGCTCATTTTAACATTGGTTGGAGTTTAGACCGGTTTTGGTCTTCTCTCATATTGGTCAGGGGATAGACCGGTTGACTGGTCTACCCTCTATTATTTCGTATTGGTCAGGTCTAGATCGTTTGGACGATCGACCTATTGGAATCTATCTTTCGGAAGTGTTTCTGGTCTGTACGTACCTGGAATGAAGAGTTCCGCCCTAGGTACACTTATCCAGCACGGTCTCATATTCAAGACCGAATCAAATCGATCTGCGATCCCGATCCACCGAGTGTGTAACTAGCCCACTCCAATGGGTACACAAGGTGAGATGGTCTTAAGTGAATCGGACCAAGTGTCTCTGGATGATGACCGGTTGTCTGCCAGCAGCGGACGATCGGACCAGA
>CM047583.1:12235402-12275237 GCA_026184515.1 Peronosclerospora sorghi | reverse complement strand
CATGGCTCATCGCGTTCCAGCCACTTCATGCCCATAATGAGGTCATACCTCGAGTCCAAATCCAGGACTAGGCAACGTTCTAAGCTGTCGAAGTCTGCAAACTTCAGCTTAAGGTCAATCGAGACCTTGGGTACATTAACCTGTACGCCCGTCGCAAGACGGACCGTGACAACGTCACGAGAACGTGCCTCTAGAGCCTCGGCATACAGCCGACTCTTCACAACAGAATCTCGTCTGACATAATTGTCAGACGCTCCAGAGTCTATCAAGACTCTCCAAGGCTTATCAAAGCCTTTCACGTCCGCAAGGACTACCAGCAAACATGGCTGGCACACCAACTCGGTGCTAGAAAGCACCGTTTCCCTCCGGGCTTTGTGCTGTCATCCCCTACCTTGGGGCTTAACAGCACTGAAGGATCCCCCAGTAGGGCGCCCCGCACCTACTGGGAGCCGTCGTTTCCGACGGCTTGGGCAAGGGCTTCTTTCCTACCCTTGGCCCCTTGTAGCGAGTGTCTCGCTGAGGATTTTTTGGACATCTGTTCCGCAGATGATCCGTGCTTCCACACAGGAAGCATCTCAGCGGCCCATGCCGCTGCAGCATTGCGAGGAGCTCCGCTTCGAAGCACTGCGGGAAGGAGTCATAGTGACTCTTAGCCGGAGGTTTCTCCTCCGCTTCGACCTGACTCAGGTCCATGGGTTCGGGACCCACCTTAGAGGAACGGAAGTTCCCCTCGGCGTTAAACGCTATCTTAAACGCCTCCCCCAGGGATTGGGGTCGGCATCGGAACAGTTCCGAACGTGCTGGCCCTTCTTTCAGACATCCCATGAAGACGGGGATGGACACATCATCCGAATACGCTTTCGCGTACATACCTGCCAACAGGGTCTTCAGTTCTTGGACATATGTCTCCAAGTCCCTAGTGCCCTGACGGCACCTCAAAAACTCCAGTTAATTCTGGAAAACCAGATCAGGCGTGGCGTACATGTCCATAAGCTTCTGATTAAGGACTTCCCAGGTTGGGAACACGCTCGTGACCGAATCCGGACACGTAAACGCCCATGCACAGGCTTTTCCCGTAAGATGGGTCAATGAAAGTCCCACTTGCAAGTGATCAGCGATCACATTCGCTGTGGCGAAGGACGTTTCGACCTTTCGCAGCCACATGTAAAGGTTGTCACCCTTCTCCCCGGTGAACTCCTTTATCTTAAATGATAATGGGGGGGGGGCGCAACCCCGTGGAACGACTTCCACCTAAACTCGCCTCATGGGCGATGAGGGCATTGACCCTTGCCTTTACGGCCTCAAGGCCCTGCTCCACTAGGAGCTGCATACCCTCGTCACCCAGTAAGGATAATAGCTTGTTAAAGGCTTCCTGTTGGACGAGGGTCAAACTATCCCAATCGTCCTGATTCATCCTTTGCAGAGGATGTCTAGTCTACCAACACAGGTGTTGGATTGACTACAAGTCCTACCAGATGTAGCCGGTGCGTATACGCACGGTGCGGCTATCAAACAGAGGAAAACTTTCCTTTAAGCGGCGTTCTCCGCTACTTAGCCGATACGCCCTTATAAAAGGGCTTAGTAGGAGAGAGCTCTTCTACTCGGGGCCAAGATTCCCACTTTGGTTTACAATTAGCTTTCGCTAATGCCTTAACACAAGGCTACCTTACTAAGGGTGTAGCTAAACGGAGGGCTCCCTTTACGCTACTGCACTCACTACACGCGCGACCGGTCAAGGTCGTGCGTCCTGCAGTCTATTGAGTGAAATGTAAACTGAATCTATATTTTATATGAATTAACCTAAATTAATTTAAACTAATGTAAACTATATGTAATACTAAGTAGAACTTACCAAATTCGTACCTAGCTAAAATGTAGTGTACACCACCTGTGTACCAACACGTGGCTGGCTGCCACGCCACCCACAAGGGCTCCTGCCCTGATTGGTTAAAATAACCAATGGTTCAATACCTTTCGAACCGGTCAATAATGACCCCAACCGTAGTGTACTTACGTACACTACCTACTAGATGTGACTCGAATGTAACCCTGTTACACGTACCTAGCCAAAATGTAGTGTACACCACCTGTGTACTAACACGTGGCTGGCTGCCACGCCTCCACCAAGGGCTCCTGCCCTGATTGGCTCAAATAACCAATAGGTCCAAACCTTCCGGACAGGTCAACACTGACCTCAACTATAATGGGGTGCCATTACATAATTGATATTCAAGTTAGAATATCACAGTTGAATTTCAGACGCGTTCTCTGAAATTCAAATAATAGATTATAAGTTATTATAATCTACGAAGGAAAAGTCGATTCGGTATAAATACCGAATCATGCAGGTTAACTAATAGTACAGTTAGTTTAATACTTGATATTATTATATTAGTTAGGTAATTACTATACTATTAGCCGCTAACCACCCATTAAATAAACACTATTAATTTTGCGTTCTAAAAGATAAGTGAATATTTATATTTACTTTTATTATAGGATTATTGCAGGTTAACTAATAGTACAGTTAGTTTAATACTTGATATTATTATATTAGTTAGGTAATTACTATACTATTAGCCGCTAAACACCCATTAAATAAACACTATTAATTTTGCGTTCTAAAACATAAGTTAATATTTATATTTACTTTTATTATAGGATTAGTTGTTATCAACTAATCCTACCCCTCTTGTATTGCGCGCTTCCTCGCACAACACAGTGTAAGCCTGTAACAGGATCAGTCCTGTTACACCTGGTAGCACTTTGTGGTCCGTCTTAACGACCACAGTTCCGTTCCGCTAGTTAACTAGCGGAGAGAAGATTAAGAGCCGCTCGGCATCAAGTCGTGAGACATGACGCCTGCCGAGCGAGAGAGAACGCTAGAAGTGGTGACGAAACACTTCCCCCACTTCTCGTCGCGTAGTAAAGACGTGACGGTAGAAATGGTTCGGTTCATGGGGACCGACATCCTTACCTTCCTCCAGGGTAAGACCCCGGAGGAAGCGATAGAGGTGGTGAATCGCTTTAGGCGAAAACACCTAGAAAAGCCAGCTCGGCCCGCGCAAGAGGCAGTGGACCGCACCTGCACCTGCAACGCATAGCGTTGAAGTGGTAAAGGCGCGAGTACCGCCCTTTACCGGCGAAGGGGGCAAGCCCTTTCGTAGATGGTTCCAAGAGGTGGAAGATGCCATCTCTGCGCAAAATATTGTTGACGAACGTCAACAGGCGTACTTCGCCACAAAATGTCTGGGCGGCAGAGCCAGGGCATGGGCGATGAGTCGCAGAGCCACTGATGACTCTGCGTTCCTGACTTATCAGGAATTAAAAGCTGAGCTAAAGCTCAACTTTGAAGCTCCAGAAATGGAGCTAAGTAGTCGGCAGGAGTTCATGGAACTCCGGCAAGGTAAGCTTGACATTCAAGCTTACGCTCAGAAGACGCAATATTGCTGTCAAATATTGTTTATGAGCCGGTGCCCCCTGCTATGCAGGTCACTGGCTTCATGAAGGGACTCAATGATGGTCCCGTCAAACAGAGTCTTTACCGGCACCCTCCAAAGACTCTAAGGATGCCATTGATATGAGCATCCGTGAAGAGTTCAACATGCGATCAGCGTCATCGCATGCTGGGTACAGCCGAAGGGCTCAACAGCCCTTCGCTTTTGACATGCCGCAACAGCATGTCAACAATCAGCAGTCGGGCAGACGAAGTTCACACTTCGTCTCAAGAAACAGCCACCCGCGCCAGAGCATGGGCGGTGGAGGTCCAGAGCCGATGTATCTATCGGTTGCGGTTGCTTCGAACTCGAAGCAACCGAAATTTAAGAAGAACATTCGCTGCAATCGATGCGCGAAAGTGGGGCATTTTGCCCATGAGTGTATGGCACCGCGTCCGGTGCCACGCGGTCAGCGGACGGAACCGTCCGCTGCACGGCGACACCAACAGGGACATCACGCTGTTGGTGCAAAAAACGTAAATCACCAGTAGGGGAGGGGCGCCCTAGTGGGAATGTTATCCCACATGCCGACATAGGGCATGTGATGGTAATAGCCCCAGACGGGACTATGTCCTGTCAAAAGGTGCAGGGTGATGATAAGCCTCTTATCACCCTGGAGGTTAAGCCGCACGGGAGAGATGTCCCCATGCGAGCTTTGTTTGACACAGGAGCGTCAAACAATTTCGTTAGAACTCAGAGTCTAACACTGTTGAGCTTCGTGGAGGTAGAAACTCCACGAAGTATGTTGTCAGTCCGGTTATCAATAGGTGCAACCGTGACTATTCCAAAGCGTGTGATTAAAACACGCTTCGAGTTGAATGAACTGTCATTCAAAGATGAATTTATCGCCCTCGATTTAGATGACAAGTTCGATGTGATACTTGGAATCCCATGGATGTCCAAGTTTAAACCTTCGATCGACTGGGTTAACCTATCGATCGACTGCGGCGGACCCACAGGATCTGATCACCCTGTGTGTAACCCGGCTGTATCAGAAGATACAACCGCAGCGTCGGACAGTCTGGTGGATAGCAATGGCATCACCAGGTCTGTTCCGACACGATCAGCGGAAGGTACCTCTGCTGGTGAGAGTCCAGAGGGACTACCACACGCAACAGAAGAGTCGTTGCGTGTTGGAGAGAAACATTCCACGGGTGATAAAGAACACCGTGAGAATGAAGTGATATCCACGGTGGGAAACACCCACCGTGAGAATGAAATAGTATCCACAGTGGGAAACACCCACTGTGCGACCGAAGGTTCCAACACGACGAAAGAATTCCGTCTTGATGAGAGTGAACTCATGATCGAGTGCAATCGTGAGCACAACTCCGTGGTGGCCAGTGCCCACCACGTTGCGTTAGCCATGCACAAGGGTGATAAAGACCTCCGTGTCGCAGAACAGGCGGCCGATCAGACGAGCACATCTGATCGCCAAGAAAATTCCATGGTAGGCAGTGGCCACCATGATGATGAGTATTCGCACACGGTGAATCGTAATCACCGTGTAGCAGTCAATCATACGAGTGCGTCTGATTGCATAGACAGTTCCGTCGAGACGATCAACGTCTTGACGCAAACGGAGACCGGATTAGCTACCCAGTCTCTGTTGATGGAACACCCTCCGAAAGAAGGTTCGGAGGTGATGGCTCTTCCAGCGCTAATCTGGAAGAAGTTTCTGAAGAACTTGCACGATGATCAGATCGAACAGATCTGTATCATCGTAGCAACAGATGATGTAGTGGATATTCGTGAACGAATATCCACATTACAAGTGGAAAACATTGGGAAAGAGGTTACCAATGATCAAACCAAAGTTAAGTGCTTTGAAGCGCAGAGCTGGGAGTCGCTTGAAGCGAACTCCCCATTTTATGAGGTACTTCGGGAATACGCTGACGTATTCCCAGAAGAAGTACCTAGCAAGCTCCCTAAGGATAAGGGAACTCGTCATGAAATTGACCTCGTGCCAGGCACGAAGTATTGTGTCACTCGGCAATGGCCGTTGCCGCGTGATCAAGTAAAAGCGATCGACGAGTTTTTCGAAGCTCGTCGTAAATCAGGCCAAGTGCGGGAGTCTATCTCACCGCACTCTACCCCCACCCTTTTGTGTGAAAATGTCCACAGGTGAGTGGAGAATTGTTCACGCTTACAACAAGCTGAACGCAGCGACGGTACCGGCGCAGACGCCGATACCGCGAAAAGATGTCATCATTGATGGCATGTGCGGGAGCACCATCTTTAGTGCTCTCGATCTAAGATATGGATTTTATCAAATCCTAATGCGTGAGAAGGATATCCCTCTCACGGCGGTAATCACCCCAAGCGGCATGCTTTGGGAGTGGCTTGTTATGCCGCAGGGGCTTCGAAATTCCCCTTCTACGTTTAACATATGCGTAACGCATCTATTACGCCCGGTGCGAGAATTCGCACCGATTATTTCGATGACGTGTTCATCCATAGTAAGGGTGAACACGATAAAAGCGATGTAGATGTCCATATGGAACATCTACGTCGAGTGTTAGAGCTTATGCGTAAGCATAAGCTCTATGCAAATCTAAAGAAGTGCACCTTTGGTGCACCTGAGATACCCGTTCTTGGATGTTTTGTGGGAAATAACGGGGTGCGCTCTGATCCAGAAAAGATCAGGGTGATCGTTGAATGACCTACGCCAAACAACGTTAAGGAACTTCGAAAGTTCCTTGGGTTGGCAACATATTTGCACAAGTATTCGTGCAACTATGCTGGGTTAATACGACCTCTTTCTCAATTACTTAAGAAAGATGTCGAATGGCATTGGGATACCCAATGCCAAGATACTTTTGATGCAGTCAAGCAAAGCTTGACTGAAGCGCCTGTCTTGGATATAGCCGATAACGAGCGTCCGTTCCACGTCGTTTGCGACGCGAGCGATTTCGCTATCGGCTGTGCTTGATGCAGCGTGATCACGATGAGCGTGATCGCGTAATCTGCTATCAATCGCGTCAGTTGCGCCCAGCCGAGCGCACTATCCAGTGCATGACAAGGAACTCCTTGCCATGAAGTATTCACTGGCCAAGTTTCGGATCTATCTCTTGGGAGATAGACCGTTTGTGGTTTACACGAACCATGCGTCGCTACGCACGGCCGTGAATTCACCACACATTTCTCAAAGAATGGCTCGATGGCTGTCATTCTTTGCTGAATACAACTTTACGATTGAATACAAACCCGGAGTGTTGAACGTTATAGCGGATGCGCTATCACGAAGGCCCGATTACGAGACTAAACCGTCCGTAACCGAAGGTGCCAGTGCAAACGCGATCCGTTGCACTTCTTTGTCGTCATCAATAATACGAAAAGTACGCGAGGCGTACAAAACAGACGAAGAGACACGTCTGTTGATTGATTACTTACGTAATCAATCAAGTGAGAAGCTCGACGAAATCCCAGAGTTCCTCCGCGCTTGCGTGCATTGATATCGAATGAACGATGGTCTGCTGCTTTACAGCACAAACCAAAAAGATGAAAGTCGCATCGTCGTTCCAAACGACGATGATCTCAAACATCAAATTATGTTTGAGTATCATGATGCACCGATTTCGGGGCATCAAGGTCGATAGAAGACATACGCTTCTCTCGCAAGTGACTTTTACTGGCAAAACCAGTACAAGTGGGTACGGAAATACGTACGCTCTTGCGAGATTTGCCAGCGCGTTAAGCCTGCGTAGTCTTCACAGGCTCCGCTGCAATCTCTGCCGGTTCCGATAGAGTGTTGGAAGTCCATTTCAATGGACTTCGTATTCGGTCTTCCACCCGACGATAGTCGGAAGACCGCAATAGTGGTATTGTAGACCGTTTCAGTAAGATGGTACATCTCACTGCAGTATCAGCGAACGTAACCGCCGCTCAAACAGCGCGGATATTCGTTGATACGGTATTCCGTTTGCACGGAATGCCGGAAGACATTGTCTCGGATAGAGATCCGAGATTTACAGGACGTTTCTGGCAAGAAACGTTTTCATTGATGGGAACCCAGTTGAAGATGTCAACTGCGGACCATCCGGAAACGGATGGGCAGACGGAACGGGTTAACCGCGTTCTAGGAGACATGTTGCGATCATACGCACATGCCTTTGAACAGTGGAGTGACTATCTGTCACTCACTGAATTCGCGATTAACAATTCGGTGCATGCTTCAACTAAGCATACACCGTTCTACGTGAATGCCTTAAGGCATCCACGAACCCCAGCTTTACTTGGCGGTACGCCAAATCTAAGTGGGGGAGGGACCCGCTCAACTTTTGAGCGAGTCAATGCGCAAGTTGCAACTGCAACTTGTGAACAAAACGATGACCCTTCTACTGAAAGTACAGTAGAAGCGAAAGCAGCTTCAAATGAAACTGAAGCTGCATACGAAGAATATGTGTCTGCAGCAATGGCTGCAGACAACGAGGACAATGCACCTACTGCTGATAAAGCAGTAGATGAATTCGTATTACAGCGCCAAGCTGTAATACGCTATATAAAAGATGCACTTGCCTCTGCTTTTGACAAGCAGAAGCAAAATGCAGATAAACAAGGAAGGAAGAACAAAACTCCTTTCTTAAAGGTGAATTAGTATTATTAAGTACTACTAATTTGCCTACACATGCAATAAGCAATTTCCCTACACGGAAGTTGCTTCCTAAGTACATTGGACCCTTCAAGGTCCAAGAGATTCGGGGGAATGCCTGTACCTTAGACATTCCCACAGCAATGCGGCTCCACCCAACATTCTATGTTGGGCGGCTCAAGCCGTATCAATCGTCTTCGTCTTACTACGAGACGCAGAACCACGGAAGATACCGTGCTTCTCCAAGTCTCCCAAGAGAGACTTGTAATCGGCTTCCAGCCGTTGATGAGCAGAGCGGAGAGTCATTACCTCCGCCTTCGACTGCTCAAGATCAGCCTTGTGCTCGATCGAGCTCTCCCTTATAACGGGAAAGCTCAATGTACAGAAGATCATTTTTCTGCTGAAGGGCAGTGTGCGCCCCGAGGATTTCGCGGACATCTTCGCGAAGAGACCGATATGTCTTCACAGAGTGGGACATATTGCTGCTCAAGGAGGAATAACCCTCCTCGAGCTTGCGGAGCGAAGAACCATGCTCCGCAACAACAACGGCGAGGGAATTCTCAACCTCCGCCTCCCCTGATCGATAATCAGGGGAATAAGCGATACATTCTCGAGCGCTTGATCTAGAAGCGCTCGGTTCCTTGAAGAAGGGGCAGCGTACCTAGTGCTTAGTACGCTGGCTGGGCTACCCCCAAGAGATCGACTCTTGGGAGCCGATTGAGGTTCTGAGGGCCGACGCCCCAGACCTTTTAATGAGTTTGAGAAGGAGTCTCAAACTCATAATGCGAAGTAGCATCAACAATAGGTGTTGATGCATCTAGGGCATCGATTAAGCCCTGAATTTCGGCGGTTACGGAAAAACCACCGTACCCCCGCAACCCCTCCTCTGACAGACGAGGAGCGCCCTGCGGACACCGCGGGCAAACGAGGTGAGAAGGGACACCACAGTTCAACCCTTATTTGATGCAAGCAAGATGGATGTATTCCATTTTGCCTGTTCGCAGTGCTTTAAAAAGCGCTCACGCATTACGTGAACTTTATTCACGTAATCATCTGGGCTTTTGTTGTAGTTGTCAACAAAAGCATTCCAAATCTGAGTCAGGGCGTCTTTATCGTCCCTGTTCCTCCTTGACCCTTTCCGGCTCGAATAATATCGAACCTGGAAAAGGAGGTCAATAAAGTACAGACGTCTATCGTCTGTACTTCGATCGAATCGACGTGATTGGATGTCTTCGCAGTAATCCAGCACGTTGATATCGAACAACGCATATTGGCAGTCCCGCTTACGGTGACCGCCACTGTTGGGGGCAATAGCCCATCCAGGGGTCCAAAACCCCACACATGTGGTTCCGTACGTTGATACGATTCAGAAGCGGCAGGCGCCGCTTCTGTTCGATCTCTTTTAGCAGGCGGAGCACCGCCTGCTTCAACACCACGCGCCGGGGTTAAATCACCCCGACGTGGAGAAGTACTTGGTCCAGGTGGGGAGCTGCGTTCCCGCAACCACCTGTGATAATTATTGTCGCCGTCAGCTATGACCGCGACACCAGAGTCATCATCGCTGTTAGGCGATGAGCACCTAGCGAGTTTCAACTCGCTAGATCCTTTCGTGGGGACAGCTGTTCCCCGATCACTTTTTTCGGAGTCAGAACTGTCTCCGAACATGGAAGAACCCTTTCTGGCAACACACCATTCGGGTGTTGTCATCGTGCGAGATGTTGCATTAGCAACATCTACCTGTTTCTTGCCAGATGCCGCCTTAGCAGCGTCTGTGGTCGAATACGGTACGTCTTCTGACCTTTGCGTAGTTGACGCTGCTAATGCAGCGTCACTGTTGTCACTTAACACCTCAGCATCTAGTGCTGAGGCGGAGGAAGAAGCTCCTTCAATGTTTTCAGCAGCGCTCTTTAGAGCGCCGCCGCGTGCTTTGACCATCGAGTCGATGGTCAATCAGTTGGTGAATGAGAAATTCCGACCAACAAGTGCCACCTATGATTGGCCAAAAGAAAAATAATTATTGGCCAACCACCTTAAGTGGGGGGTAATGTAATGGGGTGCCATTACATAATTGATATCAAATTAGAATATCACAGTTAAATTTCAGATGCGTTGTCTGAAATTTAAATAAGAGATTATAAGTTATTATAATCTACGAAGGAAAAGTCGATTCGGTATAAATACCGAATAATGCAGGTTAACTAATAGTACAGTTAGTTGAATACTTGATATTATTATATTAGTTAGGTAATTACTATACTATTAGCCGCTAACCACCCATTTAATAAACACTCTTAATTTTGCGTTCTAGAAACTAATTAAATATTTATATTTACTTTTAGTATAGGATTAGTTGTCATCAACTAATCCTACCCCTCTTGTATTGCGCGCTTCCTCGCACAACACAGTGTAAGCCTGTAACAGTATCAGTCCTGTTACAAGTTCCAACTTCGTTCGCCTATAGGGGTGCCCGTCGTAGTCGGACGCGCCCAACAGCTAGTATATATAGACTAGCATAGTGCCCCGTTGGTACAACGGGGCAATTAATCTAATATTTGTAACACTGCAGAATGTAAATTGGGGTTGACCTGAGAATAATGCGAAGTCACGGCAAATAGATATACACTATATTCTATATTTTATCTAATTGAGTGCCTCTTCATATACAACGTCACTTTATACCCCGCCGTCATTTAATCCTTCCTGACCAATGGACTGATATCAATATCCAATTATACGTAAGTCAGTCAATTTCAGCCAATCAAAATGAGAGCTAAGTACACAAAACAGACAGACAAATTATATTATATATAGAAGATAAATTTTATAAAATAGGACTTTTTGGCAGTATTTCACAGAATAGGACATTTTTTTAAATTCCCAGAATAGAACACTTCATAAATAGCTGTTCACCCCCACCGCGTGCCCGCGTCGTCTTCCCAAATACTCTCCATCTCTGCAGCGTACCCGCGTCGTTGACTGCGTTACAATAATGACTGAACCTATCGGCCAGAGGCCCTCTCGCATTTCTACTTTGGCACCAATCGCTAAAGGTCAGACCTATTCCTCTTTCGACGACGCAGTGAACGCAGCTCACAAGCATGCAGCGGCGGAACGATTCAGATACAAAGTTAAAGGACGCAACAAACATAGAAATTACTTATGCTGCACTGGCAAGAGCTGTCCCGTATACATCCTCATTCATTTAGCCAAGAAGACGGAACTTGTCACGGTCTTCTAATTCATTGATGAGCATGTTTACCAGGGATCATTGCAAGATGCCCGAGGCAGTCAGCGGCGAGTACCTTGTTAGTTTGCTTGAGGAATGATTCCCGGTGTCAAAGGACACCAATCCCAAAGACGTGCAAGTTTCTCCCCAGCAGAAACTGGGCATGGACATTCCGTATTCAACAGCTCATAAAGCCAAGGAGCGATACTTAACGAATCCTCAGAACCACAACGCAAACAATTTCAATTGCTGTGAGGGTATGCGGTAAAAATCATTGACGTTGACCCAAATACAACAGCAAAGATCAAAACAGAAGCATGTATACACAACCGAGAGGCCAGAAGATTTTACAGTGTGTTTTTGGCTCCCGGTGCAGCCGGCAACGCATTTTCATCGATTCGGAAGTTTATTGCCATCGATGGAACGTTTACCAAGAATCGGTTTATTCTAGTCATAATCCTTACTGCTGGAATGGATGCAGAAGATCAACTTGTTGTCTTGCTTGGGCATTGATGCCTAATGAGTGTGAAGAGACCTAGCGATGTTTCCTGTCTCTCCTTGTAACAGGGTTACATTCTGGTTACATTTAGTTATGTGGTAGATGTAAGTACACTACGGTTGATGTAACAGGACTGATCCTGTTACAGGCTTACACTGTGTTGTGCGAGGAAGCGCGCAATACAAGGGGTAGGATTAGTTGATGACAACTAATCCTATACTAAAAGTAAATATAAATATTTACTTGTTGTTTAGAACGCAAAATTAAGAGTGTTTATTAAATAAGTGGTTAGCGGCTAACAGTATAGTAATTACCTAACTAATATAATAATATCAAGTATTCAACTAACTGTACTATTAGTTAACCTGCATGATTCGGTATTTATACCAAATCGACTTTTCCTTCGTAGATTATAATAACTTATAATCTCTTATTTGAATTTCACACAACGTGTCTGAAATTCAACTGTGATATTCTAACTTGAATATCAATTATGTAATGGCACCCCATTACATCACCCCTCACTTAAGGTGGTTGGCCAATAATAATTCTTATTTTGACCAATCATAGGTGGCACTTGTTGGTCGGAATTTCTCATTCACCAACTGATTGAACATCGACTCGATGGTCAAAGCACGCGGCGGCGCTCTAAAGAGCGCTGCTGAAAACATTGAAGGAGCTTCTTCATCCGCCTCAGCACTAGATGCTGAGGTGTTAAGTGACAACAGTGACGCTGCATTAGCAGCGTCAACTACGCAAAGGTCAGAAGACGTACCGTATTCGACCACAGACGCTGCTAAGGCGGCATCTGGCAAGAAACAGGGAGATGTTGCTAATGCAACATCTCGCACGATGACAACACCCGAATGGTGTGTTGCCAGAAAGGGTTCTTCCATGTTCGGAGACAGTTCTGACTCCGAAAAAAGTGATCGGGGAACAGCTGTCCCCACGAAAGGATCTAGCGAGTCGAAACTCGCTAGGTGCTCATCGCCTAACAGCGATGATGACTCTGGTGTCGCGGTCATAGCTGACAGCGACAATAATTATCACAGGTGGTTGCGGGAACGCAGCTCCCCACCTGGACCAAGTACTTCTCCACGTCGGGGTGATTTAACCCCGGCGCGTGGTGTTGAAGCAGGCGGTGCTCCGCCTGCTAAAAGAGATCGAACAGAAGCGGCGCCTGCCGCTTCTGAATCGTATCAACGTACGGAACCACATGTGTGGGGTTTTGGACCCCTGGATGGGCTATTGCCCCCAACAGTGGCGGTCACCGTAAGCGGGACTGCCAATATGCGTTGTTCGATATCAACGTGCTGGATTACTGCGAAGACATCCAATCACGTCGATTCGATCGAAGTACAGACGATAGACGTCTGTACTTTATTGACCTCCTTTTCCAGGTTCGATATTATTCGAGCCGGAAAGGGTCAAGGAGGAACAGGGACGATAAAGACGCCCTGACTCAGATTTGGAATGCTTTTGTTGACAACTACAACAAAAGCCCAGATGATTACGTGAATAAAGTTCACGTAATGCGTGAGCGCTTTTTAAAGCACTGCGAACAGGCAAAATGGAATACATCCATCTTGCTTGCATCAAATAAGGGTTGAACTGTGGTGTCCCTTCTCACCTCGTTTGCCCGCGGTGTCCGCAGGGCGCTCCTCGTCTGTCAGAGGAGGGGTTGCGGGGGTACGGTGGTTTTTCCGTAACCGCCGAAATTCAGGGCTTAATCGATGCCCTAGATGCATCAACACCTATTGTTGATGCTACTTCGCATTATGAGTTTGAGACTCCTTCTCAAACTCATTAAAAGGTCTGGGGCGTCGGCCCTCAGAACCTCAATCGGCTCCCAAGAGTCGATCTCTTGGGGGTAGCCCAGCCAGCGTACTAAGCACTAGGTACGCTGCCCCTTCTTCAAGGAACCGAGCGCTTCTAGATCAAGCGCTCGAGAATGTATCGCTTATTCCCCTGATTATCGATCAGGGGAGGCGGAGGTTGAGAATTCCCTCGCCGTTGTTGTTGCGGAGCATGGTTCTTCGCTCCGCAAGCTCGAGGAGGGTTATTCCTCCTTGAGCAGCAATATGTCCCACTCTGTGAAGACATATCGGTCTCTTCGCGAAGATGTCCGCGAAATCCTCGGGGCGCACACTGCCCTTCAGCAGAAAAATGATCTTCTGTACATTGAGCTTTCCCGTTATAAGGGAGAGCTCGATCGAGCACAAGGCTGATCTTGAGCAGTCGAAGGCGGAGGTAATGACTCTCCGCTCTGCTCATCAACGGCTGGAAGCCGATTACAAGTCTCTCTTGGGAGACTTGGAGAAGCACGGTATCTTCCGTGGTTCTGCGTCTCGTAGTAAGACGAAGACGATTGATACGGCTTGAGCCGCCCAACATAGAATGTTGGGTGGAGCCGCATTGCTGTGGGAATGTCTAAGGTACAGGCATTCCCCCGAATCTCTTGGACCTTGAAGGGTCCAATGTACTTAGGAAGCAACTTCCGTGTAGGGAAATTGCTTATTGCATGTGTAGGCAAATTAGTAGTACTTAATAATACTAATTCACCTTTAAGAAAGGAGTTTTGTTCTTCCTTCCTTGTTTATCTGCATTTTGCTTCTGCTTGTCAAAAGCAGAGGCAAGTGCATCTTTTATATAGCGTATTACAGCTTGGCGCTGTAATACGAATTCATCTACTGCTTTATCAGCAGTAGGTGCATTGTCCTCGTTGTCTGCAGCCATTGCTGCAGACACATATTCTTCGTATGCAGCTTCAGTTTCATTTGAAGCTGCTTTCGCTTCTACTGTACTTTCAGTAGAAGGGTCATCGTTTTGTTCACAAGTTGCAGTTGCAACTTGCGCATTGACTCGCTCAAAAGTTGAGCGGGTCCCTCCCCCACTTAGATTTGGCGTACCGCCAAGTAAAGCTGGGGTTCGTGGATGCCTTAAGGCATTCACGTAGAACGGTGTATGCTTAGTTGAAGCATGCACCGAATTGTTAATCGCGAATTCAGTGAGTGACAGATAGTCACTCCACTGTTCAAAGGCATGTGCGTATGATCGCAACATGTCTCCTAGAACGCGGTTAACCCGTTCCGTCTGCCCATCCGTTTCCGGATGGTCCGCAGTTGACATCTTCAACTGGGTTCCCATCAATGAAAACGTTTCTTGCCAGAAACGTCCTGTAAATCTCGGATCTCTATCCGAGACAATGTCTTCCGGCATTCCGTGCAAACGGAATACCGTATCAACGAATATCCGCGCTGTTTGAGCGGCGGTTACGTTCGCTGATACTGCAGTGAGATGTACCATCTTACTGAAACGGTCTACAATACCACTATTGCGGTCTTCCGACTATCGTCGGGTGGAAGACCGAATACGAAGTCCATTGAAATGGACTTCCAACACTCTATCGGAACCGGCAGAGATTGCAGCGGAGCCTGTGAAGACTACGCAGGCTTAACGCGCTGGCAAATCTCGCAAGAGCGTACGTATTTCCGTACCCACTTGTACTGGTTTTGCCAGTAAAAGTCACTTGCGAGAGAAGCGTATGTCTTCTATCGACCTTGATGCCCCGAAATCGGTGCATCATGATACTCAAACATAATTTGATGTTTGAGATCATCGTCGTTTGGAACGACGATGCGACTTTCATCTTTTTGGTTTGTGCTGTAAAGCAGCAGACCATCGTTCATTCGATATCAATGCACGCAAGCGCGGAGGAACTCTGGGATTTCGTCGAGCTTCTCACTTGATTGATTACGTAAGTAATCAATCAACAGACGTGTCTCTTCGTCTGTTTTGTACGCCTCGCGTACTTTTCGTATTATTGATGACGACAAAGAAGTGCAACGGATCGCGTTTGCACTGGCACCTTCGGTTACGGACGGTTTAGTCTCGTAATCGGGCCTTCGTGATAGCGCATCCGCTATAACGTTCAACACTCCGGGTTTGTATTCAATCGTAAAGTTGTATTCAGCAAAGAATGACAGCCATCGAGCCATTCTTTGAGAAATGTGTGGTGAATTCACGGCCGTGCGTAGCGACGCATGGTTCGTGTAAACCACAAACGGTCTATCTCCCAAGAGATAGATCCGAAACTTGGCCAGTGAATACTTCATGGCAAGGAGTTCCTTGTCATGCACTGGATAGTGCGCTCGGCTGGGCGCAACTGACGCGATTGATAGCAGATTACGCGATCACGCTCATCGTGATCACGCTGCATCAAGCACAGCCGATAGCGAAATCGCTCGCGTCGCAAACGACGTGGAACGGACGCTCGTTATCGGCTATATCCAAGACAGGCGCTTCAGTCAAGCTTTGCTTGACTGCATCAAAAGTATCTTGGCATTGGGTATCCCAATGCCATTCGACATCTTTCTTAAGTAATTGAGAAAGAGGTCGTATTAACCCAGCATAGTTGCACGAATACTTGTGCAAATATGTTGCCAACCCAAGGAACTTTCGAAGTTCCTTAACGTTGTTTGGCGTAGGTCATTCAACGATCACCCTGATCTTTTCTGGATCAGAGCGCACCCCGTTATTTCCCACAAAACATCCAAGAACGGGTATCTCAGGTGCACCAAAGGTGCACTTCTTTAGATTTGCATAGAGCTTATGCTTACGCATAAGCTCTAACACTCGACGTAGATGTTCCATATGGACATCTACATCGCTTTTATCGTGTTCACCCTTACTATGGATGAACACGTCATCGAAATAATCGGTGCGAATTCTCGCACCGGGCGTAATAGATGCGTTACGCATATGTTAAACGTAGAAGGGGAATTTCGAAGCCCCTGCGGCATAACAAGCCACTCCCAAAGCATGCCGCTTGGGGTGATTACCGCCGTGAGAGGGATATCCTTCTCACGCATTAGGATTTGATAAAATCCATATCTTAGATCGAGAGCACTAAAGATGGTGCTCCCGCACATGCCATCAATGATGACATCTTTTCGCGGTATCGGCGTCTGCGCCGGTACCGTCGCTGCGTTCAGCTTGTTGTAAGCGTGAACAATTCTCCACTCACCTGTGGACATTTTCACACAAAAGGGTGGGGGTAGAGTGCGGTGAGATAGACTCCCGCACTTGGCCTGATTTACGACGAGCTTCGAAAAACTCGTCGATCGCTTTTACTTGATCACGCGGCAACGGCCATTGCCGAGTGACACAATACTTCGTGCCTGGCACGAGGTCAATTTCATGACGAGTTCCCTTATCCTTAGGGAGCTTGCTAGGTACTTCTTCTGGGAATACGTCAGCGTATTCCCGAAGTACCTCATAAAATGGGGAGTTCGCTTTAAGCGACTCCCAGCTCTGCGCTTCAAAGCGCTGAACTCTCGTTTGATCATTGCGAACCTCTTTCCCAATGTTTTACACTTGTAATGTGGATATTCGTTCACGAATATCCACTACATCATCTGTTGCTAAGATTATACAGATCAGTTCGATCTGATCATCGTGCAAGTTTCTCATAAACTTCTTCCAGCTTAGCGCTGGAAGAGCCATCACCTCCGAACCTTCTTTCGGAGGTTGTTCCATCAACAGAGACTGGGTATCTAATCCAGTCTCCGTTTGCGTCAAGACGTTGATCGTCTCGACGGAACTGTCCATGCAATCAGACGCACTCGTCTGATTGACTGCTACACGGTGATTACGAGTCACCGTGTGCGAATACTCATCATCATGGTGGCCACTGCCTACCATGGGATTTTCTTGGCGATCAGATGTGCTAGTCTGATCGGCCGCCTGTTCTGCGACACGGAGGTCTTTATCACCCTTGTGCATGGCTAACGCAACGTGGTGGGCACTGGCCACCACGGAGTTGTGCTCACGATTGCACTCGATCATGAGTTCACTCTCATCAAGACGGAATTCTTTCGTCGTGTTGGAACCTTCGGTCGCACAGTGGGTGTTTCCCACTGTGGATACGATTTCATTCTCACGGTGGGTGTTTCCCACCGTGGACATCACTTCATTCTCACGGTGTTCTTTATCACCCGTGGAATGTTTCTCTCCAACACGCAACGACTCTTCTGTTGCGTGTGGTAGTCCCTCTGGACTCTCCCCAGCAGAGGTACCTTCCGCTGATCGTTTCGGAACAGACCTGGTGATGCCATTGCTATCCACCAGACTGTCCGACGCTGCGGTTGTATCTTCTGATACAGCCGGGTTACACACAGGGTGATCAGATCCTGTGGGTCCGCCGCAGTCGATCGATAGGTTAACCCAGTCGATCGAAGGTTTAAACTTGGACATCCATGGGATTCCAAGTATCACATCGAACTTGTCATCTAAATCGAGGGCGATAAATTCATCCTTGAATGACAGTTCATTCAACTCGAAGCGTGTTTTAGTCACAAGCTTTGGAATAGTCACGGTTGCACCTGTTGATAACCGGACTGACAACATACTTCGTGGAGTTTCTACCTCCACGAAGATCAACAGTGATAGATTCTGAGTTCTAACGAAATTGTTTGACGCTCCTGTGTCAAACAAAGCTCGCATGGGGACATCTCTCCCGTGCGGCTTAACCTCCAGGGTGATAAGAGGCTTATCATCACCCTGCACCTTTTGACAGGACATAGTCCCGTCTGGGGCTATTACCATCACATGCCCTATGTCGGCATGTGGGATAACATTCCCACTAGGGCGCCCCTCCCCTACTGGTGATTTACGTTTTTTGCACCAACAGCGTGATGTCCCTGTTGGTGTCGCCGTGCAGCGGACGGTTCCGTCCGCTGACCGCGTGGCACCGGACGCGGTGCCATATACTCATGGGCAAAATGCCCCACTTTCGCGCATCGATTGCAGCGAATGTTCTTCTTAAATTTCGGTTGCTTCGAGTTCGAAGCAACCGCAACCGATAGATACATCGGCTCTGGACCTCCACCGCCCATGCTCTGGCGCGGGTGGCTGTTTCTTGAGACGAAGTGTGAACTTCGTCTGCCCGACTGCTGATTGTTGACATGCTGTTGCGGCATGTCAAAAGCGAAGGGCTGTTGAGCCCTTCGGCTGTACCCAGCATGCGATGACGCTGATCGCATGTTGAACTCTTCACGGATGCTCATATCAATGGCATCCTTAGAGTCTTTGGCGGGTGCCGGTAAAGACTCTGTTTGACGGGACCATCATTGAGTCCCTTCATGAAGCCAGTGACCTGCATAGCAGGGGGCACCGGCTCATAAACAATATTTGACAGCAATATTGCGTCTTCTGAGCGTAAGCTTGAATGTCAAGCTTACCTTGCCGGAGTTCCATGAACTCCTGCAGACTACTTAGCTCCATTTCTGGAGCTTCAAGGTTGAGATTTAGCTCAGCTTTTAATTCCTGATAAGTCAGGAACGCAGAGTCATCAGTGGATCTGAGACTCATCGACCATGCCCTGGCTCTGCCGCCCAGACATCATGTTGTGGCGAAGTACGCCTGTTGACGTTCGTCAACAATATTTTGCGCAGAGATAGCATCTTCCACCTCTGTGAACCATCTACGAAGGGGCTCGCCCCCTTCACCGGTAAAGGACGGTAATCGCGCCTTTACCACTTCAACGATATGCGTTGCAATTTCAGGTGCGGTCCGCACTGCCTCTTGCGCGGGCCGAGCTGGCTTTTCTAGGTGGTTTCGCCTAAAGCGATTCACCACCTCTATCGCTTCCTCCGGGGTCTTACCCTGGAGGAAGGTAAGGATGTCGGTCCCCATGAACCGAACCATTTCTACCGTCACGTCTTTACTACGCGACGAGAAGTGGGGGAACTGTTTCGTCACCACTTCTAGCGTTCTCTCTCGCTCGGCAGGCGTCATGTCTCACGACTTGATCCCGAGAGGCTCTTAATCTTCTCTCCGCTAGTTAACTCGCGTAACGGAACTGTGGTCGTTAAGACGGACCACAAAGTGCTACCAGGTGTAACAGGACTGATCCTGTTACAGGCTTACACTGTGTTGTGCGAGGAAGCGCGCAATACAAGAGGGGTAGGATTAGTTGATAACAACTAATCCTATAATAAAAGTAAATATAAATATTAACTTATGTTTTAGAACGCAAAATTAATAGTGTTTATTTAATGGGTGGTTAGCGGCTAATAGTATAGTAATTACCTAACTAATATAATAATATCAAGTATTCAACTAACTGTACTATTAGTTAACCTGCATGATTCGGTATTTATACCAAATCGACTTTTCCTTCGTATATTATAATAACTTATAATCTCTTATTTAAATTTCAGACAACGCGTCTGAAATTTAACTGTGATATTCTAACTTGAATATCAATTATGTAATGGCACCCCATTACAGACCTGCTACAGCCAACTAGTATCTGGCGCTGCAGATTATTCTCCCGCTTGGCAGTTTGCCTCTCTTGGTCATTCTCACACTTGGATGGACGACCACGCTTGAGCGGGATGGTGGAAGATGAGGAAGGGGTAGTCTCCATTATGAATTTATTGACAATAGTTCTGCTCAAGGGCGAGGGGAGTTCTTTCTTCCTGTCGCTTTTTATGTTCATCTTTATGTTCGTTTCATTTCTTTGTCGCTAAATTCCTGATTGGCTGAATTCTGCGAAGTACCGCTGGATCAATTCAGCCAATCAGGAATTTAGCGTTAGGACGCCGGAAGTTACGTCAAAAACGACATTGCGAACGGCCCGTCACTAGCTGTAGGGCGCGTCCGACTACGACGGGCACCCCTATAGGCGAACGAAGTTCGACCTGCTACAGCCAACCAGTCTATGGCGCTGCAGTGTGGTGACGTGGAACCTTTATTGACAACATATAGGAGATGATCTGCAGTAGTTATCAATTCATGGTATAAGTTTTACCACGCCAAAACTCTACATGCTACCACGATGTTGCCTTTTATGCTGGTGATTTCTTCAAACACTGAACATTAACAACAAATACTGTTTTGTGCCTTCATTATGTGAACAACGTGAACATTTAGTGTGGAGTGGCGCTAGTGATGCGATGCTTCCGTCTTTAAGTGATGCATCTCATGTTCACACAGTGTCTCAGCACAGTCGTTTTGGCTCTAGCATCATTCCGGTAAAGGCTAGGGGCGCTAGGGCGCGTGAGATAACAGGTTAACCAGACTATGAGGACAAATAGTCAGCATCACCAAAGAAAGTCAAGACACAGTCGCAACTTACAAGCACAACGGCGGTTTCAATCATGGCGGTAAAACCAACGAAGAGTCATGAGTCCTCAGCTCGATAAACGGTCCGATTTAAAGCTCCGTGGCTAGGGGCGCTAGGTCGCGTGAGATAACAGGTTAACCAGACTATGAAGACAAACCGTCAGCATCACCAAAGAAGGTCAAGACACAGGCGCAACTGACAAGCATAACGGCGGGTCCATTCATGGCGGCAGAGCCAACAAAAAGTCATGGTCCCTCGGCTTCCCACATTAACGGCTCGATGTTCCCGATTGTTCTCACACTGTCAAGTATTTAAATTGTGGATGAATATTTTCGATCAATCGGATGCGACCCGCGACGGCCATCTCGCGACGGCCGTCTCGCGATCGATCGGATTATGAAGTGTTTGAGTGGAATTGGCGTGTGAAATTGGAGTTTGAGAAAAATAATTTTCGGCCAATCAGAAGCGACCCGCGACCGCCATCTCGCGATGACCAATCTGATCAATCATATTACAGAGGGTCTCCTAAGTAACTGTCAAGTACGATCAATCGGATTACAGAGGGTCTCAGCAGTAACTGTCAAGTATTGAAGTTAGCGCTGAAGTAACCAAGATGTAGTGGGTGAAAGAAGTGATTGACTTTGATGTAAGAATTAGTAACACTTAATAGATTCGAATTTCCCCTGAACTACGCAGATCTATGTCGGCCCCTTAAAATCCTTCTCTATTATTATTATACAAAAACCAAGTGTAATGCAAAGAAGTCGTTGAGTGAACGCCTGAGCAAGTAGAGCAGCAGCCTTTTTGGAGCTTGCTAGAGTTTGGAGGTCAGCCTGGAACTACTTTTAGAAGTGTGTCCCTAGTGTATTTGGTTGATTTGTTGGTTCGGACGGTAGTATTAAGTACCCGGGAAGTTAAGCAAGAAGGACTGGATTATTACCTTCTTGTGTTGTTAATTAAGTGGTAACATCAAATTTCAACTCCTTCACAACAACATATTATTCTCCCGCTTGGCAGTTTGCCTCTCTTGGTCATTCTCATTCTCATAGTTGGATGGACGACCACGCTTGCGCGGATGGTGGAAGATGAGGAAGGGGTAGGCTGCATTATGAAATGATTGACAATAGTTCTGCTCAAAGGGCGATGGGAGTGCTTTATTCCCGTCACTTTTTACGTTCATCTTTATGTTCGTTTCATTTCTTTGTCGCTAAATTCCTGATTTGCTGAATTGAGCCAGCGGTACTGCGCATAATTCAGCCAGTCAGGAATTTAGCGTTAGGACGCCGGAACTCACGTCAAAAACGACGTTGTGAACGGCCCGTCACAAAACATAAGAGCTCACTTCGTTCGCGAATAGAATTCCGTCCGTCTGGTGTAAGTAGCTCTCATTTTGATTGGATGAAATTGACTGACTTACGTAGAGTAGCATCCAGCCTGACCTACTTACTGACTTTACACATGGCAGATAACACAGAAACTGTACGTGAGCGGAGAGCTCGCCTAAAAGTGATATTACCTGATGAGAACAGAGCTGGCGTGCACGTCATGCGAGACGTTGTATATGAAGAGGCGCTCAATTAGATAAAATATAGAATATAGTGTATGTCGATTTGCCATGACTTCGCATTTTTCTCAGGTCAACCACAATTTACATTCTGCAGTGTTACAAATATTAAATTTATTGCCCCTTTGGTACAACGGGGCGTTATGCTAGTATTCCTATAAATAAATAGGATCTTTTGACCAAAAAATACCATTTCAACTTCCACGCGACTGTTACTATTTTTCGATGTATCAAAGAGCGAAGATGAACGCAATCGTAGAGAATTACTACAAAAAAATCAAGTCATTTGCGCTCTACAAAAGAGATGGGCCGATTTTCATGGCTCTCTAGTTAGCTTTGACGAGCCTGCAACACCTCAACAAGTTGCAACTTAAGCAACAAAAGCTCGAAACAAAGAAACGAAAAATGAAACGACGAAACTCGCAGCCTCAACTCTCTCACGTGTTTTAAAAACGATTAAGGGATGAAATTCTTTACGCAAAACTTCTCATGAAAGCCTTCAACTTGATCGAGTTGATATAGTAATTTTAGTGACGCATAATCTGGATAAATTATGACGTATGGAGGTGAGTGCTGAAGTGATTCCGAATCGCACACTTATGTCGATCACGGACCAACGAGTAATGTACCCAAAAGCGAGAGCTCGAGACAGCTTTTATTGCAAATATTGCAGTCAAATGTTCTCGTTAATAGATAATCTCGAGATGAAATTCATGATTGCTTGGACGCTTTTTTCAATACGACTTGATTCTGGTCACGAATTTATTAGGTGTTGGAAGTTGACACGAGTTGGGGGCACGTGCAACTTACCGTAATGGTGGTTCAGACCGTTAGCGCCTGACCACCGTTGGAATGTAAGTTTCTAATAAAGAGCGCCCTACTTGATCAGAGTAGGGGCGCACGAGGGCAGGATGTAATGTGATTTAATGGGTAAAAGATATACTGAATATAAAATAGTACCTAAGAACCAACCCTAAAACTTAATAATAGAATAGATAAAATCCTAAAGTACCAAATATGCAATAAGTGCAAAATGGTCGCGTACACTTGGTATTTGTATGCTGCCTAACACCAGGCTGCACACATGCGTAGCATAGCAAATTCCAACATTAGGCAAAGAACGCAAGGGGATAATTTTGTGCTGAGGAAAGTAATCAGCTCAAGAGTTTAGTTTCTATCAGAGGTGCTCCTTCATTTCGTTGTGGATTCCTTGGACCCAGTTTGGGTTTTGGAGAGCTGTTTTTGCTGTATAATTGCCGAGCTGCAACAATTCTTGCGATAGTGAAATCGAGTTGAACGTAAGACTTTCCGAGAAAGTTTAGCGAACTGAAACTGTCGCGGCTGCCATGGTTTGGGAATAGCTTAAAGAGAAAGAGACAATAGTACAGCAAAGTGGGAGAAAAAAATTACATTATCACTAAAGGTGAAATTCTCATGACGCAGGGAGAATATCATTCAAAGTTTGACATCTGGCGAGAATAGCATTTCAATTGTGGAACGCGGTATGCAACGTGTACGGCTGTCACATCATTTTACTGCAATGCTTGGAACCTTATGGATTGAGAACCAGCAAATATAGGAATGGGACATAGGCGAACATCAGCCGAAGCGTTGGGAGATTCAAATATTTTATGGATATTCTATATGAAGAACTGGAGGTGCTTCAGACATTAGGACGCGGTGCTTTCGGTCATTTTCAGCACAGATATAAATCGCGGCTATGCCTTGAATGTCTAATCAAAATCGCATCTTGTGGAGAACAACTTGAAGGAGCATGTGCTGAACGAGAAGAGCCATGCTTTCAGTGGCTCATCCATTGATTTGGAAGCTCTTCACGACATTTCAAGATCGGGATGCATTTATATTCTCTAGTAGAGTAGATGTACTTTTCACGTATTTGCAAAGGACCATTTTGATGAGCCGGTCGCGCGATTCTATATTGCAAGTATTGTGTTAGTTTTACAGCGCATCTACTCCGAGCAGATCGTTTAACATGATCTAAAACCGGCTAGATAACGAAGAACTTACAGAATTTGTCGATTCTGGGCTGGCAAGTTCGTGACCGACGGCACATGGACTCAATGCGGTACTCCCGATTATTTCGCACCTCAGATTGTCTATACCAAAACAAGGGCCATAACAAAGCTATAGACTACCTTCTCCGTTACGAATTCACATTTTTCGAACTCTTATGGGGTATGCTCCGTCTTACGCAGAGGATCCGATTCAAATTTACCGCTCAATATTCAGGGAAATGTTAAATTTCCAGTAAACGTGGGGTAAGTTGACTAGCTGTCAGTTTTTACTCGTTCTTACCATTTGTTTCCAGCGTAGATCCTGTACAAAAGTTGCTTCGTCCGAATCCAGCGAGGCGACTAGGAAATATGAAGCACGGAATAAAGGATATCATTAAGCGTCGCTGGTTCTCTAACATTATGTGGAATACTTTACGAGCTAAGAGTTTGAAGCCTCCAAGTGTGCCACAAATCCGGGAGGACTTTGACGCGTCAAAGTTTGCAGATTTTCGCCATGAAGTCGAAGATAATGTGATTGGAATTTGGATTCTTAGGTCCTTTGATTTTAGATGGCACAGTCATGTCTGTATCCCAAAAACTTGATCGTTGTAATAAAAAGTGTCGGGCATTTTACCTACGGCCAGTTTACGGTACTTATCGATAGGCTTCGCAATCGTTTTATCAGGCTAAGACTGCTGGCTTGGCTTGAGTTTGCGCGGAGGGTTGTAGACGTCATTTTTTAAACAGCGTCTCCATCTTCTTTTCGCGATTTTTTTCGCTTTTTGTCACCCATCCATGTTAGAGGATGTGACAGTCGCCTTCGTACATGGAGCGTACACAAGGAAAGCGACGTAGCTCCTAACGTGTCAACCGGCATCGTAACCTGAAGCAACACTTGTCGCGTGCTGACATTTATGGCGTTAGTTTTGCTGGCCAGCGACGTCTGGATATGGAAGGAAGTTTTCGAAGAATTCTTGAATCGACGTTAAGTATCTCAGGGGCAGTAAAACGCTCTACGTTGGTAATGGTAATGTCGAAAAACTCGGGCCGCTCCCGATTCGATATACCAAAGGTCGTGGGTCCGATTCCCACAAAGTTCACAAAGTCCACTCTCCAGAGCGAAGTAAAATGAAATGAACTGAAGAAAGCAAGTCAGTTCATAAAACGCTTACATTTCCGTGTAAACTTTAAGACGATAGAATCCCTATGAGGGCTTGGCTCGACCGAGCGTTGTCCTGTATGTAGAGGCGAGGGGTTCTATATTGAAGAAACAACATTCGATTTAGACCGCCATCTTTCTCTAAAGTGCACTTCTGCTGTAGACAATCTCCACGTGGACCCGAATTTCTCGAGCACGCTTCTCTGGTGAGATTCATAACTTTGAATTACGTTGTTCACGATATAGCATGAGAAGTCCATGTTACATCTTCCGTTCGTGCCGTCGCTCGTTCGTAGCGCCATGAACTGCGAAATTTTAAGGCGAATGCTATGGAAAGCACGTCAATGAAACGGATTACGCGTGTTGGCAAAGGTAATGGTGAGAAACCGAGGCGCAACACTATTTTTATCAACGGCTTGTCTGTCTGAAAATTGCAGGGTTTACGATAAGATCAGAAAGGGGTGGACTAATAATAGTGAATCATAATCGCGTTTCCTTATTGCTCATCTCATGCGTCCAGTACCGGTACTTTCATTCAACCCCTTCACCGGTGACCTTCGTCCACGTCCTTAGCACAAGAAAGAGGTAATAGCCACTTAAAGCACAAGATTAGCCCTCCATCTTTCCATTTCATCGTAGGGGTTCTGATCATAGAAGGGTGTCCAATTCTTTGAACGAAGGCTAATTCAATTGGGTACGCTCTCTCTTGCGCGTTCTACTTTTCTGGACTGATTGGCATTGAAAAAATCGTTAATTTTAATCGGTGAGCTCTTCTACTCGTTTTTCCCCACAATTCATCCATCAAGAGGCTATCCAATTGCTTCTGTTGGATGGCAGCGAGTCGCGCTTATCAACTGAGATTCATTCGAAGCGTCGCCATAGCGAGGACGATGCGTCGTACTTGTATTTGATAGTGAAACCAAGTTGATTGATTGCCTCACTATTATAGCGAAGTCGGACACACTTGCTGTTATCTCATTGATGCAATTGATTTTTAGAGCCCAGCCCAAGGATTATAAACGACAGACTTCAACTAAAACAGCTGCATGTAGGTGGCAATACCATCGATTAAGTCAAGTGGCACGATCTCTTAATTTTTCAGGTCCCCGACTGGATTTATGTAATATGTACATGTCTCTCGTAACTTGAACACCAACACAGTTCACAAGTTCAGTGCTTTCTTACGGTATAAAAAAATAAGGAAGAACAGCTTTACTGCTCGCTTCAAATAGGTTAGTCGGTGTTGTAGACAATAAATTGCTATCATTCATTCCCAACAATTGTACAATCTTTTGGTAAAACCTGGGCCAGTGACATTCTTACTGAATCCAAGTCAATTCACTTTTTCTTCCAAGTTATTGGAATTTTATAGCCCTTTCTGTGGAAACGGCCTTTTTGTCAGCTCAAAGACGGGGGATGTGCTCTTCCCTCCACAGCTGCGATCTCGCGCCTGCTCTGCTCTACTAAACTCATAAGTAAATTTGCTGTCCATGGCGGAGCCGATTGTTTCACGTGGCCACCAACTCGAAGCGGCGGTCGATCGTCTACCCGACTGGTACTTTGCAGCACCGACCACATCACCACTTAAATCTGAGGCTATAGGACTATCGGCGAGTATCTACGCGACGCTAAATCCAGTATTTGAGACGGAGGATAAGCTACAACCTCTCAGCGAAGACAATGTGCAGAAGCCCCGAGAACCTCCTTCTAATGGGACTCTGAGTTGTCTCGACGACGAGCTCGAGCTCGAAAAGTCAGGTGTCAGTAGTCAACAATCCGACGCAACGAACAAACAGCAACAGCTCATACGTCAGGGACTGAGCCAGTCCACGTCGTCGTTAAGGATTTCAACGGATCTCGTGCTCTCGGGCTTTTCCTTGAGTGGTAAAGAAAAGAAAGTCATGTATCACATTGATGTGGTAGACCACAATGCCCCGTTGCAGACATACACGATCCGCCGAAGTTACTCGGATTTCAAGATTCTGTATAGTCAACTCAGTGAGATACTAGAGAACCGCCGGTCGTATTACCGCAGCAGAGCAATGTCAAGATTGGCAAGAGGAGTCACACCTGAAACGATGACTGAAGAAGATAAACTCGAGCGCGCCATCATGGCGTTCACACTACCTCCTTTGCCTCATGCAGGATTTCTTACGTTCTGGAAACGACATGACCGATCACATTTGCAATCAAGATGCGATAGCTTCCAGGATTTACTACGAGCAGTGCAACAAATGGCGTTTTTACGTGAATCCTTTGCGCTTCAGAAGTTCCTAAGTGTAGCACCATGTACGATTCGAGATCGGGGCTCTTCCTATGTGTCACTCTGTGAATACAGCGTACCTACGCTGAACCCCGAGGATGAACAGAGAGAGCGGAAGCGATTAGCTCAAGAGAATCGTCGTAACAGCAGCGCTAGCATTCAGTTGTCTCGCAAGGTCGATTGCTGACTACAGTTCAGTAGCAAATCCCAGTGATCCAGATCTTCATTCGAACATCGTGTAGTATGGCAGCAATCAGGTTAAGCAACACGCTGTCCAGCGGCGGAGGTGGCAATAGGTTAGTGGTAACTATGGAAGTATCGTGAAATGTACATAAGAGTGTACGAGCAGCGACTATAAATGTATTCACTAGTCGAAAACACCATTAAAACTGACTTGAAGTACGGCAGATGCTCGAAATCGAAAGTTAGCTGAAGCCTGTCTCCTGTAACATCAGCTCCTTTGATGAGGCAATGTAAGCTTTTGAAAAGTCTTTGGCATGTGGCACGTGGACATTCGATTGCCGCTTCGCTCTTCACATACTGCTGTGGCTTGATTATGGTTTGGTCAGGCTGAGCGTTTGTCGAGCGGTTTCGATCGTTTTTTCGGCTCGCGCGAAGCTGTTAATGTCCCGTGTGTTGCGCGTCACCTGTTTTTAACTGGACAAAATGCAACTCTGGCTGTACATGTAGTCTTTGCTTCACATGGCGGTGAAACAAAAGAGTCACTCGGCAAGACATTTTCCCGATGGTCGGATTCGGTTATTGAGCAAAAGTCTACAAAATCGGTAGGGTTGTAGCGTAGTCACATTGCCCGACCTGTCTAAGAACTGTTTTATCAATAAAGCGCGCATTAGTGGAAAGAAAGGAAAAGAGGACGTGTGGGTCATCCGTACCAGTGGGACAAACGACATATCCCTCCCACAAGCTGATTAACAAGTTCGGATAAATAACACTGGTGAAAAGTCTTATTCACGATTCTGAGTGTTGGGCTTTGTGCAATAAAGAATGCTAAGACTCCATGCAAACACTATTTCTAGCTCGCAACCTTGAAGCAAGCAAATAGGTCGGCTTATACAGCCCTCTCAAAACTGCTTCATCCACAACATCCGTGTAGGGCGTGGCCATTCGGGAGGAACGATGCGAATCGGTTATCTCGTATGATCGGGATCCATCGGTGATGTACCAGGCCATCCTGCAGCTGTTGCTGTTCACACAAACGGTTGCGGTGGCACTGCTGTTTATGATAAGTGCGGCATATACGTTTGTTTTCACTTTAAGAAAACTCTGCATCGCGCTGTTTCATGATCTATTTTTCGTTTATGAGCCTCCAAGGGACGTCACCCTGCAAAGGAAATGCTCTCATTCGTACACGTACTCTCTTCAGCTGACATGAATGGTCCTCAATATTCGCTTTAATACGAGCACAGTTCTCACCACTGGAGGTGGAGACAATTTTTTCCATAAAGCATAGCAAAGCCAAAATATCGCCTCAATGAGAAGCTTAGCCCATGGCTCAATCAGTCCAATTTCATCTCTGGCAACGCTTCGACAAGAACTTTTCCACGCGACGCTCCTGAACAGAAGCAAATTTTCTTAAGAAATGGCGAATGAGGAGGGAGACGACGAGGTAGAGGAAACTTTTCAAACCCCTTTGCGCTTCATCCATCTTCCATCTGTGTTCACCTCGCAGTGTCGACAGCTTTTTCAATAGCGCTTGCCCGTCTACTTGACTCAAAAAGTACAAATTTCCCTCTTCAGTCTGTTTGTTTGCAGCGCGCAGCTCTTCGATCGTCAACGCAAAGGAGTGCACCGGCTAGTTATTCTGCTTTTGAAAGTGTGTAATGCACTAAGTTACAATTACAATCATACAGAGCATAAGAACATTGACAGCAGATATCTCAGTGAAGATGAGCTGTACGTGGCATGCTAACAATGTCATGAACGTACCGTAGCTATTGAGCAGTCGTTTAACACACAACAACATGAGTGAAGCGTACAGAAACGAGCCATTTACCTTTCAAAGTCGATTGCACTGCTCGACGGCACCAGCATTTGGGAGATTCCTCCTGCCTCACACGAAGTGGTTTCTCTGACCAACACTCTTTATCCGCACTATGGATAAAACTCGTGTGTTCATTCCAGATGATAAACTTGTATGGGTACCGGCCACCGTCTTATCGGTAGATCCGAGCGGAAAGGTCTTTCGTGTACGCGTGCAGCCGCTACGTGACGGAGCTAACTCGAGTGACGATCTTGCCGAGGAACGCATTGTCGACCTAAATGAGGACGGCATGCCTGACTCTCTTCCCCTTCAGAACGTTCTGGATGAGGGTGACGAGCAAGAAAATGACGCGGCCAAGACACAGCATGGCGTGGGGGCGGAAGACATGTGTCATTTGAGCCACCTCCACGAACCCGCTATCGTATACAACGTGCGCGAGCGCTTTTTTGCCAAGGAGCCATATACGTATACTGGTAACATCGTGATTGCTGTCAATCCTTACCAGTGGATTAAAGAACACTACTCGGACGAGCTACGTGATCTTTACACGCAGCGGCCGTGGGATGAGATGCCACCCCACGTGTATGCTACGAGCGCTCAGGCATTTAATCACATGAAAGAGCATTCCATTCCGCAAAGTATTCTTGTGAGTGGAGAATCTGGCGCGGGTAAGACAGAGACTGTGAAAATCATGATGGAGCACTTAGCTAGTATCTCCATGGGCATGGCTAAGAGACTCGTACCCGAACAAAGTGGAGAAACAGTTGTAGTGGAAAAAGTACTGAAGAGTAATCCGCTACTAGAAGCGTTTGGTAACGCCAAGACCATCCGGAACGATAATTCTAGTCGATTCGGAAAATACACGCAGCTTCAATTCAACAGCGATCACTGCCTAGTGGGTGCAGAGTGTCGTCACTATTTGCTGGAAAAGTCACGTGTTGTGGCTCAGGCTGCGGGTGAGCGTAACTACCACATTTTCTACCAGCTTGTCAGCGCCAAAGAGGAAAAATATGGCTTTGACAATGACACATCACCAAATGAGTTCCGCTTCTTGCAAGACGAAAAACTTACATTGGACGGAATGTCCGATCTGGAGCGTTACCAGGTGACACGCGATGCGCTTTCGACTATAGGACTTAGTGAAAAGGAGCAGAACGATCTCTTTAGTGCGCTCTGTGGCATCTTGCGTCTTGGTCAGCTCGATTTTATCCCATTAGAATCCAATAAGGATGATGCAAGCCAGGCTATTGCTTCCTTGAATGCATCCTCGCCCTATGGAAATGTCACAACTAAGCAAATTGAACAGCAGAAGAAAGAAATTGAGAAGTGTGCTAAGCTCATTGGTGTAGAGGTGACAACACTGAGCAAGCAGCTTTGTAGTCGAACAGTCAAGGCAAGACAAGAAGTTTATTGTGTACCTCTATCGGCTCATCAGGCGGGTAACAATCGCGATGCTCTAGCAAAGGAAATCTATGCAAGAGTATTTGGCTATTTGGTGCGCAGAGTAAATCACAGCATTTCCAACACGCCAGACAGAAGCAAATCTACATCTTCATACTTGCACATTGATTTGCTGGATATCTTTGGTTTCGAGTCATTTGGACACAACAGTTTTGAGCAATTCTGCATTAATTTTGCAAATGAAAAGCTTCAGCAGAAATTTACGATGGATGAATTTAAGACAGTACAGGAAGAGTACCAACAGGAGGGCATAGCTTGGGAGTTCGTAAAATACCGAGACAACCAAGACATGCTGGACCTTCTAGAAAATTCGATGGGTGTAATGGCGCTGCTTAACGAAGAATGCGTTCGTCCAATGGGCAGCGATTTGTCTTTTGTTTCCAAGCTAGTGTCACTGCGTGAGTCACACCCACGCCTTGAGCGAGCCCGTCTGAGTCAAATGCACTTCATGCTTCACCATTATGCGGGATCTGTGACGTACGATGCGGAAGGCTTCGTCGAGAAAAATAAGGACTCTCTCCAGACCGATTTATTGGAGCTGTTAGGCACGAGCTCAAACGGTTTGATGTCGATGGTCTTCGGCGACGATGATAATGCAGCATTCATGAGTGATGCTGATTTTTCTGTCAGTACCACACCCATAAGTGAATCGAGGCGGCGCAGTACCGTTACTCGGAAAACATCGACGTTCATGCAAGAAACGGTGAGCTACAAGTTTAAGGCCCAATTGTCACTTTTGATGAGCGACATCTCCAGTACTGAGGTGCACTATGTGCGTTGCATTAAACCAAACTCACAAAAGAGTCCCAACATCTACGAAATAGATGCAGTCGTGAATCAGCTTCGTTGCGCTGGCGTCGTTGAGGCTATTCGTATTACACGCGCTGCATTCCCGAACAAAATGACGCACGAAAACTTTTTACGTCGATTTGTGATGATGAGAAATTCTAAGAACTTCACACCGGCGTCCATGACAGTCACAGAGGCATGTGAGCAGCTTGCTAAAGAATTATTAAGTGCTAACGACTTTGCTCAAGAAAAAGAAGTCAGTAAGCGTTCAAGCACTCCAAACTATGTTGTTGGTAAAAGCCTTGTTTACTTCGGTAAAAACATATTAGAATTTATGGAGCACAGGCGCTCGACACTCTTGCATAACCGAGCGAATGTAATTCAGCAAACTGCGCGTCGGTGGATGGCGAGGCGAAAAATCGAAAAGGTTCGCATTATGGTTTCTAAGGTTCAGACTCTTCATCGATGTCGGATGCAACAACGTTTGTTTCTTGATAAGCGGAAGAAGTGCATTACTGTGCAGTGTGTGTGGCGCGGAGTGCGCTCGCGTCAGCGTGTGTATTTGATGATGAAGGAGAGATGCGCACTTAAGATCCAAGTAACGTATCGTAAACACCTGGCAGAAAGAAAGTTTAATAAGTTTCGTAATGCCGTCATCAGGATCCAGGCAACTTTTAAAATGAGGAAACAGATGGACAAGTATAGCAAGCTTCTTTCGGAGCGGAAAGAACAAGATGCCATGGAGACTGAAGTTGATTTGCTGAAACACCGACTTGAGGACGAAAAACGTGCCCGCCTAGAAATTGAAGCAGAAAACTCGTCACTGCAACAGGAGTTGAAGCAGGTTCGAAATTCTTCTGTACTCAGTGGAGATAGTAGCATTTACGAGAACGAAACATCACAAATGCACCAAAACACCATGCGTTTAAGCCGAATCGAGCGTGAATCAGTTGATGACGGCAAGCTGCTTGACGACTCTGAACGTATGATTGACTATCTGCGAAGAGAAGTCACGAAAGGCCGTGAGCTGATTCAGATGCTGAGTCTAGAAAATGAAAATTTAAAGACCGAAAACAAGAAAATCAAGGATGCATACACAGCTGCTGGTGCATCATTTGCTGCGCTAAACCAGCATAATAAGCAACAATCGAAGGCGAATCTGCGTCTCATGAGCACTCACGCTGCTTTGATCAAGTCCCAGGAGGAGAAGATGAAAAAGTACAAGAAGCAGGTTGCCGAGTTAAAGGAGGATCTGCGGATGCAGCGCTCCGTGTACTCTGCGGAACTTAAGGCCCGTGTGCAACAACAGGATGTGCTGGTCGAGATTATTAACCTAGCAGAATTCGACGGCGTCTCGGAGGATCTTTTGAAGCGTATGCGGGAAATGGCTGTAAACTTGAGGCCCTCGTTCGAAACACGTCGCAGCAACGAATATATTGGCCGTCGGTCCTTGTAAGTCAATAAGGCGCCATGACTGTTTTATATACCTAGCTAATTTTTTTAACCGTGTTGTACGCGCTAGTAGCAAAGCAGCCAAGGAAAGTGAAAATCGCGAAGACCGGTCGGACACAGCAACATCACTGGGTCCTGTGCCTGTTTCGGTGTCTCTTAGCTCGGACCCAGATCGTACCGAGCGCGATTCCGTTTTAAATTTGGCTATAGATAATCAGGTTCAGTATGGAGCCTCGCCACATGCGGAGGGATCCAATTTTACCGATAGCTTAATCACGGAAGATAATCAGCGCAAGTCGCGAATCGGAGGCATGTTCAAAAAGATGTTCAAGAAGGATGAAAAGGCAAGTGTGTCACATGTAGGTGCTTAATCAATGCAAGTAGGTGTACGTCAGATACGTAGAAGTTGCGCTTGTCGACGGCGAGATGTCAAAAGGGAAAGTTTACATATGGTGTTACATGATATTATTTTAAACTCAGACAGTGGTGTACGATCAGTATTCACAGGAGGGGCCCTACCCAGACTACACTCGATCTTAGCCAAAAGTCCGAGAAGGTCTCTCTACCCAGACTGCCATTATAAGGTATCGGATTTTCTAGATTTCTACTGGGTAGTTTCTTTATCTTTTGTCGCATCGATCACACACACAGCGCGACAACATTTGTGTTGAGGCTGCGGTGTTGCGCAATTATTGGTAACTTGTGATCGATGATAACGATGTCACCGGGACATCAACGCAAGAAGAAACAACGCCGAGGAGATCGGGGGGGGGGGGGGGTGCACCACCACCACCAGCAGTAGCCGCCACCGCGTCTTCTTCCTAATCTCCTCTGCTTTGGACGCGGAGGAGGAGGCGGAGCAGATCTGCTTTTGATGACAAAAAGAAAGTATGGTCCTGGCCTGATAAAATGTCTTACGATCGTGATATTGCGTCACTCTCCGACGATGGGACTATGTTGTGTGCGCATACTGTAAGTCTTTCTGTAGCAAAAGAAGGACCGAAGAAGATAAGGTCCAGGAGTGGACGGCCGTTCACAGCTGAAGGATGGAATGCTCACAAGGTGGCAGGGACTCACACGGATCTCGTAATGATCGCTCTAAAGCAACCGAAGATCACCAACTTCATAGTTCCGAAGAGGGACATGGAGTCTACTACTACTGCTTCTTTGTTTAAGATTCCCAGCACCTGACAGTAGAGACTGTTCAGGGACCAAGCTCCCGGGGAATAGTGTTGACAAAAGATATCTATAACTCTTTAGTGAAGATGGAAGGCTTGATGACCTCCCGATATCTTTGGAAAAGCGGTCTGGCGGAGATTGGATTATCCGCGCTCAGGTCTTAACTGTACAAGACAACGAAGTCTCATTGTCGGAAACAAAGATATTGGATCATGCAAGCCGTGCAGCTATGTATTGAACGACAAGAAGACGATTATTAACGTGAAGAACAGATCAAGCGAATGAACAAGATCGACTTGGTTCTCAGCATACTGGGTCGAGGCGAGGGGGACCTCGCACAGGCGGAATATCAAGAGTCTGGTTAAATTTAGATGAACCCCGATGACAAATATAACTGAAAAGAGACAGGAGCTCGCTGACCGAGTGAAGAGATACCTAGAGCGCGTCGATTGGGTTCGTGAAAACAAGCAGGTTCTACCATTTCATGGCATCCAGTCTTCAGATAGATTTTCAAAATCAGAAGTCTGCCCTGTTGGTTTCATGTCAAAATTTGTTTCTCTATACTCCAAGTCTGATCAATTCAAGAAATTCATTCTAGTTGGGCTTACCAGGACCTTTGTCGCCAAGTTTACTGGGCGTATGAACTCGACATACGCCAAGAATTTTGTCGATTTCTGCCCAGTAGTCAGATAAAAGAGCCCAGAAGTTTATGCTGTCGTAAAGGCCAACTTGTTATCGGTAAATCTTCGTCATGTGAAGAGAGTTGCCTCGCAGAAACAGCAAAGCTCTCCTGTTGTTGATCTATCTTTTAACGGCCTGGCCCAGCGTATGTCCAACTGGTTTACTCCAATGCTAGAAGGCGTGAAGAAAATGGTGGAACGTACTTCCTGATATCTCTAGCAATTGATGTTACCAAAGTGCCTCCAAAGTATCTGCTCAATCTACCTTATAAGGTATTTATCGGCAGAAAGTTCCTATACAACGTGATAACGTTGAGCACACTGATGGCATTCAACGGCAAAATCCTCTTATTGACATCGCCTTGGAGGTTAAGCGCGCTGTTATGACAGATCAGAATGCAAGCCCAGATATTATCCGATGAAGCTCATTGACTCCATTCAGTCAACCAACGAGTGCACTCATGAGCTCAACACGCTTCTAGAATCAGCTGTGAAATCCAACTCGATAGTACGGCTTCTGTCCATGGCATTTGGTGGTGTCTCTTCTGAAGCTGACGATGTAAGAGACATGCCGGAGACTTTCTAAACGGTCGGGGAGATACCGTCTCTGTAGTCGATTCAAACCATGTCGCCAAGGCAGTTCGAAGTCAACTGATTCTTGGATCCAACATTGTCTTAGCAGGAGACTATTTAGTATATCCGGACTCTTACCTGTTGCCAATGTTAGCAAGGAGCTGTATCAAGTTACAGACTACACGTCAAATCTCCTTTTCATTCAGTTGTGCTCTCCGTTAACGCTTCAGCTACTCGCTGGACTTGCGGAATGTCAGAATCAAGTTTTCATGGTTGCACCATGGGGCTTGTCCTTATTCTTTCTGAGGCTTTTTCTGATCGGTGTAAATTGTGATTCAGTATCCAATTCAATCCATATCTGTTACATCTGGTGTGCGATGCTGTGGCTTACGTCACTCACTGGTATACATTGGACGACTCGGATACACTAAGTGACCTCGGCAATTGGTATGGTGTGTCTGATAATTCATTCTGACGTTCTCAAGAACAGATTGACGATGAGAGAGCCAGAAGAACACATGTTCGGCTTACTGAGACAGTGGAGCCGGGAGTTTTCGGTTAAAGATATTCTAACTCTTTCGAGAAAGCTAGATGGGATACTGCGTTGCTCCTTTGAGTCGGATATAAGGAGTTCGAGAGAAGGTCCAAAGGGCTATCCAGTATAATTCGTGGACTGTGGCCTCAATGCAAGCAATTTTTATTCCCGGGATAAGCAAGATGATTCTGTTACAGCTGTTTTTTTATTCTGTGGCAGACAATGTCATTTTAGTGAAGCCGGTGATGGAATAAAAGTTGATCGGAGCGGGGTAGAGTCAGTGGCGGAACAGATCGAGACAGCTCTACTCCAGCTACTGAATCTGACTAGAAGGAAAATTGAGAACCTTCTGAATCGAGCTGGCTTCGAGGTGATGTCACATAATTCTCCATTCATTATAAACTTCGACTCTGAAAGACCTTCCTAAGTAGTTCGTGAAGTACATTGTAGGCGGTACGTATACGCACGGTGCGGCTAGCGCACAGAGGAACACCTTCCTAAAGCGGAGATACGCCCTTATAAAAGGGCTTAGTAAGAGAGCACTCTCTTACTCGCGGCCAAGAATTCCCTTGGTCTACAAGTTAGTGTGAACTAACGCCTTGATACAAGGCTCCCTTAATAAGGGCGTAGTTAAGGGAAGGTATTCCCTTTCACTACAACACTCACTGCGCGCGCGACCGGTCGAGGTCGTGCGCCTAGCAGTCTTAGAGTGAAATGTAAACTGAATATATATTTAATATGTAATTAGCCTAAATTAATTAAACTAATGCAAACTATATGTAATAGTAGGTAGAACTTACTTCATTCGTACCTAGCCGAAATGTAATGTACACACCTGTGTACCAACACGTGGCAGGCTGCCACGCCTCCACCAAGGGCTCCTACCTGATTGGTGAAATAACCAATAGGTCCAAAGCTTTCGGACCGAACAATACTGACCTCAACCGTAGCGTACTTACGTAGACAACATAACCAAATGTAACCAAATGTAACCCTGTTACATACATTCCCCGGACATACAAGTATCCACATGAAGCGAAGTTGCTGCACTTACTTCTTATGATGTTTGTAAATCAAGAGAGTTTGAGGGACTCAATTCGTCAAGTGGTTGACGTAGCTCAAGGTATAATCACTGGATCTTCTGTAACGGGGTTAAATTCGAGTTACATTTAGTGTTGGTGTACATGAGTACACTACGGTTGAGGTCAGTATTGACCGGTTTGAAACGTTTCGAACCTTTGGTATTTTAACCAATGATGGCATGAGCCCTTGCGTGGTGGTGTGTCAGCCATCCACGTGTCGGTACACAGGTGTGTACATTACATTTTAGCTAGGTACGAATTGGGTATATTCTACTTAGTATTACATATATTTTACATTATCTTAAATTAATTTAGGCTAATTACATATTAAATATATTCAGTTTACATTTCACTATAAAGAGCAGACGCGCGACCTCGACCGGTCGCGCGTGCAGTGAGTGCAGTAGGTAAGAGGGAGCCCTCTCTTTACTTACACCCCGTAAAGGGAACACAGCCGTTAAGGCTACGTAGTAAACCAACCCGGGAATCTTGTCCCCGAGTAGGAGATCTCTCCTACTAAGCCCTTTATAAGGGCGTATTGGCTAAGTAGCGGTAGATACCGCTTTAAGGAAGAGTCTTCCTCTGTGCGCTAGCCGCACCGTGCGTATACGCACTGGCTACATGTTTTTGGGAGGTGTTTATTCTTTATTATTTTATAATCGAATTTGGTAGCACTTGTAGTCAATCCAACACCTGTGTTGGTAGACGACAACATCCTCTGCAAAGGATGAATCAGGACGGTTGGGAGAGACTAACCCTCGTCCAGCAGAAAGCCTTTAGCAGGCTTGTACCCATACTGGGTTCGGCTGGCATGCGCCATCTTGTGAAGCAGGGCTTTGACGCCGTGCGCGAGAGGGTTAACTCCCTCCTCGACCATGAGGCGAGTTGTAGTAGAGGTCGTTCCACGGGGGTGCGCCCTCCATTATCATTCAAAATAAAGGAGTTCACCGGGGAGAAGGGTGACAACCTTTACGTGTGGTTGCGAGAGGTATAAACGGCCTTCGCCACAGCGAATGTGATCGCTGATCACTTGCAAGTGGGACTTGCACTGACCCATCTTACGGGCAAAGCCCGTACATTGGCGTTTACGTGTTCGGAGTCAGTCACGGACGTGTTCCCAACCTGGGAGGTCCTTAAGCAGAAGCTTATGGACATGTACGCCACGCCTGATCTGGTTTTCCAGAATCAACTGGCGTTTCTGAGGTGCCGTCAGGGCACTAGGGACCTGGAGACATATATCCAGGAACTTAAGACCCTGTTGACAGGGATGTACGCGAAAGCTTATTCGGACGATGTGTCCATCCCCGTCTTCATGGGAGGACTGAGAGAAGGGCCAGCACGTTCGGAATTGTTCCGATGCCCACCCCAATCCTTGGAGGAAGCGTTCAAGATGGCGTTCAACGCCGAGAGGAACTTCCGTTCCTCTAAGGTGGGTCCCGAACCCATGGACCTTAGTCAGGTCGAAGCGGAGGAGAAACCTCCCGCTAAGAGTCACACTGACACTTTTTCGCAGAGCTTCGAGGCGGAGCTCTTGGATTTGCTGCAGCGAAATGTGTCCCTGAGATGCTTCCTGTGTGGGAGCACGGATCATCTGAGGAACAGATGTCCGAAAAATCCCCAGCGAGACACTCGCTACAAGGGACCAAGGGTGGGGAAAAAGACCTTGCCCAAGCTGTCGGGAAACGACGGCTCCCAGTAGGTGCGGGGCGCCCTACTGGGGGATCCTTCAGTGCTGTTAAGCCCCAAGGTAGGGGACGACAGCACAAAGCCCGGAGGGAAACGGTGCTTTCTAGCACCGAGTTGGTGTACCAGCCAGGTTTGCTGGTAGTCCTTTCGGACGTGAAAGGCTTTGATAAGCCTTGGAGAGTCTTGATAGACTCTGGAGCGTCTGACAATTATGTCAGACGGGCTTCTGTTGAGAAGCGTCGGCTGTATGCCGAGGCCCTAGAGGCACGTTATCGTGATGTTTTCACGGTCCGGCTTGCGACGGGCGTACAGGTTTCTGTACCCAAGGTCTCGATTGACCTTAAGCTGAAGTTTGCAGACTTCGACAGCTTAGAACGTTGTCTAGTCCTGGATTTGGACTCGAGTTATGACCTCATTATGGGCATGAAGTGGCTGGAACGCGATGAGCCATG
>CM047583.1:12204578-12224343 GCA_026184515.1 Peronosclerospora sorghi | reverse complement strand
CATCCCTGTTAAGTCGAGCTAAAGCTCGTTTACACCGTTACAGGTACTGTGACGGTCTGCTATATTATAGCACGAGCGCGGAGGACACTCCGCGGGTGGTAGTTCCTCATGATGAGGAACTGAAGTATAGAGTCCTCTTTGAGGCACATGACGCCCCTACCGGGGGTCATTTAGGTCGGTATAAGACCTACGGCGCTTTAAGCGCTTTGTGTTGGTGGCCCAACATGTATAAGTGGGTCGGTGCGTATATACGCACCTGTGAGACGTGTCAGAGGGTTAAACCCTCTGCAAGCTCAGCTGCGCCTTTGGCGAGCTTATCGGTTCCAACAGAGTTTTGGAAATCCATTAGCATGGATTTTATCTTCGGTTTTCCGAAGGATAAGGCCATGAACACCGGCATATTGCTCTTTGTAGACCGATTGAGCAAGCTGGATCACCTGGCGGCGGTGCCATAGTCCATAGATGGACAAGGAACAGCGAAAGTGTTCCTAGACCGTGTCTCTCGACAGCATGGTATACCCGATTCCGTTGTGTCGGATCGGGATCCCCCTTTTACGGAACAATTCTGGGGAGCGTTGTTTAAGGTGCTAGGCACCAAGCTCCTCATGTCCACTGTGGATCATCCGCAGACGGACGGTCAGACGGAACGCGTTAATCGCGTTGTGGAGGATATTCTCCGGAGTTTATGTCCGGATTCTCCAAAGAATTGGAGTGAGATGCTTCCGATGGTTGAATTTGCTATCAACAATTCGGTACATGCATCTACGGGGCTTACCCCGTTTTACGTGAACGGATTAGTGAATCCGAGGGTTCCGTTGACGCCACGTGTGTGTGTGGCCCAGGTCTTGATGGGGGAGGATTCCCCGATGTCATCCCTGTATCTGTGCGAAATCACATCGATAAGTTCTTATCGACGCGCATTAGTGTCTTACGACACGTCTGCGATGCCATGGAGGAAATCCAAGACAAGCAGAAGGAGCAAGCTGACCGCAAGGGGCGGCGTAACCAAAAAGTATACAAAGTAGGAGAAAGTGTTTTATTAAACGCTAAAAATCTTCCTACACATGCAGTTTCCAACGTGTTGCGCAATAAACTGCGCCCCAGGTTTGTGGGTCCCTTTAAGTTACTAGCCCGAAAGGGCTTATCGTATACCTTGGACATCCCGAAGGTGATGCGTACGCATCCAACCTTCTATGTCGGTATGTCTAAGCCATACCAGGACCCGGAGGCGGGCCCCCTCCTGGAGGGGGGTGGAAAGGCGGATAGCCGTAAGAGCTGTAAGGCACGGCAGGGCGAAGGAAGCCCGGAAGGGCTAAAATGCGACCACGAAGCTCCGCAACGGTCGTCTCGAGAGAGGCAAGCCGCCTCTCGAAGCGATCAGTGGCATCCCACTCATCGCGGAGCCCCTCGTGGATATCATGGATGCGATGGCTGTGTCGATCACAGCGCTCCCGAATCTCACGTCGCAATTGCGCGACCTCCTCCTCCAATGATTGATGCGGAGGGTACTCCACACTTTCATGGGAAGCGGCTGATGGTGCGACGCCATCATCGGGGTCAAACCCAGTATCTGGTGAAGTGGAGAGGTTATCCACACTCACAGAGTTCGTGGGAGTTCGAGACTCCCCTACGGCAGGATTGCCGCGACGTCGTTGACGCTTTTAAGCGGGAGAATCCCGCTGTAGGTCAACGACCAGAGGGGAATGAGAAGCCTCTTCACTCCCAATAAGTGGGAGTTGGCCGGAGGCAGATGTGGCGACGACACTGCCTCCGGACACCAGGGTGGAGACTGGGACGCTGGCGTAGCGCGTGCGATATGGGGCAAGTAATAGCTCCATCGCTTTGGTTCTGGAAAATGCCAGACGCAACGCCCTCTCCACCCAAATGTCTCGGCGGGAATAGCTGTCGTGCAGCTCATTGAAGCTGGGGAGAAGCTTCTCTCCTTTCACCCAAGCGCGGAACTTCTTCTCTGCATCATCAGAACTTTCTACCGGAGAAATAACGAAAGGAACCTCGCGGAGGTTCTCAACAGGGGCACCATGTGCCTGCCTGTCTAGGCGCTATCGGTATGAGAGGCTAGTGAACTGATTTTGTGTAAGCAGTTGTTTCCGGAGTTTCTCACGGCGTTCGCGTTGATACGGCTGTTCAGCCGCGGGGCCAGGGGTATAGGACGCTAAACCAGTCCTTACCAAACGCCTGGCCCACCTTGGAAGGTCAAGAGGACCGTCCAAACCAGAAGCCGCCCTTGGCAGGCGTTTGGGAGCGCGTAACGCATCCCTTAGTGCCTGTGCGGCAAGTTGGGTGTCTTGAGCTGCGTCCAGCTCATTAGTGACGATCGCCTTTGGCGATTCGGATGTATCATCCGATATGGGCAGGGGTGGCGCACTGGTTAGTTCATTTTCCTCACGTGTGGGGAAGGGATTAGGCTGCCGACAACGCCGTTCGGCGCTGTCGGGGCGGTTAACCGTTGGGGAGGTATCCCCAAGGGCATCCACCTCCGAGTTCTCGGAGTAGTCTACATCTTCTAGAGGAGACGCCATAGTACCAGTGAAGGTGTACATAAGGAGGGCCAGAGGAACTGGCGTTGGAGTTCTCCAACAAAATTTTGTTTATTGCGTGAGCAATAGTCTTGATGGGGGAGGATGTAACGGGGTTTAATTCGAGTTACTTTTAGTGTTGGTGTACATGAGTACACTACGGTTGAGGTCAGTATTGACCGGTTTGAAAGGTTTCGAACCTTTGGTTATTTTAACCAATGAGGGCATGAGCCCTTGCGTGGTGGTGTGTCAGCCATCCACGTGTCGGTACACAGGTGTGTACATTACATTTTAGCTAGGTACGAATTGGGTATATTCTACTTAGTATTACATATATTTTACATTATCTTAAATTAATTGAGGCTAATTACATATTAAATATATTCAGTTTACATTTCACTATAAAGAGCAGACGCGCGACCTCGACCGGTCGCGCGTGCAGTGAGAGTCGTAGGTAAGAAGGAGCACTCCCTTTACTTACACCCCGTAAAGGAAACACAGCCGTTAAGGCTACGTAGTAAACCAACCCGGGAATCTTGGCCCCGAGTAGGAGATCTCTCCTACTAAGCCCTTTATAAGGGCGTATCGGCTAAGTAGCGGTAGATACCGCTTTAAGGAAGAGTCTTCCTCTGTGCGCTAGCCGCACCGTGCGTATACGCACCGGCTACATCTTCTATTGAAGATGAGGCTGTGGTGTTACCCTCAGTGCAATCTCGTCCTACCTAAGACGCTTCGGAAGACATTATTTCTGACATTCGCCGAGCACTTGCGCGTTTGCTGGAGGAGCGTTCTCAAATCAGAAGGCCCTCCACTCTCTTTGCTAAAGCCGCTGAAGCTCCGGGAGAACAGAAAGTGCTTGCCGGGAGTTGTTCGACTTTGGCTCTATAGAAAGCAAACATCTTGCAGGTCGATGGCAAGATAAGTGCGAATATCAGCGTTGATGGAGCCGAGACACGCAGTCTCCCTCCCCGCTTAGGCGAGGAGTGGTGTTCCTATATGAATCTGACCGTTACACTGTCTGTGCACTATTCGTCAAGACTTACGGATAGTGGAGGCTGGTAACGGAAGGTGACAATGTAAAAGAGATTGTTGTGTTTGCATTTACAGTTGTAGTAACACAACTGTTTGTAATTTGAACTCGGGTGGTGTTACATTCAAAAACAGATTTCCGCCGAAGTCGTGGAGGCGCATCAACCGACCACATCAGGCTAACTGGTGATCGCATCACGGTCTTCATAGAAGAATCTGTAATCAAGGTAGTAGTAATAACCCATTATAAGAAATAACAGAGCAGCATAATGATAACAATCTAGAATTTTGCGATGAATTTGTTTTGAATCGCTCATTTGTGTAGCGTACTTCGACACGCGCGTTCCGGCGCTATCAATGGGTACTTGCGCGAGCAGTTACAACAATAAATTTATGCAACAGAGGTAATAACGTGATTCCAGTATCCAAAACTTAAACAAATTATATTATCCACGTTCCAATTAACAATCACCATGTAATACGAAACGAAACACCGTAACTCGTTCTGTATTCCACGTAATCAACAAACAGAAAGTTTCCAAACGTAAGGCGCCGTACTCTCTTCCAGTCAACCACAGTACTAAGAACAAATCAAAATCCAAAGTGATTTTATTAGTATTAAGGTAAGTACTTAACCTAATAATATGCATATATGTAATTTGCTATGTTTTTACCGAAAAGTCATTAACCAAATAAAAGTCATCGGCGACGCCGGGCGCTGCATGAATTGTGCGCCCTTTTAACACTCCTTCTTGGCTTTCCGGCCGCAAACACCTAGCACTTCTTGATCGCCTTCAACCCGAGTCCCTCTTGCATCAACTTCAATTTCACAGGACTCAATCCCTTAGTGAGCCCGTCCGCCAACATAGTTTCTGTGGGTTTGCAACTTGGCGCTATTAGTCCATCGCTTGCCTCGGATATAAGAAACTTTACTCGAACATCTATATGCTTGGTTCTTCCGGTCTTTCCATTTCCATCCATCACTGTAATCGCGGCTTGATTGTCGCAACGAAGATCCATCGACAATTTCACATCAAAACCAACTTCTTTCGCCATCTCCATGAAACCGATCAGTTCACACTCCACTACGACGCAGCGTACAGCTCCGCTTCCATCGTCGATAGTAAGACGCATGTCTGCCTTTTGCAGAACCAGTGCACCAGGCATCCATCCATCGTAATTATTTTACCGCGGGTGGATTTGCGATCGTCCTTGGACCCGCCGAAATCGGCGTCCGAATAACCAGTAACTTCAATTTCATATTTGCCATCAGTCTTTCGTTCTTGACAAATCTCCAATTTTAACTTCAAATCGCTTGCTCCCTTCAAGAAACGCAAAATCCGCTTTGCCGTTGCCCAGTTGATTTTCGCCGGCTCATGCGCCCTGCGCGTGGCCTTGTGTACGGCGTACGCGATATCCGGTCTGAAACAGCGAGATATCCACAGTAAACTGCTGATCAACGATTGAAATTTTTTGAAAGACGGTTCATTTCCGCGGACATCACTTTTAAGCAACTCTTGGTCCTTGAGCGCTTAGGCCTCATCTTCTTCCGCGATTGGAGTCTTTACCACTTTTGCGTTTTCCATACCGTAGTTCTTGAGTAGATCAGTTATCATAATCTCCTGATCCAACATATGTCCATTTTCATCATCGTAAGAAATTCGCATGCCTAAAATTTTGAGGCATGGCCAAGATTCTTAATCTCCGATTCCTTTAGGACATCAAAAAAACCTTCAATATGACGCTGGGTCGTTGCCGTCACCAGCAAATCGTCGATGTAGACCCACACAACCACAGTGTCATCATCAATATTCTTATAGTATAAACAACTATCTGTGAAACTCTGTAAAAATCCACATTCAACCAACTTTGCATGCTGGAGACGATTCCACTGTCTTCCGGCTTGTGTCATCCCGTAAAGAGACTTCTTTAACTTTAACACTGCTTCCTTGGTGTTTTCAATCTTCAGCTCTTTTCTCTTATCTCTTCCAATTTTCATAACACTTGGAACGTAAAGATAGATATCGTGTTCATCCTCCAACGCTTTAACATAAGCGTTGGGGATGTCCCCGTGCATTTCCTTCACTTTCCACTTTCTTGACAGGCGAAAATAAATCTTACGGTTTTCATATCCATTACTGCCGCGAAGGTGAACTCGTAGTCCACACTGTATCGTTAATCGTTGCCACAAGCAACGAGCCTCGCCTTGTAGAGCTCTAGCGCGCCATTGGCGTCCGTTCTGGTCTTGTAGACCTACTTCTTGTTAAGGGGTCTTACACCATCCGGTTTCCGCATAACAGTCCAAACTTTGTTTGCTTCTAGCGCATGGATCTCCTCATCCATGGCTTTCATCCACTTTTCAGCGTCATCCCTGCCGATTGCTTCTCGAAAATTCCTGTGATTAACATCCGCTAGCAAGTTCACGTAACCTTGGTCTTCCACATCACTTTTGTCCTCGCTCTTTTTCTCGCTTTCTGCCTTCGATTTTGCGTGCTGGCGCGTGAGGTGTCGCTCCCTCGTCCAGCGCGGCTTCTTTCCTTTTTTGGTACTCTTCAAACGCACTTGGTCTTGTGCTTCACTATTTTTCGCGGCTTGCAATGCTTCCAACGCGCGTTCGTCATCTTCCGATACTTGGACCGCTCCTTCTAACGCTCGAGCTGCTCCTTTTGCGCCTCGATTTATTCCTTGAGCTTGTTTCCCTTCTGTTTCTTCGAGCATATTCTTGAGCTGCCGATTTTGGGTGTCGATCAGCGTCTCCACGTTTTTTACATGTTGCGTAATCGTAATCTTCTTGTCCTTCTTCAACTATACTTTGTAGCCCTTCGTTTCTTCACGCAACCAATTATCATCGCAACCTGCGCGCGATGCGCCAGTGTGTTTTACCCCGTATTCCGGTAGACAGTACACGGCGATCCGAACGTAACGATCTCGCCTAAATTTGGCTTGATACCAGTTAGTAATTCAATCGGAGATATTTGTCGCGCATTGGCGCTTGTGGGGGTGCGGTTCAGCACATATGCTGCGTATTCCGCCTCATCCACCCAAAACGATAACGGTAGTCCACTTCCAAACAGAATGCACCGAGCCATATTCATGACTGTTCGGTGCATGCGTTCGTCCTTCCCGTTACTCACTTGGTTGCCTGACTCTCTGACTTTACGCGCAATCCCGGTGCTCCGGCAGAAGTAATCAACGTTTTTAAACTCCGCGCCGCCATCCGTATTCAGCACGTGAATATTGCAGTCGAACTTGCGTTCAAAAAACGCCAGAAAATGTTCGATTTTGTTTTGCTGCGACGTCCTTAGTTATCGCGAGAAAAATCCTCACGTAGTTGCTCTTGTAGTCAATGAAGTTTACCAGATAGCGATTTCCCAACCGATCTCTCGGCGTGATCGGACCCTTAAGGTCGGAACAGATCACGCCGCCGATCCGATCGATTGGCGCATTCTTGCCTCTGTCCTTCTTGTACTGCGCGTTCTTATACTGCTTACCCTGCGCACACGTAACACAGTGGCGCCGGGTATAATCCGTAATCCGGATCCCATAGTGGGGATCCTTCAACAATGTCACTATGGTGTCGAAATTCAGATGTCCGATCCGAGAGTGGAAGTGCATGAGACTTCCACTCTGGGCATCTTGAGTGGCTGCGAAATCAGCATCGTTTGATGCTGCCACGGACATTATCATTTCTTTCCGCGACTTCCTTGTATGTCCACTATACCTTGGATCGTCAGCGCATTGTGCTCTGCATTTACTTTGACGATTCCAACACCAGAGTCACGCTTTACCAGCGTTCTCATTCTATTCTTGTAGGATTAGACCAGTAATCCGGTCTCAAAATTCCATACGAGAAGATATTTCTCGAGATTCCTTCAGCGTAATAGACGGCTCTAACCTTGATACGCGTACTAATACTTCCGCAGACAAAGTTGATAAATAACGTCCCCTTTTTCGTGACCATCACACGTTTACCATCCACTTGGTAACATTCACGCATGACATTTTCACATCTATCAGACACATTAGGTCTGAAGTTATATGCATAATCACACCACGGTCCAGTACCCACGTGTCCGATAGCACTTCTCCACACGAATCGTCAATCATCAACACGAAATCTTCCTTCGCGTTCGTATTCTTGTGGCAATATATTTTGATATGCCCTTCCTCTCCACACGAGTAACACACTCGTTTCTTCGCAAATTTTCTCGGATTTTCAGCCACAATATTTACAGAATCACTCTGCGCGTGCTCATCGGCCGGTCGCTGTACTCCACGGCCTGCGCGAACTGGCACAGCTCCTCAGCGTGCCGTAAGTAATCTTCACGCGTGTTGTCATACTTGGAGATGAGGATCTGCCTCATCTCCGGCGCCGCGTGGAATACAACATTATTTAGGACCAAATTCTGGCAATTCGACCCGACAGCTTCCGCGACAGCAGTCGGGTACAGAAAATGATCCGGCCACGACCTTCCAGGTGCCTTTCGGCCCATAAAAATCTTCATACCTTGGGCCGGGTCCACCTGTACGTGAAAGACAGAATATAACTTTCCCATCACGTACCATAGTGCTGGCGTCTCGCGCCACCAGCCATCAACTTGTCAATTATAGTATGAATCTTCTGGGCCTCTAAAAAATGTCCCAGCAGGTCGACTTTCACATCTTCGGTCCATGGGAATCCGCATGCCACTTCAGCGAGGGTAATTTGGCACATAAATTTTCGCCCCCAAGCTTGAAAACCGGAACCAAACCCTTGTAGACTTCCTCGCCGTCGAACGGCCTTATCTGAATTGCCTTTTGTTTGAGCGAGGGCACTCGCGCCACTCCAACCCCTTGCACTGGCACCTGACCTTGCATACCATACGATTGATGGTTGCCGTTGTGCCCTCGTGCCTGCGGCGCACCAACGCCTGCAGCATCAACAGGCGTAAACGCATCTTTGCCTGGGCGACTTATGTCTTGAAAGATCATCTTTCCTTGTCGCCCAGTCGCGTAGGCTTTCTTTTCATCATCGCTGTCGTCTAGGGAGGCAATACTCATTTTATTATCCTTCTTCAACCGAGGCGGCGACGCACTTGCTGTCGGGACGCGCTGTTCGCTACCTCCAGTTTTCCAGGCGATTCACGAGACTTCCGAACAGCCGCATCATATCCGATGCCTTGCCTTCTTCATCCGATCCGTTACGCCCCTAACTTGGGCTCATAACCTGGTCTGAATCGCTCATTTGTTGCGTACTTCGACACGCGCGTTCCGGCGCTATCAAAGGGTACTTGCGCGAGCAGTTCCAACAATAAATGTATGCAACAGAGGTAATAACGTGATTCCAGTATCCAAAACGTAAACAAATTATATTATCCACGTTCCAATTAACAATCACCACGTAATACAAAACGAAACATGGTAACTCGTTCTGTATTCCACGTAATCAACAAACAGAAAGTTTCCAAACGTAAGGCGCCGTACTCTCTTCCAGTCAACCACAGTACTAAGAACAAATCAAAATCCAAAGTGATTTTATTAGTATTAAGGTAAGTACTTAAACTAATAATATGCATATATGCAATTTGCTAGTTTTTTTACGGAAAAGTCATTAACCAAATAAATGTCATCGGCGACGCCGGGCGCTGCATGAGTTGCGCGCCCTTTTAACATAATGAATGAAAAGCAGAAGAAGAAGAAGCTTAACACAGAAATAACATCATCGCTGTTGGAAGAGGGTGTAGCCACATTGGACTTTGCACTCTTCCAGGATAGTGGAATCCCATTGGCTGTTTGGGATGGCATACATTTATGCATACATCGGCGGTTACTGGTTTAAGTTGCATTTATTGCTGGATTGCTACTTAAGTAACCTTACATAATACACTTTCTATTTTGCATATAAATCAGCACTACTTTTACTGAGCTCTCTACGGCGGCCGCCGAACGGCGCATACTAGCTTGCCTCTCCCGCTGATCCTCACTTGCTGAAACTTCGTCACAACGTAAGCCAAGATCGCGTGAAGTGTTTAAGACCTTTTATTTGGTTTTTTAACAATCGCTATTCACCACAAAGTGCTGCGTCAATGCAAAAAGTAATAAATACTAAACCAGGGATTGGGAATAATATATTTAGGGTCAGCCTGCGGTCACACCTCCCCCCCTTTGCTCCGGTCACATCCCCCTCCCTTTTATGTGAGGGGTGTGTAGGCTCTCGCTATATGTATCTAAAATATGTGCAATGTTATTTCCACCCATCTCTATATTTTATGAGTAAAGTTACCAGTACGAAGAAATTGCAATCTTTTTTCACCACTTTTCGACTCGTAACATTTGTTTCAGGTTGTTTGTCGAGCAAATTCCACAAGTGGGAGATGTTGTAGCATCGTCCCGATGGGCTGAAGAGAGAACTCTCCGATCTATTACAAATAGAAACAAGAAAAGTTTTAAAGCCAACTACTAAGTCTCAAGAAAAAGGCAGCGTACCTCAACTAGATCTTGAATTTTATCAATGCTAAGGCTATTGGTGATAGAGAAGGCTCCACTTCGAGTCCTCTCCAGCTAAACAAAAGTTCCTCGAGCACAATATTCGCCGACAGGGTTACACAAAGTGCAAGTTGAATGCAAATGTTCTGGAGGAACAACAAGTGCTCTCACCGCATTCCCGTGCAATTGATCAAATGTACGTGCCTGCTCCGCGGATAACATCAATCTCCACCTATCACCAGCTTATTAGGTTTCTTGACCGACAAACAGTATCCATATAAGCTTCAAGAGTACCTCTGGAAATATCCTGGCGTAAAATTCTGAATATCGATTTGGTCGATATGTATTCTTCGCGGCATAACCTCAAAGTCCTGTGTGACATAGATCAGCATCTTCGTCAGCTTAACCGTTTCCATCCACTATCCAATTCGAGCCAATCCTCGCCTTCTTCGCCCGCACGAGTTTGTACAACCTTACACCATCTCTTTTAAGAGCGTTGACTCGTGGAGGAACTTGATTGATCTCCCCAATGAACCCACAGCAAATTAGTATGTCACTACTTCATCTCATTTCAAGTTCTGTGCTTCAATGTCTTGCAACCTCTGCAAATTTTCAGCGTTTCGTTCTGCAGAGACCTCGTGCCCGCGACGCAACGCTGCCTGACGACGGTCCTGTTGTCGCTGCGACGATCCTTGCAGATCTGGACACAATAACGGTTCCTTATATTGCACTGAATACATCAATAATCGTCCCAATTTATCAAAAAGCGGGGCAACAAGATGCGCTGCCTCTGATACGTCAACTGTAATTTTAGTACATGTGGGCAGTGTAGATCACCCAGGCAGGCCGTGATGTCAGTAGAACCTTCCAATTCATCTCATGAGCGTCCATTTCAGCCCGCGATTGCTGGTCTTGGTGAGTAACTGGGTCGACTGTACGGTTGCAAACGATTTACTCGCGCTCCCTAACAGTAATATAAGGGCCATCCTCTGGTCGGCTAACCCCCATAAACACATAGGCGACAACCCAGATAAAGCTAAGCACGCCGAACACAATTAAAAATATGTTACCAGCCATTTGACATAATTGCAGGTGAGATGACTAGCGCCGAGATGGTGCCTAAATCCGAACCACTTGCCACCAGCGACACGAGACGACTCGTTCCTGATCCGGATACCACGCACCAGCAATTTGATGCATACAAGGGAATAAGATGCCCTCTCCAAGCCCCATGCCTGCTCTCGCGAAGAATAGACACGTAAGGCATCTAGCCACTATCACCGTCAAAATATCCTGTACTCAAGCAATATTACAGATCAAATTCTCTTCATACTATAAATTGCGTCGTACGAATAACGTCCAGATAACAACTTCCGCAATCAAAACGCCCGGGTGTAATCGTGGGATCGCCCGCCCCAACCCGGGGTACATGTAAGCTCCGCAGTCAAACCAGAGCACGCCGAGCCGAGTAGACGCGCGGCAACGGAAGTGCCAGCGCTACTCTTGTTATCGCTTGCAATCGCAACCATTACTTTGAGGTAGGAGAAAGAAGTAGGAATGATGGATAAGACTTGAATTAGTATCTATGACGTCGGGTTGTCACAAAAAGACATCAGCAACTGCTACAAAACCCATACAATAACATAGATCTTTCAGTCGAGTACACTAGCAACCCGTTTCGATTATAATCAAACCTCTTAGTTGCTTGATCTTCGCGTCTATGAGCGAAAGGACGGGACTCTCCAAGAATAGTGATGTAAATGTTGATTGATGTGATCGAAAGGACTGACTCTCCAAGAAAAGTGATTTAATGTTGATTGATGTGATCCAAAGGACGTACTATCCAAGAATCGTGATCTAAATGTTGATTGATGTGATCGAAAGAACGTTATTATCCAAGAATGGTGATCCGAATGCTGATTTTGATGTGATCGAAATGACGTGACTCCTCATGAGGTTGAAGGAGTGGGATCAGTTCTGAATTTCCTATCCGCTCCCACGACCGCGAGCGCGTGCACACCCACAGCTGACTGATGAGCGGTTGCTACATGAACCTTCTCCACGTATTCGAATGCGGATGGGTCACGGAGTATTGTCGCATGGACATTTACAGCTCGCAGACGATTTCGTGACCCCGGTGGACGGCCACGAGTTTGTTGCTGCTGGGGATATTGTACAGGTGCAGGAAGCTCATGCGATAAAGCAACCAAACGGTCGTGCAAAATTCTCTGCTGAAGCGGAGGTAGGCGATCGTGATGCTCACGTACACTGTTAAGAATTTCATCAAATGCTGGTTTCATCTGAGTCCGAGCAAGTATTGGTACATCTCCTGGCTTACAGAGCCACCAATGCACGGAAAAATGTTCTTTCCTGAGCTTTCCGGCACCACTATCGGAAAGAATGTCTCGTATCGGATGCGCGCATGGCATACCCATGGTTTTCTTGAAGGTATTAGTGCATGCAGCCATCGTATCTGCCCCAAGTCGTGCCTTCTCAACCTGCAACCCCACTTGTTTCAGGGCAAAATGGGACAATTCCCAAAAAACATTGACCCAGAACTCGCCATTCTGTTTGACAAGCGTGTTTCCACGGTCATGAGCAATCTGCCGCCGAATTGCGGCACGATCGGCTGCCAGGTGTATTTTGCTGTACACATCCTTCAAATCACCCATTGATGAACTAATCCACGACTTCAGTATTGCATGTCCACCCTCAACTCGTGATGTTACGAGATTTCCTAGATTCATGCTGCGACAGGTCCATGCAGCAAACGAAGCGCTCCTTATGGATGATCCACGTAGAACGTAGGTAATCGCAAACAACTGCTCCATGTGCCTGTTGCATTGTGGCCCAGAGTGCGTCGAATCTCTCCTCAGTAGCAGAAGTGCGGAGTTCATTCCACTCTCGACAGAATTGATCCCAGGAATCGGCAGTACGAAAGCGTCCTCGTAAGTTGGTCAAGATATTCTTGCGTATGTGCGAGTCGCACAAGATGTCCTTTGTATCCGGAAACGCCCGACTGATCGCGTTCATTAGTGCAAGCTCGCGGTCAGTCACAATGACTGCGGGGACGTGATCTTCCACGTACAGCATCTTGATGTGCCCGACTGCCCAGTTTTAGTACGTTTCGGACTCGCTGCGCAGAAATCAGTAAGCCACGGAGAACGTTTGGTTTGTGCTTGCGGTCCCAACCACGTGAAGGAGCGGCATTTTGAAACGATTTGTTTTGTATGTACAATCCATCAAAATAACGTGCGGGAATTCACGAGAAAAAGCAATGCTAGTTGCTGGTGCGAAGAATAGACCTGTGATACGCTGCTCACTGCCGAACTTGATCGCATGGTATACATCGCCGTTCTGCAGCTGATCCAGAAGCATTTCTATTGGGGTACGCCCGTGCAATTGCTCATTGCGAATGCGTGCCTTTTCGTTGTATACTTCTTTGATAATCAGCGAGCGCTCAGGCCTCTGCTGCTGTATAACAGCAAATGTTGACTTTGGTTGTACTCCGCCATCCGCCATCTGGCGGATGAGATCTTTTTTCCGCTGCTGTCAAGCGGCGTGCACTTACATATGCTGCAATATCATCGCAGCATCGTGGTTGTGCTCTGTATTAGCAATGTACACATGCCATTCCCAACGGTCGCTTCCATTGATGTCATCTTGCTCCATTCCACGTTGGCGTTGAATGGTTATTTGGAAGGAACATTGGCTCCGCTGTGTACTGGTCTGCCTTGTGCGCGTCTTCTCCGTCAAGTAACTGTGCGTGACTCGGTAAGTACCTAAGTGCACGCATTGGTACCAAGCGTTTCTGACCTCTCCAGCGCCCTTTGCTTTTTTGGTACGCACCGTGCTTAAATCATATCCCTCACTATGCGCATGTGCACGAACGGCAGCTTCTGCAGCGTCCAATGAAGGGTTCTATACGTCCACAGGTGGCGGCTGCATTCTTGCAGTTATTGTACGGTACGTAGCAATGGTGTCTAATGCGGAGGATGTTGACACAGCGTGTAAATAGCATCGACTATTTAGGTTGTTAATGCACAGTGTCGAGTGAAGTTGAGTGCGTAAAAGTGTCAACGAATGTACAGACGGTGCAATCCCAATTATTTCCATAGGGCGCCGTTATTTCCACACACACACAGTTTGATTATTTCCACACACACACACAGGTTATATTTGTTTGAGAATTACCAAAAAAAAATCGAAAAAAGGAAAGCGGCGTCAGTCGGAGACTAGAATATCCACAGAGAATGTATCAACTCAAGCAGACTTAACTCATTTCTTTTGAATGCCATACAAATTCTAGCACCGAGCATAGAGTTCTCACGGGTTACAAGGGATAACTAACGCTCTCGTCGGCTTGATCCTGGTACTTGTACTTGGTGAGGAAAGTAAGAATTGCGCCGTTAGACCAGCCGAAACCAAATTGGGGAGTATACTCGCCGCCATCGCCGACTGCACCAGGTCGCTGAGCATTGTACTTTTCAAACATAAGACCCGTTTTCTGCCACGCTTCCAAATTAGCTTTCACCCACGTCTTTATCATCTGTTTTGAGACGTTTCCTTCAAAATAGGTCAGAAAGTTTTCACAAGAGTTGACCCTCTAGCTTTGGTGCAGTGCAATCTTCGCCTTTTCATGCGCGCGAGATGTTATGCACGTCCTTCATTTTTATTTGCGTGTAGCCGTTCGACCGAAGATAGTGCCAGAGGGTGCCGCGATCTCATCAAATGAGACGCATGCCGTGGACAGTAGGTATCCCGCGCAGCGACCAACAACCGAGTGAGTGTCTCTCGTAGAACGCCTTCAGCACTTTGTAAATTTGGATACCGTGCATTGATCTGCAGGGTAAAATTTCACCAGATTAGAACGTCCAGTCAGTTCAATCAATCAACTCTGTGTGATCCACACCTTGATTTGCATGCAGGCCGTTGAATTTCTGTTGGGGACGTCTACCTTTCTCCGTGGAAATCCCCACGTCGATTCTACCGCCGTGCATACAACGTAACAGCTTGTTGTAGTGCGAATAGCGATGCTGACTCTACTGGTAGTCAGTTCTTGCGCGTAGCGCTGAGATCCATGTCACCGAAAGTATAGGTCTGCGAGACGCAACGGGTTAATATAAACGACGCATTGATAACCTAACGACAATCTGGGTTGAGGGGTGACACCGGTCGCAAGATAGCTAATGTTCAACCTTTTTCCCGGTCTTCTATTGCCCATGCTGCTCGTTTCTACATCTTAGCCGGAGAACAAGCCCCCGTGGAGCGTTGTCGTACCTAACACGTGCGGGCTCCATACTCCGCCACACATGTATAGGACTCCCCTTCAACGTGTCAAACGTGCCTTGTAGTCCCTCTCCGTCTCAATCATCGCCGTCGTCGTCATCCATCTCCATCATCGCCTTCGGATTCCCAGCCGGGGGGAAGGGAGATGAGGAGCCGCTCGCTTCTTCAGCTTGCTATGCGTGGCCATGGTAGGTGGGGTGATTGCGTGAGGGGGAGTCGTGCAAGAGTGATGGTCTCCTCGGTGTTTTGAAGGCTAGGGCACTTAGACTGGTCATCATGTCTAGTGCCATCTTTTTTTAAGGTTGATCATTGGCAAAGGAAACAGGCAGAGTAGGGTGTGTGTGTGTGGAAATAATCAAAGTGTGTGTATGGAAATAACGGCGCCTATTTTTATAACACATGGTTTATACCATAGAAAGCCATGACACGTTGTGGGTCCCCTACACACCCCTCACATAAAAGGGATGGGGGTGTGACCGGAGCAAAGGGATGTGTGACCGCAGGCTGACCCTATATTTATCGAAAGATCTATTATAATATATAGCTAGCAATATATTGTATTGGCCGCCGTCTCCAATACCAATATATTGTATTGCTGCTGTTTTAAAATACGAATAATGTACATATTATATTGCTGCGTTTAAAAAATTTAAATACCGATAGAGAATATTTTTTGTCCAGACAATTCGGTAGGCTCTTTTTTCTCTTACCTTCCACAACTTCTATCCTATCGCCGATTGTTAGGAATTTCCACAACTTCTATCCTATCGCCGATTGTTAGGAATTTGGGACGCGGGTTTATCGGTTATTGGGATTCTGGATCGGACGGTATTGGTGGGATTCTTGGAGAACGAAATCCGGAAGAAAAGAGACAAATATAAGGAAAGAGGGGCGAGGGGAATAAGAGTTAGTCGTGATCGCACCTCCCGTAATCGTCCCAAGGTCCCACCACCAGTCTATGTCCCTAGTCCTGAGTACAGGTTCCGTTGCGGATTCCAGTCACCGATGAGCAGCGCCAGTAGCACTACAACCACCACCAAAAAATATCGACCAACGGTCCCTCCCTCATCCAAGGCCATATGTCGCCTCTTCTATGGAAAAGCTTGTTCTGATGCATCATCAAACATCTGGAGGTGCATGCGGAGTAGAACGTAAATGTGATGTCATTAAACATGGGTACACTAACCTTATGACACACATAAAGAGCAAGCACCCCGATTATCTTGAGATCTACGCGGACCATAATCTGGAATAATCGAGCGTTAACAGATCAAATCCTTCAAATTCAAATAAGGGAGCTCAGCAGACTGCGCTCAAATATCTGATTGATTCAAAGTCGCGCGATGTATAGAAATGGATGGATTGGATAGTCATGGACGAGAATAAGATAAGTTTTTGCGAAAAAAGATCTCACCAGGGAGAATACGAACCTTCACCGGATCTGCTACAAAACGCTGAAGAAGTATACGTTCCTGATGGTGGATGCAGTTGAAAAAAAGATCATAGCATTGGCTTCAGGTGCGCCATGCTATGCCTTGATATTTGACGGCTGGACGGAAGACTCCGTTCATCTCATTGGTTTATTTATCACTCTTCCCGCCAAGGACACTTTCGCTTCCTCTTTTGACATCCATCTCTTGGCATTTGCGCCATTGCTGGACGAGACTACTCTCACTGCAGCCAACCATCGGGATTTCATTCTGGCAACGCTGAATTGGTATCATCTGCCTGTCAGCAATTTAGTCTGATTGGTGACAACTGCAGCACGAATTGTGCAACAGCAGACTTGCTCGGAGTTCCACTCTTAGGCTGCCGCAGCCATCGCCTGAATTTGGCAGTTGAAGCCTACATTGAGCAATATCGAGCAGCAGAGGTTGATTTAGTGAATAACCTGATGTCCAAGCTCTCAACCTTGAAAGAGGCTAGTCTATTGCACCTTACCACTTCTCTGAGTCCTATTAAACGCAAAAAAAACACGGTGGCTTGGCGTGATCAAAATGCTTGCTCGTTACGAAAAGATGTGACCGAACATCGACGACACCAATCCTGGAGTAGCTGATCTCCTTCCAACTGCTGCCCAACGAAATAACATTCGCCGACATACTGCAGCATTATCTGATTTCAAGTCAGTGACCAAATCGTTACAAAGGGAGGATGCCTCATTGGAGAATCTCAAACTTTATTCCAATCTCTCATGACACATATCAGAATTTCCTGTTCAATTTGCACCTTTCAACTCAAGCGTCCATCGTTAACAGTGGCGCATTTGAAGATTCAATTGTAAAGATTAAATTGGGAAGGGAACAAGAAATGCTATTGAGTGAAGAGGCTGCTGTTCGATGCCTTAAAATTCCCAATACCGATAGGGTCAAAGAAGTCGAAGATACTAACCTGTCTTTTTCAGAACGGGCACTCAAGCGGCAACGACTGCAGCAATCCAACAAATCTGCCTACATTGATACCAAATTTCTCCTGCCTACATCAAATCTTGTATAGCGTCTCTTCTATATGAGCAAGCGAATCTTTTCGGAAAGACGCCGGCTCCTGTTGCCCCGTACTCTAGAGGCGTTACTGTTTCTCAAACAGAACCGCACCCTTTAGAACATGGCGCTGGTTTCAATAGTGGTTAATAATACCAATTGTGAGATAGATGACCCGAACGAGTCAGAAGAAAGTGAAACTGAATGAATGGCCTCAAATCAATTATGTCTCATTTTCTATACAATATATTGCAATATATTTTAGTTTGATTTCGCAATACCAATATATTGTATTGTCTTAAAATGCAATACACAATACATTTTATTGTGTTTTCAGAAAAGACAATATAATATCGGATAATATTGTTCCAATCTCTGTACTAAACAGACCAGACCTTGCACATAAATACAACGATATCGCATACCCAGCAACATAGCACTATCCAAAGACCATAATCATTAATGTTTTGTTGATGATGATGATCATCGGTCATCATTCAAAAGAAAAAGCGCTGCCGCGGTCGATGATGATGAATAATTGTGTCCGATGACTGATACCCCGAGAACAACACAACATACAATGGTCGCATAAATAGACAATGATACGTGATACTTGATACAGTAGGTGATAGGAGCAGTTATAGGCATCGTTTCGTGGCATTATCCCAAAACACTACAATATATCGAGAATCCCCTATTGTACTGCCTGTTTCCGCCAGGTCATCCATCATAGATGAGCACAATCGCCCTGTAGTACAAATTGTTAAAATCCATACTTGCGATTCTAGTCGAAAACGTGAGTTGTAGATGCTTGATAATATCACCAATATAACGAAAAGTCACTTAAATCGATATCTCTTACAGTCAATCACACGTTAACAGCAAAATATATACCAGAACACAGTTCGTAACGCGAAGAAGACTCACCTAAATCTGCATACTTAACACTCCAGACACAAAATATCCAAACCAGGAACTAAATCAACGGAATGTATATTGAGAAGTGTTTAGCTAGACTAACATGAAATATGTACCAAATGTTGAAGTTATGGTTAGAGATGTCAATTGGTAAGGCCGACCCGGTGGGTCACGGGTTTTGGTTCGTTCTGGGCTGGGTTTGGGTCAGCATTTCCGACACAATGGGTCGGGTCGGGCCACCATGTTTGCGACCCAAAACTTTTCGGGTCGGGCCGCGGGTCAGTGCCTCCGACCCATTATCCGACCCAAAACCCAAAATGACTTAAAAACCTGAAATCAATTAATATAACTTGAAAAACTTCGGCCACTGTGTGGTGAAGTGAAAGTGATAATATTTGACCAGTTTGTACCAGTGTACCAGTTTTCAAGGCAGATCGATCTGGTTGGCTGAAAGTACGAAGTATTTTGGGCCAATCGTGTGCTTGGAGTGTTTTGTACGCGGATTTGAGGTAAGGCACACGGTTTACATATAGTTTACATATTGGATTTTTATTGGATATTAAATACAGTGTTCGTATTACATCGGGTTGCGTAAGTCGCCAGTGGCTCTGATATGAGTCATTGGGAGCGGGAGGCTGACAGAATCACCTCACGCTTATAAGCCCGACCAGGGAAAAGCCCCACCGGAAGCCCCACGACAGGGAGAACTCGTTACGCTCACTCACCACTCAAGTTCGGCCCCGCTCAAGGGAGGAGGGTTATTATTTGGCTGGGTTACTTATCGTGATCTGCGATCAAGTCCCAGGAATTGGCTGGATTACTCATCGCGATCTGCGGTCAAGTGCCAGAAACATTTATTGGCTAGATTACTCATTGCTCTGCAATCAAGTAGCAGGATTTACTATTGGCTGGATTACTCACTGCCTGGGCGGTCAAGTGCCAGATTTAATCGCATTGGGAGTGAAGATTTCCTCTTCGTTTGCATATCGGCTAGTTTGCATTATCTTTCGTTGGAATTTTGGATCAGTACCCCAGAAGTGGTACATC
>CM047583.1:12174880-12189578 GCA_026184515.1 Peronosclerospora sorghi | reverse complement strand
GACCGCTGCTTGGTGGAGACTTTAGAGAAGATCGATATGGATGTACCCCTTCTGGGGTACTGATCCAAAATTCCAACGAAAGATAATGCAAACTAGCCGATATTCAAACGAAGAGGAAATCTTCACTCCGAATGCGGTTAATTCTGGGACTTGACTGCACGCAGCAGTGAGTAATCCATCCAATAGAGTTTCTGGCACTTGACTGCAAAAGCAGTGAGTAATCCAACCAATTCCTGCAGATCGCAGTGAGTAACCCAGCCATTAAAAACACGTTCCAATCGTGGCGGGAGTTGGACATGAGTGGTGAGTGAACGTAACGAGTTTTCCCTGTCGTGGGGCTTCCGTTGGAATTCTGTCCTGGCCGAGTATAATAAGCTAGAGGGGATTACTCGACCCTCCGCTCCCAAACACTCTGCGGCATGTAGAGGCGACTTACGCAACCCAATGTAATACGAACACTATATTATTTAGCTAAAAAAAATCCAATATGTAGACTATATATAAACCGTGTGCCTTACCTCAAATCCGCGTACAAAACACTCCACACACACTATTGGGCGAAAATACTCCGTTCTTTCATCTAACCAGATCGATCCGCCTTGAAAACTGGTACACTGGTACAAACTGGTCAAATATTTTCACTTGCACTTCACCACATGATCGAGAAGATGTTTGCGACTTGGAACCTTGAGCAGAAGATAAGTGTTCTTTCCTGCTTCTTACTGAGTGGTGAAATACTAATAAAACTCTTGCTATGAACAGCTCTTCACGGTGACGGTGGCTAATTGTACAACAAACGATGCCCTGGTCAGGAATATCGTTGACAATCTTGACAAGAACGACCTCCTTTTCAAGGTCGAGCTCTTCCATGTGCGCTGTTGTGCGCATATTCTGAACTTGATCGTAAAATATGGGCTAAATTTCATCAAGGAAGAAATCAGCAATCTCAGTATCTCTTATAAATGATGCGTAAAAATTCCAAATTGCGTATTTGACACACTTTAGGTTCGGGACAGCATCAAATACATTCGAGGGTCTACAGGCCGGCGGCAAAAGTTTGAGGAGATCTGCAGCAAGCTCAAGATTCCTATCAGCAAGTGGCCGTCGATTGATGACGAGACAAGATGGAATTCGACATACTTCATGCTTTCATCGGCCCTGCCGTATCAGAAAGCGTTCACAAGACTTCAGCAGCGCAACAGCCTCAAGATCTTCTGAGGGTTAGATCTTTTTATTTTGGTATTGAGTACTGATTTTATCCTTCTCTGAGTAGTGTTTTTTCATTTGATAGCAACGTTGGCATTCTCTGGATCATCCTACCCGACATCAAATCTTTACTTCGAGGAGGTTGCAAAGATTCAGAAACACCTTGAGGGTGCTAAGGCTCCAACAAAAGAGAGCGATGAAGACAAGGAGGACGACCTTGCTTTTGTGGTGAACATGACTGCGCCAATGCGTGAGAAGTTTTCCAAGTACTGAACCAATGTCAGTACCATTCTAGCCATTGCTGCCGTCTTCGACCCTCGACACAAGATCTTCAGAATCACCTTCAGGTTAAATGCCTTAAATCCAAGGCTGGCAGAAGCGCAAGTGGAACTCATTTCCAACACGTAATATCACGGTCTTTTGTTTACATGCAATGTGTAGTGTATTGACAGCCTGCCCTTCCAAAGATAGAAGGATCTTTACGATGAGAACTATGCCAACAGAGAGGAATCAAGTTCGAGCGACGCAGAAGTGGAGCTGGATGACTGTGAACGCTTTACCCATGCACATGAGTCTCGAGTTACACGGAAGATCGAGATCGAGAGTACTTGAATGAACCTCAAGTCAAGGTAAAGTCTGCGGATGAAAAGAACTTTCACATTGTAGACTGGTGGAACACTGCGCAATCCAATTATACCAATCCCTCACGGATGGCGCGTGATATTCTGACGATACCTGTCTCTTCAGTTGCGTCTGAATCAGTGAGTACAAATTGGCTTTTCTACTATTTTGGAGTTTTGGATGATTCCTAACACGTCTTACTACAGGCATTTAGCATCGGTCGTCGAAAATTGAGGCCATGGCGAAGCTGCCTCAAGCCTGAGATGGTGCGAGCTCTCGTATGCAGCCAATATTGGCTCCGAGCCGCTGGAGATCCAGAGATAGTAGAGGAAGGTGACGATATTGAAGAGTAGTAGATAGGCGGAACGGTTTCCCACTGGGTTTTTATCCGGCCGCTTCACCTCCACTTTTACGAATAAAGTTTTATTCAGAATTCAAATATCCACAAAAGCGCCGGCAATACCGAGTGAGTGAAGAAGGCTAATTAGGTTGTAAAATCTTTTTAAACTTGATTTACTACCTTTTCTTGTTTTACCTAAAAGTTTACCTTTAAATTGTTTTTTATATTTATTTTTTTAGGATGACTGCTTCCAAGTCTACCTATTGGTTGTAATTATTTTTTTACTTCCTTTTTCGTTTCATTTTTATCGATGTTTTTAGGAATAGACAAAGGCTATTGGTCTTGGGCAAAGAATGGATAACAACCGGGCCGGGTCGGGCCGGGCCAGGAATAGATGACAAATGAGTCGGGTCGGGCCGGGACAAGGATTTTTTTTTGGGTCGGGTCGGGTTCTGGGTCGGGTCGGGCCACAATTCCTCGACCCAGAAAAGGCCGGGGCGGGCCAGGAAACCCCGTCGACCCGACCCGACCCGACCCATTGGCACCCCTAGTTATGGTTGTTTCCATCTTTTGTGTGGTATACATTTCTTATGCGTAACAAAAAAGGGAAATTGCATGCATGCCCTCGCTTTTTGCGGAAATTACGTGCATACCCCTGATTTTATGAAAATTACATCCATGCCCTTGGCTGCAGCTTGTCGGCCAATGAAATTGCTCAATGTATCCAAAAACGGTGGAAGCGAAATAGGAGCAAACGTTCAGTGAGGACTCCATTACCCCTAAGCGATGGATTACGAGCTTCCGACGCCCGTTCTTGGACCTCCAGCCGAAGGGAAGCGGCACGCGACAATGACGGCACTTTTCAAGTGCGTTCAAGAGGTAGAAATTTCTAGCTCATTTGAGTTCCGAACCATCAAATCTGACAAACACCGTTATACAATCGTGTGCGCGCGCGACGCTTGCCCTTGGCATCTCCATGCGGCCACGGTTGCTGAGCCGGGCCGACATGTCGAAATGCGACGGTTCACAGACGAGCACAACTGCCCCGGTACGGAACACCTCTCCGCTCTCCTGGACGCCCCAAGAAAAAGCGGCTGCGAAAGGAAGACTTGGGTCGCGAGAAGCGCGTCTTCCGCTGTTCACGTTGTAATGGCCTGGGACATTCGAAGCGTACTTGCCATAATCCCATCTGAGTGACCGGTGACACATAAGGTAGCGAAATGGAAGGAACGGATGGGTAAAGTAAGATGTGGGGGCGGCAAGTGCTTGGATGAAATTTCCGAAAAAATCAGGGGCTGGCGTGGGGGTGCGGTTGTCGCGGGCAAGCTGGCAGGGGCATGGATGTAATGTTGATAAATCAGGGGAATGCACGTAATTTCCGCAAAAAGCGAGGGCATGCATGTAGTTTTCCCAAAAAAAATTGTGTACTCACAACCAAGTACTAATACACTAATTATGCTACTAATAAGAACGAAATGCAAATTACTCCCTAAAATAGTCCTACTCAGTTTTAATAAAACAAAAATTGACGGACTATTTTAACAGATATTATCCTATAATATTAATGATTTACGGAGCTGTAACGTTTGACCTGCAAAATACTCAGCCCGGGGTTAGTTTAGCCCTAGAGCCAACTTTGGAAGATATTTTTCGATTTGAGTTACACCTTGAATTTCCTTTAGCACTTGCTTCTTCTTCAGTTTGTCTTACACCTGAACGAGCCAGCATGATTCGCGATTAGTTGACTCATCTTCAAGAGATGTTCGATAGCTTCCAGCTGATCATGTGGGCGCCTTGGATATCGTTCAACTCCGAAATGTGTCTTATGTTGGTTCGTTTGAGAACTGTTCGACGTTCAAAAATGGATTGATCTTCTAGTACTTGGTGGTAAGTTAAAATTGATTACTGTAGACAACCATTAAAATGGCATCGAGTCCATTTCAACACAGGATGTCCTGTTATGAAGTCCATTTACACTACTTGCGAGCTTACATAAGGTATAGGAATCAGAATAATTAATCCTTCTTTGTGCCGATTATCATGTTTTCAACGAGCATAAGTCTCACACAGTTTGACGCAGGTTTTGTGTCTCTTTTTAATGTCTTCCAATAATACCATTGAGCAACTCGCAAGAAAGTTCTGCGATTTCCGGGATGACCAGTTATTGGCAAGCCATGATGTTCTGATATGACTCGAATTCGCAAACGAGGGTCGTTTGATACACAGAGTTGTGTAAGTTTCTATGATGAACCAACAAATAATTGAATCTCGTTTGACAATGAATTTTGTTCGAATTCTTCCATACTTCTTTGACTCTCAAATCGCTTACGTACCTGTGGAGAAGCGCATAGAAGATTTTTGTCAACGGTTGTGAACATGGACGGGCCATCCGGAGCAGAAGCGACACAGGGTACAGGTACATGATGGTAAGCGACAGACGATGATATATCAGGATGATTGGTCGAGGATGCATATCAGGATGGGCAGAGTTGATTGGTTGATATTAGATAACTGGTTGATTTTAGGATATAAGGATTAATAGAGTTCTCTTTTTGCGTCTCATCAACACGATCATCGATTGGGACGGCGTGATAACTTCGCGCTTCCATTTCATTGCATACGCACCTTTACACGTCCCGGGCGGGAGCACGTAGTGCACTTTTTTGGCCCACCGGCAGACGTAAAGTTCCTTAGAACTCGTCTTCAACTCCGCCCGCTGTGTCAGCGGCCCCTTTCTGGAAAGGTTACTGGAAGGGTGATCGAGCCAAATGTTCTCACCTTTTCCCACATTTTTTGCATCTATCCTCTAGAATTTCGGCTGTTTTAAGCGCCCCATGGGAACTCTAGGTGGATTTTTGTGAAATCCGTCGATCTGCACATAGAAAGTGCATATCGACCCCCTTCCTTTTAAATTTTACGTTAGGAATACAAATATATTGGGTATTTCATTAGCGATCAAGGCTTAAGAGGCTCGGCGATCAAGTGGTGAATACTTCCGCCACGTGATCAAGTACCCCTTCGCTGATTACCACTAGATCGACAGCGTCGATCTGCGACCTGCGATCTGCGATCACCGATCTGCAATCTAGCCAATCCGGATAAGATCAACTAGGCCGATATGCGATCTGCGATCATCGATCATCGATAATCTGCAATCTCGCCAATCCGCACAAGATTAACTAGGTCGATCTGCGATCTGCGATCTTTGACCCCCAGTTTTTCCCCGGAATCTCGAATCTGCGATTTTTGCACCTGATCGACACCTGTCGATCTGCTACGAATTCAATCGATCTGCATCGGAATTGCACTGATCTAGGTCCCAGTCACCTGGAGAGCGACCCACGCCCAAACCGTCGGGTACACAAGGTGAGCAAGACATAGGCCTGTCACAGGACAACCGGAGGACCCCCTTTGTTAGTCGGTAGTCTGGGCACTGTGGGAATGACTGTCCAAGCCTTAAAAATTTGGCCAGCCGCTCCACCACATACGATACCCTGTTAAAGTAACTTACGCATTTCTGGTGACAAGTCGACATTTGATGCTTCCATTATTGCTGCAGCTTGTATAACTTCAGTTCCTCCTGTAGTGGGACTCTGTCACGGACAGGACCCAGAACACGGCACACACGCTTGCGCGACGAGGAAGACTTGGAGGAGAAGACTTGAGGAGAAGCCGGCAAATTTGCAACTGAATTAAATGAGCTTATGGTTCCTGAATCGTAAACATGAAAAACCACTGGTGGGTCTATGAGGTTAAAAATGCAGTGAACCACAGATATTGGGTATAACCTCGAAAGCCTACTATAAAACCTCAGGTTGATCATGAACTTTAAGCCGAGATTCTTCTTCGTAGAATCTCACCGACACGTGGACCAATGTGATTGGCTGGGACCAAAAAGATGTACCCACAATGAAACGTCGGTCGCGTCGCCAGAAAGTTTCCCAAGCAGGAACCATCTACATGTACAGAACACATGTGCAGAGAACACTCAAGAATGTTTCGATAACATTCCTTGCGGATGTAATCATTTGATTACTCCATGAGTGTCGAAGCGTAAACATGAACCGAGAATCATGTTTACAGCACCCCAGGATCCACGAGGATAGGGTGGTGCACACTAACTATGGATTGCGTCATGTAATGGCCAGTGGGGATCATTACACCTCCCGGGGCGGGGTTGCCACCAAGGGAAAATAACTTAATGCTAACCAAGTTGTTTTCAACTGGCCAGGTACTATCATTAGTGAATATTTAAAACTGCTGACAATAAAGATAAAATAGAGCCATTTGTATAAACAAGCTTCGATGGTAACGATTTTCTCTTTCCTGCATAGGCCACTTAATTTCATGGATGCCAAGCTTCTTGAGTAAAATGCTACCATCCTATGAAATTGAGATAATACACTACACGACCAACACATTATCCTGATGCATCAGTTGTTAGAACAAACGGACATAAAAAATTCGGCAAAGTCAATACCGATGCCGATTGTAATGAGACTTGAGGCGACCAATCATTTTGTTTTTCGACCTTTTTGACAAAACGACTTAACGGCATAGCTATGGGATGTATATAGCGGCGATAGTATTAAGTCTTGTCAAGGAAGAAACAGTTCCTTCCTTGAAGAGGAGCTACAAATTACATCTGTCTTTGAGTTGCTAATGGAGAAACCTTTGTTAAAATAAAAAACGTATGCGTAAGAAGCTGACTTCTACACATGAAAAAATGAACATTTCTGATATAAGCGTTAAGTTTCTCACTGAGTACTACGTCGAACACGAGGGCAAGATGCTCGAGATCTTCATCATAAGAATAGGAGAACATGCGTATGTCATCCAAATAGACCACAACGAATAGGAAATTTCGAAAAGCACAACCATTATGCGCGACCAAACGCCAGGCGTTTTAGTGAGTCCCATAGGAGCAACACACAACTGTGTTATGTCTTGTTAGATTTGCGAAAGAAATTTTTTTTTGCTTTCCAGATGTAAGGTATCCTTGAGCTAATTCAATGACTGAAATAATTCCTACCTTACACCCTACTGAAGAACTCATCTACGGACAACAGACTTAGAGTTGACATATCAAAAGCCGCTAAATGTTTGGGTTACCCGAGCAAATCCATGATCATTGAGGAACATTTTTTTCAGTGTTTTGGTCCATTTTTAGACGCCAAATCTGTTTGACGCCCAAGCGAGTCTGATAGACGCATAAAATATTTTCATTAAAGAACTTTTGTAAGGCTTCTCGTTCAGCGAGTGAAAGTCGGATGGAAGACGATTACTCGGTTGAACACCAGGCTGCATATTTATCTCCAATCAACCGTCCGGTACTTTTTCCGGTAACACATCTGTAAATGAATCAACCAACGGCAGTACGTTTGGCTCGGAATGCGCTCATTTCAGAAACTTGATAGATTTCGATACGATGAATTTATTCGTAATGTTCTGTCCTTTATTTCTTCAAAACTTAGCAGACAAAATTACACCAATTCCCGCACTTCGTTAGGTGTATTCACCAGACTGTATCGCTTTCCGAAACTTTTTTTGCTCCCGTTTGCAGTCCTTAGTTTCCAAAACTGTAACGTCAGCTCGCCTTACCACGAAATTGCCGATCGGCCGATGGGATTGAAGGTGTCGTTTTCGGCCAATAGGCATCGTCATGGTCGTATTTCTGATCGGTTATCATATGTGGACCACATGATCGAGTTAATTTCGACTTTTTCCCTTCACCGTACTTAAGGTTAGATGAGGCTCCAGTATCGAGCATGTTATTGAGTGAGTGAGAGTGAGAAGGTGAGGTATATTTAAGTACGCGTACGACTTAGTATATCCTGTAGACAGGCAACAAAGTTACCGTGGCGACTATACTTTAAATATTTCAAATGACTTGTCCTCGGACAGCCGCGAGCAGTCGGGCAAAGTCTCGCTTCGATATGACCAGGTTTCGTGGCGTCTGCGCGGGTCACTGGGGTTCGTGCAGTTCTGCTTGAGAGGTCTCTAGCCAATGGTTTACATCATTGTAGAGGAATGCTGCAGCCTCCTTCACCATACCTGACTCCCCGTCAGCGTGCACTTGAGTTGAGGCTTCGGTGTCCATATCAATATTTGCCATTCTATCCACCATTTTGCTGTATGTGTGATAGTGATGTCCCCAGCTGGCGACACCGATATCGTCAGCAAGTACTCTTGCCTCTAGAAATAGGAGCGCCAGGTGAGGCTTGCGTAGTGGGTGATGCGTTAGAAGTTGCGAAAGCACGATCGCGCTGTCCCCCACGACATGCAGAGTTGAATAGACACTAGTCTTCGCTTGGATAAGCTCGTGCACGAGGCCCCAATATTCAGCTACGTTGTTCGTGGTCTTTGTACAACCGTAAGCCAATCGACCATGTTATTGAGAGCACAGTCGTCAATAGAACCTTTTTGACGATTAATCTTTACCAATAGAGGATGCATAATCAGCTTTACCAAATGTAGTGATAACTTCGTGTGACATGTTTCTTCACGGAACGATCCATTGAGAAGAAACTAACGCTTGCTCGATTATAAAGAGTCCCGTAATCACGATTATTATTTTGTCGGTTTCTACGATTGTCGCATTATTAAATTTAACGATCCTGTTTCTTTGGAGAATGAATACTTGGGTTTAAAAATAGAAAAAACATCTGGACGGTGATTTCGAAAACAAGATGTCCGTTGAAACAGCTCAGCACTGTCTATTTCATCGGATTTGGATTATTTGATGAGTCGCTGACCATTTGCGATGGGTCTGGACGAAGAATTATTGTGGCGTGATTAGCATAACCACCTGGATGTGCGCGCCTACGGGCTCAATTATTAGAGTATTATTTTCAGAAATTACAACCATCTACAAAACCTTTACGCCTAATCATTCCAAATAATGATCGCTCCTCCCGTATTACCGCGGCTGCTGGTACGGGTATTAGCCGGATTTTCTTTTTTTAAGTCCAAGTCAAGCACAAAAGTTATTGGGTGTTGTGTACTACGTCGCTACTTAACTTCTTGTTGTGTTATTGGTCTTAATCCTCGTTGAAAACAGATGATTTGATCTAAATCGGTCATTTCTTCTACTTGCAAAATGATTTCGTGGTATTTTGTGAAACCTTTACAATTGGTTTGCTTAAACCGTCAAAGATCGACCCGCATGGATCAATACTAAAAATTACCTCTCGATTGAAAGAAGAATTTATCTGTGGTGGAGTCAAGTTTAAAATCGAACACCGTAGTGTCGAGAACCTGACCACCATCGTGCCCAGACTTCCAACTGACGGAGGGGGGTACCCCGCGAACTTTCGCCTACGATCCAATCTGATCGTCCACTGCTAGCAGACGACCGATCATCAGCATAGGACGCCTGGTCCGATTTCTGCGTCTCCATCTCACCTTGTGTACCCGATGGAATGGGCTGATTTCACACTTCGTGGATCGTCTCTGGGAATTGATGTGGGTCTTAAAATGTGAGACCGTGCTGGGTAGTGTACCCTGGGCGGAACTCTTCACCCTGGGTACGGGCAGACCAATTAAACTCCGAGTAAGTATACTCCAAAGGGCAGATCGCTCAACCGATCGTAGAACCCAACCAATGCGGGAAGAAAAGACCAATATTCCAATGTGGAGATCCAAATAGAACGTGACAAACTCCACGAACGATATCTCCACGTAACAATACAAAAACTTGGTTACACGTTCCAAACGTGTGTAACTTGGGCTTGTGAAGCCTACCAATGCGTACTCCCGTCGAGGGACTTCCGGCGGGACAAGTGCGTCTGTAACACGTCCCGGCCGGGTATAATGAGCTAGAGGGGATTACTCGAACCTCTGCTCCCAAACACTCCGCGGCGTGCGTAGGAGACTGATGTACTGTGCAAAGATTCGAACGACTTCCTTGTTGTGAGTTAAACAACCAAAAAATACAAACTCGGTAAAACAAAAACTAAACCAATCCTATCTCACTACGGTCTCCAATATGTACAAACATGAAAATATGTAAGTACACGCAATATCCTGTTACTTACCAAAATCCGTGTTCTTGACACCTCTCGCACACAATCGGCTTAAACGCCTCCTTGATTTCCACCAATCCGATCGACGGTAAGCCGATCGGCGTGCCGCTGACACAAAGTGACTGAAATTCTTGAGTCTGCTTCACCACATATCCCTGTGTTGTTTTTTGTCGATGGAGCTAGAGTCATTGTGCTGCTAATCCTCGCCACAAACTTCCAACATGACAACTGTATGAGCTCCTCCTTACACCTCGTGCCTCGCGCGATAAAACATATTATCTTGTTTTCAAGTAAAAGTTGAGAAACTATTTACTAGTTCCGCTGTAAGTCGGCATCTTTAATCCGCCCAGTTGACTCCTCAGTCATCTTCGAACTTGGCCAAGGTATCGAGTAGATCTTGTGGCCGTTACTACATATGCATCATTTGATGCATGAATTCAGCATTGGTTCAACCATGATAGACAAAGGATATATACCGTGGAAAACTGAGCTATTTACCTTAGGCTATAACGAAGGTCTTTCAAGACGGTACACTACCTTTTCAAGAAGCACTCCAATTTATGTAGAGGTTCTGAAACGTTGATACTTGTGTTAAGGTAGCCTTTTTACCCGTTGAGCTGCTTGGATAAGATTTTAGCTATGCGACGGGTGACGCAAGACGATTGCTGGTAGTTTTGGTGGACTTTTTACCGTACTCGAACATGAAATCCTTACTCGCCTTTTGGTGATAGAATTTGAACTTACTTCAGCTTTTATCTCAGCGTAATGAATGGCTTCATGTGTGGTGGAGTCAAGTTCGAAATCGAAAACATTAGCATCGATAACCTGACTACCACCATCGCGCCCAGCCTTCCAACTTTCGGAGGGGGTACTCCGCGGACCACCACTCGAGATCTGGTCCGATCGTCCGCTGCAAGCAGACGACCGGTCGTCATCAGAACCCACTTGGTCCGATTGTTTAGTGTCCATCTCACCTTGTGTACCCGATGGAATGGGCTAGTTACACACTCGGTGGATCGGGATCGCAGATTAAATCGAAGCGGTCTTGAATATAGAATACCGATCTGGGTAGGTAGGTATCTCTGGGGCGGAACTCTTCACCCCAGACACAAACAGACCAAAAACACTTCCAAGAGATAACTTCCAATAGGTCGATCGTCCAAATGATCAAGACCTAACCAATACGAAAAAATAGAGGGTAGACCGACCGTTCCGGTATAGCCCCTGACCAATACGAAATAAGACCAAAACCGGTCTAGTTTCCAACCAATATTAAAACAAGACAATATGTCCGCGTAAAGACCCAATATGCTCGTGAAACTCCACAAACGATATCTCCACGCCAAGACCAATCCAGTGAATAGCACGTTCCAAACGTACTTGAGTTGAGGTGTTGAGATCGCCAAATCGTACTCCCGTCGAGGACATCCGGTGGGCCAAAGTGCGCGTGCGGCGCGTCCAGATCGGGTATAATGGGCAAGAGGGGATAATTCAACCCTCTGCCCCCAAACACTCCGCGGCGGGCGGAGGCGACTAGCGTACGAAAAAGGAAGAACGTCGACCCCTAGCTGTGGTGTGAACCAAGACCAGAAGAGGTTTTAGCCACTTGTCCGAAATCTAAAAGATTTCCTTACTTAAAGGTATAACCTCTGTCCTAAAAGGTAAAACCACAACTAAAATACTACTACCCTATAGTCCGTAAATGTACCCACACAAAAATATGTAAAATACCCAAAGTCGGGTGACTCACCAAACTTGCGTTCTTGACACTTCTTGAGTCTGATAGGCTGAAAAGCCCCCCTTGTTTAAGCCAATCCGAAATTAGACCAAATGCCTTGACAAAACTTGACCAGAAGTGTGCCAAATTTTGGGCACGCTTCTCCACAGCCGCCCCCGAGTCCATCAAATTCAGTTAAGCCTTGGTCATTCAAACTTTTCCAACATGGAGCAACCATCTTCTTCATCCGTTCCAGGTACTTGCACTGCTGGACTTGACCTTCTTGCATTTCCTTAACGACCGTTGTTGTAGGCACCTCGCATACCACGTCATCGCATGTCACTTCGCCCGTCCGGTCGGTCCGGTCTGGCAGCTCCCATCGTTCTACTGCACCTCAGACATCGGCAGGGCATCAGACCGGGACCTTCACGCAGTTGCAAGACGCACTTGAAGAGATCGCACGTCTTCTGGAGCAGATTGCTCAACAGGCGACACAACGTAAGCATGCATGTCCGGTCTTTACCTTGGACCTGTTCTAACCTTCGTTTGTCTTCAGCCCGTATACCTCCAGCCCGTATACCTCCTGCCATCAGCAAGGCGATCAATGCCCTGCTTGCCGCCGATCGGCAGTCGAACACGCATGACCTCCAGCTGCGTCAGGTTTTGACTGGGCTCATAACCGCGCGCAACAAGCTGACCCGCTTGGAAGCTCATCAGCTTCATCTCCGGGAGCAGCTTGTGCTGGTCCAACAGCAGCAAGCGGAAGGCCTGCTGGACAAGACCACGTTGAGTGTTCAAAGCGACGATCTCGAGAGGCGTCTCACCGAGCTCCGAATTTCGATTCAAGACCAGACCGAGGAGGTCCGGTCTTGTTAACGCAAGTCGAACGATTGGACGCAGGCAGCGAACGGTCGTCGGGCGGTATTGAAAGAATGTCATCAGCGCTTGGTTGACCTGTTGCGTCCTCGTCGGCATCCGGTTGCTGCCTCCAGCGTAGACCGGTCTGCGTCGGCCGCCTTGGTGGACCTACACCGGGACCAAGACCAAGGCCGTTCATTGGCCGAAATTCTCCAGCCCGAAATTTCACACAAATCAAAGAAGCGCGCGGACGCGCCGGGTAGCTCGAGGGCGCGGGGCATAGCGCTCGACCCTGAACTCGAAGGAAGCGTGCGGTGCCCCATAAGCGAGCCAAGACGCAGGCGCTTCTCATGGGCCCAAGCTCGGACGAGGATGACGACAGTAACGTCGCCAAAAATCAATCGCCCTCGACCGCCGGTGCTGACCGTGCCAAGTATTCAGAGGTCTCGTCCTGGGATGACTCCGGCGAAGACTCCGGTGATTCGGAGTTTGCTGTCCCCATCCCAACCAAGTCGCGAACAAGTCCACATGAAAGTTTTGTTCAAGTTGCATCGACTTCGGAGCAGACCAAGAAGACCGGTCCGCATGGTGGCGTTTCACTACCTCATGCGTCGACAAAGTCAACACCTACGGTCTTGCCTGGGACGTCCAAGCTCCACAAAGATGCTTTGTTGGCCAACGTGGCAATCGACAGTTCTTCCCTTCCGCCACGAACGCGTGAGGATACTTTGCCGTGGTCGCCAGGGCAGATCGGTTGTTTACGCCGGTCCACCCTGACCAAGCAGCTCCTGTCTCGGTCTTTCTCTCGTCCAGACCATTGGCTTTTCCCGCCGGCGAATAAAGTTCCTGCCGCGTCGGAATGGCGGCCGGACTTGATCACGTCGGCACAGATTTCCTGCTTGTACGCTGACGAGCCGTGGAAGATTTTCGAGCATCCCAAGCTGGGATTCATCTTCCACTCGACTCCGTGGGCCAATGCTTTCATGAGTCGGGTGAAATGTTTTGACAAGACTCACGCTCAAGCCATCTGGGAGGCATCCCACTATCTGGTGCTTCCCCCGGAACGAGTTCGGCAAGACCCTGGCTTGGCGACCATCCAGAACAAGCGCAAGCGGCGTCGGATCAGAGCGGGTGAGGCCTGGCAGTCCCTGTGCCAATATGTTTTGGACGGGATGCTGGCCCACGAGTGCGACGTCGATGTGTTCTTATATCCAGTTGTACTTCATATGCCGCGGCGTCGCGTCGAGAAGACCCGGCTGCTGGCTGACGGTGGCACATGGTACCCCGGTCTTGGGTGCACTACACCGGTCTTGGACCTCAAGGATTCTTTGGTCCAACTAGACCAACAAGAACCTTGGCGTAACCAGTACCAGGACCAAGTTTTAAAGCATCCGTCGTTGACCGTCGGCCGTCTGTGGGGTGATGGCGAGTGAGGTAGTAAGTAGTCGACCAGATAACACTTAAATATATATCATCGTTCTTTTTCACATGTTCAGTCATCAAATCACTTGAGCTAATTCCACCACTTTCTCCAGAGTTGCACTAGACACGTTATCACCAACCGTTCCACTTACATCGTGAGAAAACAATCCACGTTCGTCACTCCACTATTAGAATTCGTCACATATTCACAATACACAATACACGAGGCACAAGACCTCCCACCTCTTCACGTCGGTCGGGAAGACCGATGCTACTGCATGTCTTGGTCTTGGTCTTCATGGGTCTGCATCACTGCGAAACGGTTCCGACTGACTCGGTCCCGTTCGAATTCTCGTAGTAGTGCCCCACAGTTCAGGTCGGACTCATCGATCCAAGTTGTTTCATCATGGTCCTTCCATCGGACCAGATATTCTCGGTGGGTCCGGCCGAACCTGGTCTTCTTGACCGATCGGACATCTAAGACCTTTTCCACTTCAAATTCGTCCTTCT
>CM047583.1:12126613-12154433 GCA_026184515.1 Peronosclerospora sorghi | reverse complement strand
GCGGGACCTGCCCCGAAGACCAAGTCGAAGTCCGACCAGGTGGACCGGAAGGGAAGGAACGGAAGCAAGTCCGATCCAGACCGACCTCGTCAGAAGTGCTCCCACTGTGGGTCGATCAAACATGATGGTCCAAACTGCTGGAAGAAGGTGGTGTGCAAGAAGTGCGAGAGACGCGGCCACCCGACGGACCACTGCCTATTTGTATGCAAGTCATGTGGAGAGATCCACGAGGCCGGCCACTGCAAGATTGAAGTTTTTTTAACATGATACGCAAGTGGTACGTGCCGGACAAGCACGCGGGATGCTGCCGCCGGACGCAGAAAATATGTTAAACTAGAACGCTCGCCAGGTTGGAATCTGGATCGAGCCGAGCGTTCTACGGTTCACATCTATGCATATGTCGGCAAGGAGGATAAGACCGACAATACACGTTCTATTCCAAACTGCGTCCACCGAGACCATCCGGTCTACAGTCTGAAGACCGATGAGTACTCCCGGACTAAGGTGATTATGCAGTTGGACTTGCTGCCTGGAGAATCCCGCGGACACTGGAAGTATCACGCGCCTGATAAATGGTTCAAGCAGGCGAAAGCCTGTGGCAAGATTAATAACCAGAAAGCGACGATGTTGTTCGACTCTGGAGCTGAAGTCTCGATAATCGACTCCGCCTTTGCTCGTAAGGTCGGATGTCGTATAGACGATACCCAGAGACAAGAATGCGTCGGGATCGGTGAAAACTCTTATACGACCGAAGGAAGAACGCGTGTGAAAATTACTTTGTCGGGATCGCTGGTCTACTTTTTCAGCGCTTGGGTTGGCAAGTTGGCTGGTCAAGACGCTTTACTAGGCATGGATTTCATGGTCCCAGCTGGTATTCGCCTAGACCTGTCACATGGAGTGCTTCCACTCCCGGATGAGGTCCAGGTCCAGTTGGCTGGTCGAAGACCTCTGTATGGTTCGTATACCGATCTGGTCCGGTGGGACCAAGACCTCACTATCCCAGTCGATCGGTCTGCCGATACCCCGGTCGAGAAAGGTTTTCGTTCGAGGAAGTTATGGTTGACCAGGGTCGATCGGTGGGTCCCGACCTTCGTAAAGAGTGCTGGTCGACGTGATTTTGTCCGTGTTACCAATATCGGTGACAAGCCGCTGACACTGGACAATAACACTATTGTCGGTATGTGGTTAGCAGAAGGGGAGGTACCAAGGAAGATGGGGTTCGTCTATATTGGATCGAGGCGGTATGTCGAGTGGTAAAACCTGGCGTACCAATCGACCACCATTCTTATCAGCGATGATGGGTCGGTGGAAGAGGATACCTCACCTTTAGTGGAAAGACCAAGTTATGTCACCCCAAAAAAGATGTTAGTCCGAAGAAAGGCGCCGCAGTCACCAGGAACGGTGGACCATCAAGTAGACGAGCCAAGGTTAGTCAACGTGGTGTCAGCACAAGACCAGGCGACAGCGGAGCAAGAAACGGAAGAAGGGGAACATGAAATTGCTAGGTCGGACCATGACGGTATTCCTAATCAGACCGATATCAGTGAAGGACAGCCCGTCGATCAAGACCAGGAGCGTTCAGCCGGTCCAGATGGTCTAGGTGATATTGCCCCAGAAGATGAACAAGTCTGTATACATGAAGGCGGGGAACAGTACATTCAGGAGCTGGAAAGCCAAATGGCAGTCCTCCATGAAGTGTCTGCCGACTCGCCCGAAGTTACAACGGATGATTTACAAGTGGGTGATCAAGACCTTAACAGTCCAGACCAGATCGAACAGTTGAAGAATATCATATGAAGGAAAAGACATCTGCTGATCGGAAAGGGCAACGCCTTACCACCTGCAGTCCGTGGTGCGATTTGCGATATTGACGTTGGAGATGCCAAGCCTATTTCCCAGCGATGTCGACGCGTGGCGCCACAGTACCGTGAAAAGCTTTCTGATCTCATTAAAGGACTGTTGGTCACCAAGATTATTAGACCGTCGACCTCGCCATGGGCTTCGCCGATCGTAATTGTTATCAATAAGTACGGCGTTGACATTAGACTGTGCATCGACTATCGGCTGGTAAATCGGTTGACTAAACTCATGGTGTACCCGATGCCGCTGATTAATGATCTGTTGGAAGACCTCGACAAGACCTTGTGGTATTCTTCGCTAGATATGGCAAGTGGATTTTGGGTGGTCTTGATGACTGATCGAGCCCGTGAGATTTCCGCATTTGTGACGCCGTTTGGCCTTTTCGAGTGGAATCGTATGTTGTTCGGTCTGAAGAACGCGCCCCAGATCTATCAAAGGCTGATAGACAACGCATTGTACGGACACTTCAAGATCAAGACCGATCGGGACCCTGTTGAAAATTATGATGTGTTTAGAGAGGGTGAACCCGATCGGGAAAGAGGACCGTCCGTTCTAGAGAGGCGGTCGTACATCGACGAAATTCTGATACACTCCTCGTCATGGAACGATCTGCTCGAGAAGGTTGAACGATTGTTGGAGACATGCGACCGCTGGAACCTGTCTATCAGTGCCGTGAAAAGTTTTTGGGGTATGTCCAAGGTCGCCTATTTAGGCCATATGGTCTCGAACAATGGTCTAGAGGCTAATCCCAAGGACCTGGATTCGCTGAGTAACCTCCCGTTCCCCAGATCGCTGAAGGCAATGCAGTCCTTCCTGGGAAGCTTGAATTATTATAGCCGATTCATTGAAGACTTTGCTATCTACGCGGCTGTGCTGAACGAGCTCCGGGAAGTTGACTATCATATGTTGCGCGAAGGAGATCGGGAAACTTTACAGGAGGGCGCCGACTCTGGTCTTGCTGCAGTTTGTCCGCAAGTGGAGGCCGAAGATCATATGAAGCGTGCACAGTTTGCCTTTGGTATGTTGAAGGTTAAGATGGTGACGGCACCGATTCTCAAGCATTTCGCTCCAGAAAAAGTGCCGATCATTATCGTATATGCCAGTAAGTGGGCTATCTCGGCCACTTTAGTGCAAGATCACGATGGTGTGTATCATCCAGTCACGTTTACGAGCCGGAAGCTAAAACCAAATGAAGTGAACTATGGAATTGTCGAGAAAGAAGTTCTGGCGTTGCTACGAATTCTGGATGTGTGTTACAACCTGCTGGTCGGCCGACCTATAAAGGTCCTGTCAAGACGGTCTACTTTGGCCTGGCTATTATCAGCCAATGGGATGGACGGACGTCTAGGCAGATGGTCGGCGGTCTTGTCGCAGTGGACCCTCGAGGTCGTTAAGTGCACCGGGGGAGAGGAAGAGATATTGGGCACATTAGCTGCCAGTATCACCCCTCGGTCTGAAGTGGACGAGGCATTGATAGCGATTGCCCCGAGGAATCAACCTCGGCAGTCAGTTTCGAGACCGCCACCGACCGTCGACCATGATGAAGAGCTCTTGGTCTTAAGTTTTGACGGATCGGCAAGCGTGAAGAAGAAGGTCGGCGCCTAGAGTGCCATATTGTGGAAGTTGCCACAATGGTCTATAGTTGCATCCGCTGCCGATTTCACGCCGGATATTACTGTTAACGAGGCGAAGTACCGAGGTCTACTTCGATATCTGGACCTGCTGTCGTCGCAAGAGAAGGGGCGAGTTATCATATGTGGTGACTCCAACCTAGTGATCAGGTCGATCACCGGAGAGATCGACTGCAAGGCTCCACGACTAAGGACACTAAATGATCGAGTAATGAAGGCATTGAAGGACCACCCCAACCACGAGCTATTGCACGTGAAACGGTACTGGAACAGAAGCGCCGAATACCTCGCGACCAAGGTCATGCAAGACCAGACCGGGGCTACGATCACCGAGAAGGCCGTTCTGGATGAATTGATGAATATAAACAGGCTCCCAGAGGTGATCGGACCCAAGAACGACCCAGTCCAGGTGCATGTGATAGTCGCTACTAGATCGAAAGCTCAGAAGTCTCGGCGACCGTTCCCGAAGGAAAGTTTGAACGAATATGCAGTGCAACAGTTAAGGATGGAACGGATCCTCAAGGCGCAGGACGAAGAAGAATGAATTATGAACCTGAAGACCTACCTGCGTGGTGAACTGTCCAAGTTGACGAACGATCAAGCAAAAGAGTGCATCAAGATCGCGGATAGCTACGAAGTGGATGATAATGGATTGCTGTATTAATGCCGTGATGCCGACCAAGGCAGTGCAGACCGGGACCGATTGACGAAATTCGTTATCCCCGAGTTGCTGCAGCCGGATTTCCTTCATCACTATCACGTGAGTCTAGAAGGGGGACATCAGGGCATAGGCAGGACCTATCACAAGATCAGGTCCCACTTCCACTGGAGAGGTCTTTTCCGCAGTGTGCAGAAATATGTGGGCTGTTGCACGGATTGCGAGACCGGAAAGGGTAGACCGGTAATCAAGGGGCGATCGCCCGGAAATATCGAAGCTACCTACCCTTTCCAGGTCATAGCGATGGACCACATACCGTCACTGCCTAGATCGACGCGCGGCAACACTGAGCTGTTGATCTGGGTAGACCTGTTCACTGGTCTAGTTATTGCGAAGGCAAGTGCATCTCGGTCTGCGGAGCAGATCGCCCAGAGCTACGAAGAATGTGTGTTCCGAAGATTCGGCGCCAGCGAGGTCATCAGGCACGATCGGGAACCCGCTTTTATGGCCGAGGTGTTCCGGTCGTTCAATAACATGCTGGACCAGAAAAAGAGTGCGACGATGGCATATCGTTCGCAAGCAAATGGATCGGCGGAACGCATGGTGCAGACCATAACGAGGACGATCAAGATGTACGTTGCTGACCCAGACCAGCGCGATTGGGACGAATACGCAGAAAGGCTGGTGTTTGCACTCAACTCGTCGACCGATCGGGTCCGAGGAGAAATGCCTCTTTATCTGACATATGGATGGGACCCTCGGTCGACATTGGAAGCTGCGATACCTATCGGTTTCACCCGGACCCGTCATCGCGATGCTCGACGCTGGCGCATGCAGGTCCAGAAACACTACCAGTATGCAAAAGAAGTCGTCAACGAAAAGCTGCGTCAGGCCACACAAGACCGGGCAGACCGGACCAATGACCAGGTCCGACCCCACGGTATAGAACCAGGGGCGAGGTATGGCTATACTTAGACCGAGTGAAAGAGGGCTATGCGAAGAAGCTGGCTCACATGTGGCACGGACCTTTCCTTGTTGCCGAGCTGATCGGTGAGCACGCTGCCCGTCTAGTAACAACTGGTACAGATTACAAGGTCTTCCCGATCGTGCATGTGTCCAAGTTGAAGCTGCACTCGTCTTCCTCTAATGGTCGTTCCCAACTGGCCTCCGGCCAGTTGGGAACGACCATTAGAGGAAGACGAGTTTGAAGTGGAGAAGGTCTTAGATGTTCGGTCGACCAAGAAGACCAGGTTCGGTCGGACTCACCGAGAGTACCTGGTCCGATGGAAGGACCATGATGAATCAACTTGGGTCGACGAGATCGACTTGAATTGTGGGGCTCTTCTACGAGAGTTCGAACGAGAACGAGTCAGTCGTAATCGCTTCGCAGTGATGCAGACCCATGAAGACCAAGACCAAGACACGCAGTAGCATCGGTCGGTCTAGACCGGTGTGAAGATGTGGAAGTTCCGGAGTTGATGTGAAATTTTGATGAACTGTGACGGATTGGAATAGCGGAATGATGAATGTGATGACTACTTTTCGTGATGGGAGTGGAACTGTTGACGATAACGTGTTCGGTGCAACTATGGAGAGAGTGGTAAAATTAGTTCAAGTGATTTGACGATCGGACATATGAAAAGAAATGATGACATGTATTACGAGTTATCTGGTCGATTACCTACGACTTCACTTGCTATCGCCCCACAGACGGCCGATGACCATTGACGGATGATGTCCAATTTATCCTGAAACTGGTTACGCCAGGGGTCCTTCCGGTCAAGCTGGACCAAAGCATCCTTGAGGTCCGCGACCGGCTCAGCGCAATCAAGACCGGTGTACCATGTGCCGTCGTCGTCCAGCAGTCTGGTCTACTCAACTCGACGCCTTGGCATGTGGAGGAACACCGGGTACAAGAACACGTCGACGTCACACTCGCGAGCTCGCACCCCGTCCAAAATGTACTGGCACAGGGATTGCCAAGCCTCGCCCGCTAGAATTCGACGTCACTTGCGCTTGCTCTGGAACGTCGCCAGGCCCGGATCTTGTCGCACCCGGTCGGGAGGAAGCACCAAGTAGTGGGACGCTTCCCAAATTGCTTGGTCGTGGATCCTGTTGAAATTCTTCACCCGGCCTAGCAAAGCGCCGATCCATGGAGTCAAGTGGAACACAAGTCCTATCTTGGAGTGTTCGAAGATTTTCCACGGTTCATCACCGTATAGGCGGGAGATCTGCGCCGACGTAATCAGGTCCGCCCTCCATGCAGACGCGGCAGGGGTTTTCTTGTCCGGTGGAAAAAGCCAGGAGTCCGGACGAGAGAAATACCGGGCCAGAAGCTGCTTGGTCAGGGTAGACCGGCGTAAACAGCCGATTTGCCCCGACGACCACGGCCAAGTGACTACAAACGTCCGCGGTGGAAGGGAGCTGGTATCAACCGCCATGTTCTTCAATAAGGCGTACTTGTGAAGCCCGGATGTTCCGGCGAGAACCGAAGGCGCCGGCGTCGCGGATGTTGATACTGGTGCAGCGTCACTTGGCAGACCGGTCTTCTGCTCTGACCCCACTGTCGACGCCACTTGGACGAAACTGTCACGCAAATTCGTTTGTGATTTGGACTGGATGGGGATCATGAACTCGGAATCGCCGTACCCTTCGCTGGAGTCCTCCTCAGACGAGACCCCTGTGTGCCGGATGCGACTTGCAGTACGGCGCGAGGACGATCGACTTTCTGAGGGGTTGTAGATGTCGTCCATGTCCGAGTCCGAGTCCATAAGAAACGACTGTGTCTTGGCTCTCTTATGGGACACTGCACGCTTCCCCCCGATTCCGGGTCCGCGCGCAGTGCCCCGCGCCCTCGAGCTACTCGGCGCGTCCGCGCGCTTCTTTGATTTTAATGTCATTTCGGGATGCTGAATATCGGCCAATGAGCGACGTCGGTCTTGATCCTGCTTCAAGCGGTCTTGGTCCTGCCTCAAGCGGTCTTGGTCCTGCTTCAAGCGGTCTTGGTCCTGCTTCAAGCGGTCTTGGTCCTGCTTCAAGCGGTCTTGGGCTTGCCCCGAGGCGACTAAGGTTGCCGATGCGGACCAATCTACGCTGGAGGAAGCAGTCGAACACGGAGGTAGCAAATTCATCAAGCGCTGGCGGCACTGGTCTAGTGCCACCTGACGACGACCCGACTCTTGCGTCCAAGCGTCGGACCTGTCTTGACAGGACCGGACCTTCCCGGTCTGGTCTTGAATCGCAATTTGCAACTCGGCAATGCGTCGCGCGAGGTCGTCACTCTGCCTGCGCAGTTAGGTCGCATCAATCTGTCCGTCCAGCTGCTGCCGTCGAACAAGTGCAAGTTGATCCCGGAGATGGGACTGACGAGCCTCCAGACGGGACAGCTCATGGCGCGCGCTTATCAGCTCCTCCAAAATGTGTCGAAGCTGGTCAGCGTGATCGTCAGACTGCCTATCAGCATCGACCAAGGCACCTATTGCCTGGACTATGTTGGGAGAGATAAGAGCTGAAGACAAACGAGGGCCAAGAAGAGTACAAGATAAAGACCAAAAATGCGCACCTCGTGTTGCCTGGTGGGCCACCTGGGTCCTGAGACGCATGTTCTCTGCGAGCATATCCTGCATCCGCGTGTTGGATTCAGTCTGACACCCTTCCGATGTTTGAAGTGCATGAGAGTTACGTGGGCTGTCAGACCGAGCCGACCGGACAGGCGAAGCAAGGTGGGGCGACTCGGCGAATAGATTTTCTGCAAGAACGACAAGAACAAGCGTCAAAGGGAAGCATAAGAAGATCAAGTGCAGTAAAGGCAGTACCTGACGCAGGTGTCGAAGATGTTTGGTCCATGGTGAAGAAGTGTGAGTGACCAAGGTCCAGTTGGTCAAGTGATGGGTGAGGTCAGACCGTTATCGTTGTGCGACACGGTCGGACTCAGGGGCGGCTGTGGTGAAGTGTACCACAAATTTGGTCACTTTTGGTCAAGGCAGTTGGTCGAATTTCGGATTGGTCTAAACAAGGGGGGATTTTTAGCCTATCAAATCAAGGAGTATCAAGAACGCTGGTCTTGGGTGAGTCACCTGACATTGGGTATTTTACATAATTTTGTGTGGGTACATTAGGGACCATAGGGAGGTAGTTGTTATTGGTTAGTTGCGGTTTTTCCAAGTAGAAGTCTTTTGGTTGCAGTATTTTTCTAAGTAGAAGTCCTTTGGCCTTTGTCTATACCACAGCAAGGGGTCGACGTTCTTCTTTTTACGTACATTAGTCGCCTCCGCCCACCGCGGAGTGTTTGGGGGCAGAGGGTTGAATTATCCCCTCTCGCCTATTATACCCGGTCTGGACGCGCCGCACGCGCACTTTGGCCACCGGAAGTCCCTCGACGGGAGTACGATTTGGCGATCTCGACACTTTAACTCAAGTACGTTTGGAACGTGCTATTCATTGGATTGGTCTTTACGTGGAGATATCGTTTGTGGAGTCTCACGGGCATATTGGGTTTTCACGTGGACATATTGGCTCATTTTAACATTGGTTGGAGTTTAGACCGGTTTTTGGTCTTCTCTCATATTGGTCAGGGGCTAGACCGGTTGATTGGTCTACCCTCTATTATTTCGTATTGGTCAGGTCTAGATCATTTGGAAGATCGACCTATTGGAGTTTATCTTTTGGAAGTGTTTCTGGTCTGTACGTACCTGGGGTGAAGAGTTCCGCACTAGGTACACTTAGCCAGCACGGTCTCATATTCAAGACCGAATCAAATGGATCTGCGATCCCGATCCACCGAGTGTGTAACTAGCCCACTCCAATGGGTACACAAGGTGAGATGGTCTTAAGTGAATCGGACCAAGTGTCTCTGGATGATGACCGGTCGTCTGCCAGCAGCGGACGATCGGACCAGATTTCGAATGGAGGTCCGCGGGGTACCCCCCCCCCGTAAGTTGGAAGGCTGAGCACGATGGTGGTGGTCAGGTTGTCGATACAAATGTATTCGATTTCGAACTTGACTCCACCACACACCCAAGCCAAATCATTTTTTTATGGCTAACGTAGCATTTGATGTGATGTATAAGTTGCAATGGAATCGATCTTCTGCAAGAAAACAAGCACAAATCTTGCCAAACTATTGAGTCAAGCTGCCGAGAGTGTACAAATGCTGGAAATGTACGGACAAATACCCGCACATCGAGATGAGTGTGATCTAAAGCTGAACTTAACAAGGCAGTAAATAATTTATGTGCTGACATAAGTAGGTAAAAACAATGTTTAATTTTAACTAGTTTATATTGTTCTAGGAAACGCTCATGCATCCGGAAATGGACGACGGATCCAGAGATAAGAGCACATGAATAGTCTTCACACAAGCATTTTGCTTGGTTAGATCAGTCTCAGGCGACGCACAGAAGCAATGAAAATGCTACTTATTAAGTTTCTCCGCACGTCTATACCCGAAATCTTGAACATTCTGCTCCTGCAAATGAAAAGGATGGTGCTGCAAGCTTCAATTACGCATCTGTTGACCCTGCCTTGGTCTCTAAACTATTGCATACGTGCGTACATCGATTTTGTGGGTTCGTTCCAAGTCTAATGCCTTTGTTTGGTTGAATGTATAGACAGTTCATTTAACGCTGAGGCATCTTCAAAAGGTCGTACGTGGCTTCACCCGGCAATAAAGTTGCCACTGATGAAAACTATTTCGAGTGCTTTTTAAAGTACTACTTCATGTAGTGTGCGGCATCAAAGTGGACTTTTGCCATTTCCTCATCCTTACTATCAGAAAAAACATACAACATGGCCCTTTATGTTGCAGTTCTTGCTGGAATTATGTGAAGCCATTTTGGCTTGGGAATTGGTAAATCCACGTACATTTTTGGTAAGTTTCAAGTGAGACATGCTTGCGTATTACAAAGGGACAAAGATGAAACTAGAACGTGTTTCAAGTGACAACATGGTTGCATATTGCAAAGGAACACAGATGAAACCAGAACGTATTTCAAGTGAGGACATGGTTGCGTATTTGTCAGCCAAGACCAAAATCGCAGAGCTGAGTTTGTTTAGGTCTTAGGGCTACTACCTAATTCATTACTTTCTACGAATATTTTTAATTTATCTCAATTAAATTATATATAATTATTTAGAATTATTAAGGGGAATTGATCGGGCCACACCCCCTCCCTTTTATGTCCAAATGCGTCAAATATGGGTAAGTTTTGGGCTTCAAAATGAACCTTTAAATTAGGGAATTGATCGGGCCACACACACCCCACGTGTTTCAAACACAACCAAAATTAGGCCACCGCTAGGGACACACCGTGTGTCCCTAGCGGTGGCCTTAATTTCCAACTCACTTTTACAAACAACTAAGTAATTACTCAAGTATACACTTTCACTCGCTCATCAATCAACATCACTATAGCTTCACACCCGATAGAGTCGGATCACCTGCCTTATTTGCTGTCGACATACAGGACAAATCCGTGTGGCGTCTAGAATCTCTTGTGCGCAATCCATGTAGACAGCATTGTGGCCACATGGAACGCAGGCTGCCTCTTCAGGCGCATCAAAACAGATTATGCACTCATCAGGGCGTAGGGCACGGGCATCTCGTGCAATAATGTTCTCCACCGCTAGGTTCGAAGCTTGCATATGGGGGGGAGAGATGGGCCACATCATCCTCGAGAAGGAGTTGCTCGATCTCTACCATCGGGACCAATAAGTGTTTGGGATAAAGCGAAAGTTTCAAGCATCGTATCGGAAGGAGGAGGTGCAGATGGCGCTGCCTGGGTTCGAGAGTGCCGTTGTGCTTCCTCCTGTGACATTTTCAGAGCGCGCTCTAGATCGCGTTGTTCCTGCATTACGGCAGCCTCAGTTGGACTGCTTCTTCGATCAAAACTTGTAACAGGATGGTATGACTGGGTAATTAGACCGCCATTATTATTTCCAGAAGCGCTTTTAATTGAGCTTTCAGGAGCATTGACCTAATAAAATACAACCGGATCAGAATTTACCCATCAGCATTCGCATGTTCAAGAAAACATACCAGCAAGGTCGTTAAAAATATCTTCCACGCGGCGAGCTCAGCCTGACTCGAACAAACGAAATCCATCGATCGAACGGAAGACGCAAGGCTGGAACCCTGCTTCCTTGACACCAAGGACAACCGATAATCCTTTCGAGTAAGCCATGTAGGTTCATCGCTCTGTTAAATTCCATCGCTCGGTTTGTACACAAGCTCCGAACTAAGGGATAGCACATAGTATCTTAACGATGTCCACTAAAAAATTACAACTGAAAAACGTACCTTGGAACTGGTCGCCGCTCACCAGGCTTCATTGGGAATAGGTCAATCTCAGCGACATCTCGTGCAGCAGTCTCAGCACCATTGCATACCTACCAGTAATATCATGTTGCATTGCTTTCATGACGTTTATATAAAATTATCATACCGTTTCTTCCACGAATCCAAGCCAGAAATCCCTGATGCAATCGACAGAATGTTGTCCGTTCTTTCGTATAACCAACCCGAGTAGAGACAAAATTTCTGTATCGTCATAAGCGAGATATACAGCCAAAAAAATCAAGTAAACGCTTGCAGACACCTCACCACGTTGTATTTACCTTCTCAATCTGCTTCACACATTAAATATACTTAAGCCATCGTCCATCTGATTGCCTAAACTGTTCACGCGCTATATCTAGAGCTTTTTGCGCCTTGGCTAGCGTCTTGGAAAAATAGTCCACACCTGGCGACTCTAAAAGTAGTCGCACCACCTCAGATTTTCCATAATACGTACCAGTATGCAACGCAGTATTTTCCTGTGAGTCTCGGACGTTGCAGTCTACACCGTGCGCAATGAGTGCTTGGGCACAGAGCAAATGGCCCTGTGAGCATGCATTGGCCAGCGGCGAGTAGCCGTACAAAGGGTCTCGCCACTCGGCGTAAGAGCGCGTCTCGGGCGTAAGATGTGCCAGACCTTCTCGCAGTGTTGCCAAATCACCGCTATTTGCTGCTACCCAGAGCACTTGGATGTCAACTTAATAAAGCTAGCATAATTTAAAGGTTCAATTTTGAAACCCAAAACTTACCCATATTTGACGCATTTGGACATAAAAGGGAGGGGTGTGTGGCACGATCAACTTGGGGTGTGTGGCCCGATCAATTCCCTTATTAAATCATCTTAAGTCATTTCAAAAATAAATTAGCTTCCCGAATGTGACGGGCAGTATGTACAAAGTCCAGTTTCCAATAGATATCGGATTGCAATGTACGGGTCAGCGTATACTGACCCCCCCATTTCCGTAAACTGACCCTCCAGTGTAAAAAAATCCAGCGTACATTTCGAGGGCATTAATACGTTGTGGAAAGTCTACTGGAGGTGTTGCCTCGACAAATTGCGAGCCATCCCATGCATTCAACGTTGTCGCAGTCGAGTTGATACTACAACCATTGCAAGTTAAAACAAGTAATTTAAGCAAATGAATCATGAGATCAGTTGCGAGATCGCCGTGTGTCTATCTCTGAAGTCGAAGTTAAAACGCGGAACCTAAGCAAACTTGTGCAAGTTGCTATTTCTTGCAATGATGATAAGCGACCCGAACTGCGCGGTGCCGGCATGCGCTGACAAGATGGACCTTTTTAGAATGTCCATGGACAAGAAGATCAACAAAGCTGTTGAGCAGACCAAGCCAGTCAACGATTGACCATTAGATAGGCAAGCGCTTGGCAATGCTACATGGTGACTGGTGCGTGGTGTGCTAGAAATAGCGGCTTGATATTTGTTAAACTCATTGCGTTTATTTGTAGCTGCATTCGATCGGCATTTACTACCCTGATAAACCATCATCAGAGTATCAGGCCAAGACCAATACTTTTATTGAGGCTTTAGCGCTGATGTATCCATGCGTGTATTGTGCTGGCGATTTCAAGTAGGATATTGCCAAATCTCCGCCACGGTAATAATGACCGCACCTCATCCTAGTTAATGGGGTAACTGATTATGCCGATTATGCTACGCTGTTGTGGTAGAGTGGAATCTCGCACAGCTTTTTCGATGGCTGTGCGAACAGCACAACATTGTCAACCGCAAGCTCAACAAGCCTGTATTTGTGTGTACTATGGAGAACCTGGAGGAACGGTGGCGAAAAGGAAAGCCGTCGTGCTGGGACGAAGGGGACGACGAAGATTCTGCCCAGGAAGCTCTGGAATAGGTATCATTCGCTAAAAATATACCAGGCAATAGCTTTGTACGCACAACTTTCTCTTTTGTCCATCTATCTACAGTATACTGCAGGAGCTGAAACAGTTTTTTATGTAGATGCTTCGCTCTGAACTAGCAGCATACTACCGTAGAGCTCCTAATCTTTGAGATCTTCGGTGTTTTACAGACTTTCGAGAAGAACATGTTACAAAATCGCGTAAACTAGAATCAATACACAGCAAACTTACCTTGTAACGTGGTTACGCACATCCGCTCCTGGGAAGGAGTGAAGTCATCACAAAATGTACGCGTGAATTCATCCTCGTACTCACCGTTGAAGTCGTTGCACTGTGTATATGCAAATGACATTTTCATCAGCGACGAAACGAGAAATAAGTACATTTGGTGCACGATGTACCGCGGCGGTAAGCATTCGCTTGGCCTTAGGGTTTCCGCCCGGAAGTTCGATCGAGAGATGTTCGCACACGCTGTCCAAAACCTCAAGAATGCGAGCCTATCAAGCAATCACCCGCGGTGGTTTATGTGTCAGACCATCGCATTCGTTATGAGATTATTAACGCAAGTCAAACCTCACTACGAGAGTATTTAATGCGCTTTTTCGTCTCGCTAATTCGGAAGACGACGTCAATATCTTAGTCGTCCTGCAAATTATGCAAATGGACCAGAGCTACACCAAGCATTTTGATTGTGCTGCTATGATTCACTGACGTGTTAATTGGAGATTATGTCAATAAGATGGCGCCACCGACGAGCCGGCTCGTATTGACTGGTCAGCAAATCCAGCTTGAAGTCATTAATGGGCAACCAACCAACCCGACGTCCATCACTTGGATTGTTTAAATCAAAGTGATGAACGTTGGGTTGGTTGCCCATTAATGACTTCAAGCTGGATTTTTTTTATACCGGGGAGGTCAGTTTACGGAAATGAGGGGGTCAGTATACGCTGACCCCAATGTACGCGTATAGGCCGGGAAATGTGAAGGTGTCTTCTCAATGGAAAGACAAGATGAAAGTTCATGCGCCACAGCTTTCGCACTCTGGAGTGCAAATTATACAAACGTTCTTGCTCATTCAGGCAATGAGTTGAATGTGTTGGCAAAAGCCGTACAAAACACGGGATACAACTGCTCAAGTGCTGCTGTAATAGGATTCGCTCCGCCTGCTATGACAAAACACAGGAACAATCAAGATTGCTACGTATCGGATTTCATCACCATCACTTGTTACTGGAAATCGTCGCTTACGAAACCTCTCGCTGCTGTGTTTCTGTACCAAGGCTGGTGGTCTGCATGCCGAAGTCAAGTCGATGAAACAACCAACAGAGTAGTAAGATATGTTACCGAGAGCAGCGTAGCACTATCATGATGCCGAACTTTTTCTGAAGCGACAGTAAGCTTTAAAGCAAATGTGTGCCGATACGTTGAATTACCTGCAACTGCTGGTACGATACGCGCAACGACACACGCGTCGTAATGATATGCGCCATGCGAAAATTGTGCCATGGAGCTACGTCATTTCACTCAAGACATTAAAAAAAGGCGCGATCCAAGACGGAAATCTGTTCGGAACACATCATTGACGCAAGGGCGAAAGCGATGCAGACGTTCACGATAAATGGGCGCAGTCGTAGCGAATTGCTTGGAAGCCACGACGGGTTTCGGAGCACGGACACGGTGGAAACGACAACTAGTCAAGACAACGTTGCGTCAACTTTTTAACTGAAACAAAAGCAATGGAAACCTAATAAGTCGCCGACGATGGTCTAGTGTCCGAAAGGCGTAGCAGCATGTGAAGGACGATTTAAAAGGGGAGAAGGCAGGAACCCCCTCGGTCTCTGCGGTAACTCCGTAAGTTGCCTCCCATGCGATTAAATATCCACAGATCCCGACAAGTTTCTTCGCTCCACTTCTCCCAAGATATTTTGCGAAATGGGTTTTATCTCGCACGACTTTGTATGATATGAGCGTAATGGCACTGTCTCGACACTTGGCACGAGCGCTTCAATCTCTCCAGACCTCGCGGCTCGGCGCTTAAGTATCGACACAGTCGCTTTCGTCACTGTTTGCGAATGGCTATTCTCTGGATCCGGTTCACGCAGACTTGCAACGCTCTGGGCCATTTGATCCAGTGTCTCAATGGCATCCACTGGCACCTTCACGTTCCACTTTTCTTCTTCAAGGACCTTGAAAAGCTCATAAAAGAGCGCACTGCCACGACGCAGTGTCGAGCTCGAACCTACGAGCACGAGCTTTTGTTTTGCACGCGTGAGGGCAACGTTCAGGCGACGCCAATCCGTGAGTAACTCGCCCACTCGTTTCTCGTGATTCGATCGGACAAACGAGATGAAGATCACGTCCTTATCTTTGCCCTGATACTTGTCAATTGTACTCACTTCAATCGCATGGACCCACGAGACCGTTCCCAGACGACCCAACGTAGCACGAGCGCGCAGTTGCTCTTGAATCAACGTCACTTGGGAACGAAATGGAGCGAGAATGGCAATCTCAGACGCCGAGACAGAGAGCAAGACGAAAAGCTCGACTACTGCCGCTACTACTTGCGCTTCCACGAAGTTTTCCATGCGTTTTCGTCCATTTCCAGCGGTGCAAGAGCGCTCAAGCACGGTCTCTCCCATGGCATCCGTATCGAGAAACACAACGCCTTGACGTGAGCGCAACACGTCGCTCGCCCACGTGTTGCGTTTGTGCGTGCACTCGTCGCGTTTCCAGTCCAGCTGCAAATAATTTGACGCCACTTGCTTCGATCCACACTTGAGTTGCCCACTATAGACCAATCGATTCGCTAACGTCATGATGTCGCGATTCATTCGATACTGATAGGATAAGTGCTGCGTCGCATCGGGAGAAGCTTCCACTAATCGTCGAAATAAACTCACGTCCATGCCATCGGTTCTCGCTCGCACGTTCGTGACCAGAGGAGGCAATTGATACTGATCACCCACTAATACAAACGTATCGGCACAGCGCAAGGCACCTAAGACAATGGGCTGTGTGATTTGAGACGCTTCGTCCACAATACAAAAGTCAAAGCGACGGGTTCGAAACAGCACGTGGCTATTCACGCTCAAGCACGTGCAACCGACGAGCGCAACGGTCTGCATCATCTTTTCGAGACTTTCGACACTTGCAAGCTTCTCTCGCTCAGCGACGCGTTCCAATGTAAAGTTTGCAACAATCGGGTGGATAATCTGACTCGGATGGCCAATCCGGAGCATGGGAAGCTTGTACTCGACTAACTTGAGCATTAAATTGTCCACGGCCGAGTGCGTATAGCTTGTAATCAAGACGGAAAAGCCGAGAAACACTAACACGCGCACGGTTAAGGCGAGGGTCGACGTCTTGCCCGTTCCGGGCATCCCTAAAATCAAAGCATAGTCGACCGCATTGATAACTCGCTCGAGCGCGCTTTGCTGGTCGCGATTGAGCTGGAAAAACGCCTCGAGCAGCGCTTGCCCAATCCTTGCCACGTTGCCATCACTTGCATCCTCTCGGGACCGCTCCGTAATGCGCTGGACCACGTGCGACGCAAGGAATTGAGGACGACAACGATGCACAATCAAGCGACGGCGTCGAACATCGCCGCTCACGCCATCGTCCATCAAGATGGTCGCCACCTGTCGTTGTACTTCCGGTCGCTTGGTCACTGCGGTGCCCGCTCGAATCGTTTCCGGAGGCTCGCCACTAAATAATCGTACGAGATTTTCTCTCGCACGGTTTAACCCACTCGCAATCACATCTTGATCCAATCGCCACGTAAACTCTTTCCCAACCACCGACTCGCCACTCAACACGAGCTGCGGGATCCTTTGCCATGCTTCAATCGTCATCAAGCCATGCTCAATCTTCCGGACAGTCGCGCGACACACATGAAGCAACAACTGCTTTCCATCCAGCGATTCCGCCGACAAGATGACACGATCCTCGACTCGAAACTGCACGTCCACAAACGTCAAGGGCTGGTCCAACCTCGCGCCTGTGCGTTTCCGACGATCTCGAACAAACCGCAGTGTTCGTTGCGCTCCACCGTGGGACGCAGCAGGTGTATCCGATACTAATTTCAAGTGGGCAATGCACGTGCTGCCCTCGTGCGCGGCTTCTCGCTCTAACCCCCTTTGTAGCCACAGCGCACGGCCATTCCTCTCTGCATGCTGCTGTTCGAGATCGATCAGTCGATTCCAGTGCTTAAAATACGCCACGTCAACGTCGTCCACATGTTTTGTCTTGGACGTAAACAGCTCATCCAGTGCACTCGACGCTTCTGTCCCATTGTCCAGTGCTCGGTGAAGGAATAAACACTCGTTGAGCTGGAAACACCGTTCACAGTCTCGGCGGTTTCGAAGCATTGGAGGAAAGACGGGAGACCATGGAGAGGAACTACGCATGCCTTCTTTCACTTGAGCAAGCGCAGTGGCAAAATGATTCCGAGCAACAAGGAGGCCGCGGACATGAGCGGCCGTGGCTGATATCCTGTTCGTCTCGATCGGCGACACATAGAGCAGTAATCCGTCCTTCCCTTCCTGTGGATAGCGTTCATTTAGCAGTAAAGTATAGAGAATCACTTGCCCTTGATGCTGCTCCTGGCCATACTTATTGCTCCCAGTTTTGAGCTCCAGAGGCAGAATGTGTGCTCCCGACGCCTGCTCGCCTTGCGAGTCCAGGATCTCGCTTTTAATGGACGCATCCGTCGCACCTTTCAGACCCCATTTGATCGACCACATCATCTCTTCCGTGGCTAACACGCTCGTGACGCGCACCTTGGCGCGCGTATTCGACCGGAGATCGTTCAAATACGTTCCCGAACCACGCACAGCGTCGCGTATCCACTTAAAAAAGTCTTGAATCACATTTTTGAGCTCCTGCAATGCTGTTTCTTCGTTGACGCCGCATTCGACAAGCCCTACAATGCTGTATATACACAGATACGCTCATAAGGAACGAGCACGAGCCGTCGCGTGTTGCGTACTTACTTGGACTGAACGATGTGTTTTGCTTCGGCCTGGAGCATCTTGATCGTATCCAAGCCATTTACAAGTGCTTTTTCGAATAAATCATGCTTCAATGTTCCGATAAAAGCACTTTGTGCCGTTGGATGCGTGACAGCGCATGTTTCTTGTAGAATGGCTCGTCGTAAACAACTAAAACTTGTTGTCACGCGAGTTGGAGAGACCTAAATCAGCAAGTTTGAGTACGAAACGCCAGTGTTTGTACCATCCATGCCCTGTACGTACCAGAATATCTGGATGAAGTACCACAAGATGCTGTGTGTTATCCACTTGGACTCGACGTATTGATTGCGTGGTTGTTGCTCGGTGGCTGTCTCCATCTTGAGAGAAACAAGCACGTGAGGTTTGCTCTGTAAATATGAGATTAAGATGATCGCCCACTTCCACACGCAGCTCATACCAGTCTTGACGCAGTAGCGCTTCCATCTGTTGCTCATGATCATCTAACAGACGCAACAAGAGCGATCGATTCACAACGTCCCGATCAATGTCCAAGACTACAAAGCGTTGATAGTCTTCGAACCGTTTCGTTGGCGTCACATGTGCTGACGCGCATCGAGTCTGTGATCGAGACGTTTGCACCTCGTTGGATACAGTGGATGGCATTGGACGAGGCGTTAACGATGGCATGGCTTCGTCTGACGTGTCTGAACTCTGAGTCTGATCCAATAACGCCCACGTTTCTTCTGGCAGATTGTCAAAAAAGTCATCCTCGAGCTCGAATGGCGTTTCTTGCTTTGACGTTTCGTGTGCGTTTGAGACGCGCGAGGGAGTAGGCGGCATCCTTTGCTCAAGTGGTTGCGAATGTTTTTCCTCGATCTGTAACGAACGGGGCGAGAGTGTCCTCGTAGAAGACGAGGAGGTTAGAGACAAGGACGCTTGAGCACTAGATTCGGGTCGTTTCAGGTCGGGACTCGCATATTTTTGCTCCATCAAGCTGAGAACGTTAAACAGTTCATCTTGGACGTCTTCCGTTGCTCGCATCGTGGCTACTTTAGGTCCATGATCGTGCGGTCTTGCAGCAACTAGCATAAAAGCAACGTCAACGAGTCATACTCGACAAAGTAGACGGACGGTACCCGAACCTTTCGCTTGTGGAACGTGTGCTTGATCTACAGGTGCACTCTCGTTACTACTAGTAGGTGAGGACTGCTGGCTCGCTCGTGTCATGCGCCCTACAAAGCCCTGCAATTCTTTCCGAACCGCCATTTTACCGGTTCCCGAGACTTTCATTTGCTTCTCGGTGGGCGACTCTTTCCACACGATTTTCCACTCGGTACGACGGGAGCCAGACGCTTGACTCGTCAACGATTTCTGTTTGCCACCGCGCGGCGTCGTCAAGTCGAGGCGACGACGTTTGCGCTTCGGCGTGCGAGCCTTGTCTATCATGAATGTGCTCTATTTTTATAAAGATAGCGACGACAACAGAACCCTATTGAACAATTATGACACGCAACTACTGTATACAATCTGCTCTATTTTATAAAGATAGCGACGACAGAACCCTATTGAACAAACTATGACACGCAACTACAGTACAATCTGCAACTTATGCAAAATAAAGTACTTTATTCCAACACCAAGTCACGAGGTCGGCGGTGTCGTAATGTCTTGTCCTCACTCCGTCGCTCGCTTGCCGGCGATGCTCGTCGCCGTTGACGATCGTATGAAGAATTCTCAATCCACTGGTTTCCATCGCGTTCCTCCATTTCCGTCGAGGATGGAAACGTTGGGATGTTTGGCTTGGTGAACCCTCCTTCGCTTCCATTTAAATGCAACTTTTGCTTTCTGATGAGCTCCGTTATGCGTAGCACAATCTACGCCATGAAAACCAAAAACGAAGACGAAATGAGACAAACGACACACTCGCTTTCACAACAGGCAACCACCATAGCCTACCTCAGTTTTCTCGGCTAAGAACCCGTTAATATGACGCTCTTGCGAATAGTACACGACGTGCACTAGATACGGCGCCTCAATGCTAATCCAGAAACGACCTTGGGGTTGGACCGTTTCCGTTGTCTCCTGTTGCTTATAATCGTACACATTCCGGATGCTCCATCCGCCTCGTGGCTTCTTCTCGAGTCCCAAGACATCTCCTTTACTATTCGAGCAGCACTTGATCATGTGTTGCATGAGAAAATTATCAAGCTCTTGAATGAAAACACGTAGCGCGGTTGTGCGTGTCTCGTGACTGAGATGAATCGGAATGACGCAACGTCGATCGAGACTCTTGGTTTGCACTGTCACTGAATTTTCCAGCATGATACTGTTGGGAATATACGCTACGCTCTTATCATACTGTCGGAGAGAAAATCCCTGTAGAAACAATCTTTCGACCACACCCTCATGTCCTTGAAACGACACATGAAGTCCACTCTTGATTTGTTCATCTTGCAGGGTCATGAGTCCACCCATAATATTCTTTAGCTACAGAGAGCGTTCGTTAGACACAATGTCGACCTATCAGAAAACACACAAGACAATCTTTCAAACGTACCCATGAATGTGCACCAAATACAAACACAAACTCGACCACAATCACCGCAACCGTTGACACCTGACCCGAGTCAAAATCTGTAAACCGTGCGATTTCATCAATAATACACGTTGACACTACTGCTGCTACCAGCAAAACTTTAATCACCTGTACAAATTTTTCAAACAAAAGAACAAACTTAGCCATGGACGAGCGTACACAAATCCCACCACCGACGTACTCCAATCCCCTCCGTTATAATCATCACTCGACTGTAATCATCATCATCTTTTGACACGCCACGATTCCATCCTTGAACACGTACAATGCCCCATGTCACGTAGTTACACAAGCAGATCACGAGCCAAACCAAGGGAGGTCCTAACAATAATGTAACGATACTTTCGATCGTACCCGCGTCTATATCCACCAATGTGTCAAGGTCCATTATATAGGTTGAGAACCACGCGAGTAAAACAAACACAATCCAAGAGAGCGGTCGCCAGAGCATCTTTTCAAACTCGCGTAACCAGACAAACAAAGCCGGGAGAATGCGACGAGCTAAACGCAAAGAGAAGCGAACAACCTCAACGCGAAGAATGAAGGACGCGGCAATGATCGAGAGACCTAGAAAGACTCCCCATTGATCTCCTGATGAGGACGACGACGTGGACGATAAGGATGGCGCCGTGGGCCTGTTCTCGACCGGTGATGGTGCAGTATCGCTCATGAGGCTGATTGGGATTGGTCAAAATTGACGACTTTTTTAGTATTTAGGCACTTTCTCTTATAAGAACTTCATATTAGGGGGTGTCAAACCTCTGAAATTTTTAGTCGATAAACCGGGTGTTCGAATACGATTAGAATTATTTTTGTACCTATAAAAGTTATCGGTCGCCTCCGGAGGTGACCGATACGATTAGAGTAATCGAACCTGACAACTCGGAGTAATCGAACCCAAAACTCGGAGGAAAGGTTCGGAACTTTGACCGTAGCATGCTGGCTTAAATAACGCGCCAGTTCTGAGAACATGGCCTTTTTGGTTGGGTTGTTCGCCGTCCCCACCGCGGTTTTTCCCCTTGGGGGTTGCGCCGTTGAGCCGCTCGAAGTTTTCAGGGACCTCTAACCACTGCAGCATGAAGTAAAAGTGCTCTGTTTTGAAGCGCACCGCTGATTCTTTGCTATCTTTGGCTTCACCCGACGCCGGGGTTCCGGCCGCCGTCGCTTTCGGACGTGTCATGGTTGTATGGTTGTGTGTGGTTGTGAGGTTCTCAGGGTGTTCTGTTCCGCGGTTGTTTACGCCACCGTGTACGCCAGCACCGATAACAGTTAATCCAACCCCCCCCCCCGTCTTATAGGATGGGCACTCAAGGTTTGTAAGGGTCGATAAGGGCAACCCCAGGTTCAAATTATTTGTACAGATAACTCGGGGTAAAAATTACTTTTATTTTTCTGGTTGACCCGAGGTTTGACACCCCCTATTATAAGACACTCCACCCTACATGTACTCACAAATATACCTGGAGTGTCTTATCGGAATTCTTGTCAGAATCCGTGCCCTCCACCCTACATGTACTCACAAATATGCCTGGAGTGTCTTTACAATATGGTTCCCCGGGCACCACTTGTTTTATTGAGATAACAATTCGTAAACCAGTACATGTTTTATATGGAACTAGAATACATGAAAATATCCCCCTCAGTTTGCTGCCAGCAAAATGTCATCCACCGTCCATCCCGATTCATTCGAGGTAACCCCTCCTTCATTGGCGGTAGTGACTTCGGGATTGGTAAAAGCATCCAACGCCCGCTCGTAGGCATCAAAGTCAAAGATCTCCGTCATGAGTTGGCGTTCGGTTTCCGTTACGGGACCGGCAGCAGCTACCTCCTGCTTGTCAAGTGCATCTATCTTGGCATCGATACTCCCCAAATCCTCTCGACTCCTTTACCGCGTCTACATCGTCTTCAGCGTCGTGGAACACCTCAACCCCACCGTGCACTTCTCCTTGGAACACCCTCTTTACCTTATTCTGCTGAGCACCAGCGGAGACCTTGTCGCCACTTTGCTCCTGCTGCTTGGCAATCGATCGAAGAATCTTCCCATGAAGCTTGGCGAGCGTCGGACCCGTCATGGACAATGTTCCTGGAGCCATTCGATTGCTTGGTCTTGGTAAGTCCAAGACTAGCGAAAAAACATTCGTTTGCCGCAGCAAGGGGAACAATCGCAAAGACCATGACAGCAAAGCGGCAGAGAACAGGAGCGTAGCCAGTGAATGATTGCCAATAGGTACGAGCTTCCGTTGATGATGAAATATTGTGGAACGGAGGATCGCCATTACCGTACGATATTGTTTCCTTGGCAAGTTGTGTAGCATCACTCTTATAGAAACCCCAGGCCTGCGCACGCAATAGATTTCACGGACCAGTTGGTTCAGTGAATACTTGCGCAAAATGGCCAGCCTCTTGTGGGAAGGAGACAGAGGAAAAGGCAATAAAGTAGATCGGATCGTCAAATTCACGAGCACGCTTTCAGATACCGCCCATTGCATGTTCACGAAGCCTGGGTATTAGAATGTGAAGCTTGAAAATTTTCCAGTACACCTACGATGAAATAGAAGTCAGGTTTTAGTGAAGTGAATGGTATCAATCCCGTCGCGTTTGGAATGTATGTAGATTGTGCTGTTGTACCTGCAAGAGTTCTTTAAAAGTATCTGCCAATGCCGCACTACAAATCTCCAGTTGGCCAATGGCATCAACCACCGGCTTTAGAACAGCGACCAGAGCTTCGTTGTGGACGAAATGGGACCGGTTGCAGTTGATTTGTCTGATTTCAGATTGCATGGTTGGGTACGTGGACCTTGGCACCTCCGGCAATTCGAGGCAGTGCTGAAAACCTTGCTGATATGCCGCTATCCCCAAACAGACTTTTGTAAGCGAATACCAACGGGTTTCACAATAGGTCGTCAGGAATTTGTTGACCCCATGGTCTTTGATCTTTTCTTTGAGAGCATGCTACCAAATATGCGATGAATTGTAAAGAAGTTCACAACCATCTCGTTATCACGCAGCACGTTTGCAACGCTGTGACGGCCGGTAATATCCTGCAAATATTTCGGTGTCAGTATTATTACTTTGCAACTAACGACAAGCACTCAAATGACCCATGAAGTTTTACCTTTGCTAATAGATTGAAGTTATGGAGTACACATTTAATGCCAATCATTCTTGGAAATACAGCCTTCCAATTGTAATCTCGAGTCAAAGTCCTTGCTTATACCAGCATAACACTTATTCAGATATTTGGTTTACAGTAAGATCATTTCTCATCTTTACTTTTGCAGAAGGGCTATCGGACACACAAGCAATTACTGATGATACTAGCACAGAATTCCTCCTCAAGGTGTCCTTAAGCTCTTCAACCAAAAAATTGGCAATGACGGTAAGATGAGACATCTGCGACATCCAAAACATGCTCCTAGAATTGACAAACGAAAATTCAAGACATGGCCACCCATAAGGCTAAGATATAAACATCACAAAGCTACACATACCTCTCCGTTTGTCAACACCATCCATCCATATACTGAATTGTGGGATTCATCAGACCATCCATCGAGACAAACGGTCACATCCTAATTTTGGACTTGGCTTCATATTTGTCAACCAGATGTTGCATGAAGGCATCATTGAGGATTCGTCCGCTCAGCATCTCCGCATAGGAAAGGTGTATTAGGGCATTATCTTTTGCATCAGCATTATGAAATAGCGATTCTCCACCTCGCGAGATGGGATGCTGGCATGGATGATGAAATTCAGTAGGAGCTTGTTGATCTTCTCCTATTTCGAAGGTGGTATGACGCGAAACCACTCGTAAGCTTTGCCTTTTGAGGGGCAGAGCTATTCACTGCTGCGGCGCTTTCATCCTTGTCAGACTCGGATTCCACAAAAGGAAGTTAGACTGTGCAGTCTACAGAAATTCCAAAAATTCGCCATGCGGTTCGCGCCTCGGCAACATCTTCACTGCCCAATTTTCAGCTGCTGCTGTAAACATTACTTGATTGCTAGTTGCTAACCGCTGTCGTCTCCGGCTTCCCCGGGACTTGGAAGCACCACCCGCATCCCCATATTTCTCAATGTACTCTAATTTTTGGGCAGCAGGCCACTGCTTGCTGGTGGTCATCGCATGGCGGTGCAGCTTATCGGGTTTGCCTTGGAGCGTGTGGCTGCAGTAGCTGCATTTGGCAGTTGCTAGAACCTAGAGCCTTGTTTTTCGACCAAAATAAACCAGTCCAGGGGGAATCGAAGTCTTCGGATCTGGGATGCAACATCCATCAGAGAATGTTGCAACAAGTGCAGTGGGTGCAACATCCGTAGGTTCAGCAGCTTGGTAAGATGAAGGAGCAAGAATGGGTTCAATTTGCGGGGTCGCCATTTGTTAAGAGAATAGTGGATGGTGGATGCAGGACGATTGAGAAGGGCATCAGATGCTAGTACTCTATTCTTTATAATCCCCTCCTCGATGAGGGGACCCCCCTCCTTTTATATCTGTGGTAGATTCATGATACAACTAATCTAAGAATTTTGAATTTTTAATCCTATTCTATTTCCTTCCTTCAGACTGCCAAAGATGTTCGTTCAAAAGAACCTAATGGAATCTGTCTAGACCTTGCGGAAGATCCCAGAAACTCGTGGTACCAGTGGATAATATCTGTCAGCATTACTGTTGACACAGGGAATTGAACCCAAAATCTCTGCATCCAAACCAGCACCTTAGACCACTGAGCCTTAAGGACTGCGCTTTTCCAGGACACGGTGAACGCGCATTACATATAATATTTGCGATTTGTTGTGCGACAGGTGTATTTAAGTGTGGTCTGTATACATGGGGCATGTCCACCAAATCCAGCATAATGCGTGCCTAGGGGCTCCGTCCATGGATCTGGATCATGGAGCAAGGCCTGATCCATGATCCAGATCCACTGGGAAATGCTTGATACATGATCCAGATCGATTTATCCATGGATCAATGAATTAATCAGTTTATTCTATTAATTGAAGCGTCATCAAGCACAAAAAGATGTATTCAGGCATCCAACTACAAAGCTATTCTATCTCCAAATAGCCCTGCTTCCTAAAGAAATCCTTCAAACATACCAGGGCCTCTGTGTATTTAGGAGATAAAGTGCTTCTATCCCACCTTAGCACCCTTCTGTCAGAGGAAAACACCCTTTCTGAAGGAGCAGCAGTTTCTGGAATTGACAATATGGCTCTGGCCATCCTGGCCAAAGTGGGAAACTGTTGGTGGTTTGTCTTCCACCATATTAAAGGGAAGGTGCTGGATGGCACAGTCCTGTAGCCCAGGTACCTCTCCACCTCTTCATTGAGTCCATCAAGGCTGTTATTTTCCTCCACTAGGTTACCCCAAGAGAATATCTCATATTTTAAAGTGTTTGAGGGTGTAGAGGTGATTGGCTGACTCCCAGAACTGTTTGTTGTTTCTTTTTCCATTTTGTATTGCTGATCTGTCTCAAAAAACAGAAGCTTCATGGAGTTGACACTGTGACCTTGAACTTTGATATCCGAGGGCCATTCATCTAAAGCTTGGTGAAACCATTTAATATTGAATCTGGGATCCAAAATGGTGGCCAAGTAGTTTGTCCAATTTTACTGCCATCAGAACATTTTTGTGAAGTTTTTTCAGCATTTTCCAGGCTACAGGCTCCAGCTTGCTGGCATCATACTGATTTTCAACCTGCTGCATCTTTTTCCAAAGATTTTAATAGATTGGGAATACAATCTCAAGAGTGGGATAGGTGTCTCCAGAGAGTAACTCCGTGGCTTGATGGAATGGCTGCAGAAAATTGCACATCTGTTGCAGCTTCTCCCACTCTTCTTTGACCAAAGAAAACCTCCTGAAATCATCTGTATCTGTTAGCTGCTGAATACTGGGTTTCAACATCAAAGCTCTCTGAAACATTTCAAAGGCGGAATTCCATCTTGTGGGCACATCCTATACCAGAGTGTTTGCTGTTGAAGTGCTCTGGTGCAGGGCAACAAAAGTTTGAAGCAAGTTTCTCCTTTGGGGGCTAGAGTTCATTGTGATGGCCAAGTCTTTGATCCTTTTGTAAACTGATTTGAGATCCACTCTGGCATTGTCAGGTTCTGAGGACAAAGCAAGGATGCTCATAGGATCTGCTATTTCCTTTTCCGATTCTGCTTCAATGAGCTCCTCCATATCTGGGCCTCCAAATGCAGCTATGCCATCCTTTGCAACCAGATTGATAATGTGGGCACAACACCTGTGCATCTGAGGGGCCACATCAAATGAACTTGAGATCTCTTGGCAAGAGTTTGTAATAAAGTAAGGTTGTTGCTTCCATTGTCCACCGTGACATGACCATGGATGTCAAGAAAACCAAGTCTCTTTACCATAGCAAAATAACATTCCTCCAGGTGGCTTCCATGATGACTGCCTAAAAAAAGAAAAAATATTTTTGATATACCTTCATTGTAGCAGGTGCGTATACTCACGGTGCGGCTAGCTCACAGAGGAAGACTTTCCTAAAGCGGAGATGTGCCGCTACTTAGCCGATACACCCTTATAAAGGGCTTAGTAGGAGAGAGCTTTCCTACTCGGGGCCAAGATTCCCTGTTTGGTTTACTTAATAGCCTTAATGGCAAGGCTCCCTTACTAAGGGTGTAGCTAAAGGGAGGGCTCCCTTTACGCTACGGCACTCACTACACGCGCGACCGGTCGAGGTCGTGCGTCTGTAGTCGTTGAGTGAAAATGTAAACTGAATGTATATTTAATATATAATTAGCCTAAATTAATTTAAATTAATATAAACTATATGTAATTGTCGTAAAGCGGACTTTTTTATTAGGCCAGAATAGGGCCTAATTTTGGACATTTTATTAGGCCCATAAGGGGCCTAATATTATGACTAATATTAG
>CM047583.1:12111213-12126603 GCA_026184515.1 Peronosclerospora sorghi | reverse complement strand
GCGTCGGACTGCCGCCTGATCGCACTTGAGATCAAGACGGAATATTGATGATCGTCGGTTATTAGCATCGGCCCAAACTTGATCAAGCCTGATCGCGGCTAGTTGACGTGGTTTAAGCACCTGATCGCACGTGATCACGCCTGATCGCATCGCTTGTATCACATGTTAGTTAATTCAATCTTGCACCAAGAATTCGCTGTGCGCTGTCCCGCCACCTAAGGAGCGACCCACGCCTAGCCGTCGGGTACACAAGGTGAGCAAGAACACAAGCAGTCGAAGACATCCGGAGGATCCCCTTCGTTAGTCGGCAGTCTGGGCGCCGTGGTACCGCCAGATCAAGTCTCAAAAACTTCGATCAGCCGCTCCACCACATAATACTAAGTAGAACTTACCAAATTCGTACCTAGCTAAAATGTAGTGTACACCACCTGTGTACCGACACGTGGATGGCTGACACGCCACCCCCCAAGGGCTCCTGCCCTGATTTGTTAAAATAACCAATGGTTCAAAACCTTTCGAACCGGTCAATACTGACCCCAACCGTAGTGTACTCACGTACACCACCTACTAAATGTGACTCGAATGTAACCCTGTTACATCCTCCCCCATCAAGACTATTGCTTACGCAATAAACCAAATTTTGTTGGAGAACTCCAACGCCAGTACCTCTGGATATACATGAGAACCATTAGTGGTGCTATGGAGTCTCCTCTAGAGGAGGTAGACTATTACGAGAACTCGGAGGTGGATGCCCTTGGGGATATCTCCCCAACGGTTGACCGCTCCGACAACACCGAATAGCGATGTCGGCAGCCGAATCAGTTCCCCACACGTGAGGAAAATGCACTAACTCGTGCGCCACCCCTTACCATGTCGGATGATACATCCGGATCGCCAAAGGCGATCGTCACCAATGAGCTGGACGTAGCTCAAGAAACCCAACTTGCCGCACAGGCACTAAGGGCTGCGTTACGCGCCCCCAAACGCCCGCCACGGGCGGCCTATAATTTTGAAGGTCCTCGTGACCTTCCAAAGTGGGCTAGGCGTGTTGTAAGGACTGGTTTAGCATCCTATACCCCTGGCTTCGCGGCTGAACAGCCGTATCAATACGAACACCGTGAGAAACTCCGGCAACAACTGTTCACGCAAAAGCGGTTCACTAACGTCTCATACCGAGAACGCCTCGACAGGCATGCACAGGGTGCCCCTGTTGAGAACCTCCGCGAGGTTCCTATCGTTCTCTCTCCGGGAGAGAGTGCTGATGATGCGGAGAAGAAGTTCCGCTCTTGGGCGGAAGGGGAGAAGCTTCTCCCCAGCTTCAATGAGCTGCACAACAGCTATTCCCGTCGTGACATTTGGGTGTAGAGGGCGTTTCGCCTGGCATTCACCAGAGTTAAAGCGATGAAGCTATTACGTGCTCCATATCGCACGCGCTACGCCAGCGCCCCTGTCTCCACCACGGTGCCAGAGGACAGTGTGAGCGCCACATCTGCCTCCGAGAAACTACCAATTACTGGTAGTGAAGGGGCTTCTCGTGCCCCTTTGATCGTTGACCTGCAGCGGGATTCTCCCTCTCGAAAGCGTCAACGACATCGCGGCAATCCTTCCGTAGGGGAGTCTCGAACTCTCACGAACTCTGTGAGTGTGGATAACCCTTCCACTTCACCAGATACTGGGTTTGACCCCGATGATGGCGTCGCGACATCAGACGCTCCACATTATAGTGTGGAGAAACCTCCGCATCGAGCATTGGAGGAGGAGGTCGCGCAATTGCGAGGTGAGATTCGCGAGCGCTGTTATCGACACAGCCATCGCATCCATGATATCCACGAGGGACTCCGCGATGAGTGGGATGCCACTTATCGCTTCGAGAGGCGGCTTGCTTCTCTCGAGACGACCGTTGCGGAGCTTCGTGGTCGCATTTCAGCCCTCTCGGGATTCCTCCGCCCTGCCGTGTCTTACGGATCTTACGGCTATCCGCCTTTCCAACCTCCTCCAGGAGGGGGCCCACCTCCGGGTCCTGGTATGGCTTAAGCATACCCACATAGAAGGTTGGATGCGTACGCATCACCTTAGGGATGTCCAAGGTATACGATAAGCCCTTTCGGGCTAGTAACTTAAAGGGCCCCACAAACCTGGGGCGCAGTTTATTGCGCAACACGTTGAAAACTGCATGTGTAGGAAGATTTTTAGCGTTTAATAAAACACTTTCTCCTACTTTGTATACCTTTTCGTTACGCCGCCCCTTTCGGTCAGCTTGCTACTTATGCTTGTCTTGTCTTTCCGCCATGGTATCGAAGACGAGTCGTAAGACACTAAGGCGCATCGATAAAAACTTATCGATGTGCTTTCGCACAGATACAGGGCTGACATCAGGGAATCCTTCCCCCTCAATCCCTGGGCCACACACACTTGGTGTCAACGGAACCTTCGGATTCACCAATCCGTTCACGTAAAACGGGGTAAACCCCGTAGATGCATGGACCGAATTTTTTATAGCAAATTCGTCCATAAGAAGCATCTCACTCCAAACCTTTGGAGAATCCGGACATAAACTCCGGACAATATCCTCTACAACGCGATTAACGCGTTCCGTCTGACCGTCCGTCTGTGGATGATCCGCAGTGGACATAAGGAGCTTGGTGCCCAGCACCTTAAACAACGCTCCCCGGAACTGTCCCGTAAAACGGGGATCCCTATCCGACACAACGGAATCGGGTAGACCATGCTGTCGAAAGACACAGTCTAGGAACACTTTCTCTGTTCCTTCTCCATCTATGGACTCTGGCACCACCGCCAGGTGATCCATATTAATCAAACGGTCTACAAAGACCAATATTCCGGTGTTCCCGGCCTTATCCTTCGGAAAACCGAAGATAAAATCCATACTAATGGATTTCCAACACTCCGTTGGAACCGACAAGCTCGCCAAAGGCGCAGCCGAACTTGCAGAAGGTTTAACCCTATGACACGTCTCACAGGTGCGTATATACGCACCGACCCACTTATACATGTTGGGCCACCAATACAAAGCGCTTAAAGCGCTGTAGGTCTTATCCCGACCTAAATGACCCCCGGTAGGGGCGTCATGTGCCTCAAAGAGGACTCTATACTTCAGTTCCTCATCATGAGGAACTACCACCCGCGGAGTGTCCTCCGCTCTCGTGCTATAATATAGCAAACCGTCACAGTACCTGTAGCGGTGTAAACGATCTTTAGCTCGACTTGACATGGTTGGCTCAGACGAGCCAAGTCCCTTCCCACCCAACGCGCTGATAAGCGCCGTGGACTGTGGGTCTTTCTCATACGCCTGGCCTATGAGATCCACCACAGACGTGGTGACGAATGTCGCGTGAGCGAGATAGTAGTCGGGACGACGCGACAACGCGTCTGCAAGCACGTTATGATTTCCAGGTTTATACTTAGCCTCAAAGTTGTACTCCGCAAAGAAGGAGAGCCAACGGGCCATCCGTTTCGAGAGATGAGGCGACTTTGTCGCTATCCGTAAGAACGCGTGGTCAGTATAAACCACGAACGGCTTATATCCAAGTAGGTGCACCATAAATTTGACAAGATCATACTTCATTGCAAGTAGCTCCTTGTCATGAACGGGATAATTCCGTTCCGCACCTTTAAGCTGCCTCGACTCAAACGCAATCACTCGTTCCCTTCCTGCATCGTCTGCTTGTAACAAAGCACATTCGATTGCGAAATCGGAGGCGTCGCAGACGACACTAAATGGTTTCCCAGGGTCTGGGAGAGCAAGAACGGGAGCTTTCAACAATCTCCCCTTAACCGCTTCAAAAGCGTTTTGGTGTTCAGTTTCCCAACACCAATCAACATCCTTCTTAAGAAGGTCGGTCAATGGCTTCGCCACTTCAGCGTAGTTCTCGCTGTACTTGTGGAGATAGTTGGCTAATCCAAGCCACTTCCGTAAATCTCTAAGATTTACAGGCGATGGCCACTCCACAATGGCTTTCACCTTCGCGGGATCCGCCAGCACCCCATCATTACCGATGAAGCATCCGAGGAAAGGAATTTACTCAGCACCAAAGATACATTTGGATGCGTTTGCATATAACTTATGCACTCGCATACCTTCGAGCACGGCTCGAAGGTGTATCAGATGCGTCTGAACATCAGACGAGTCGCCTTCCGCACGACTATGGACGAATATATCGTCGAAGTTCGTCTGAGCGTACTTTCTATGAGGGCGGAAAAGTTGAGTCACCAAGCGATTAAAGTCGCTGGTGCATTCGAAAGCCCTTGTGGCATAACAAGACACTCCCATAGCATTCCACTAGGCGTGCTGACCGCTGTTAGCGGAATATCTGATGCTCGCATGAGCACCTGATAATACCCATCCACCAGATCTAAGGCACTGTACACAGTACAGCCCGGTATATTGTTCTGGAGGACATCCTTCCGAGGAATCGGAGTCTGCATGGGTACAGTAGCTGCATTCATCTTTTTGTACGCATGCACAGTGCTCCACTTTCCGTTCGGTTTACGAAAACAAAAAGTGGGAGAAGAATGGGGGGATTTGCTCTCCCGTACCATCCCTGACTCTTCTTTCCCCTTGAAAAATTCGTCGGTAACATCTCATTTCTCCTTGGGGAGAGGCCACTGCCTAGTGACGCAGTACTTGGTTCCAGGAACCAAATCAATTTCATGTCGGACTCCCCGATCCGGTGGTAATCCCATCGGTGGGTTGTCACTAATGACATCTCCAAATTCCTTTAGTAAGGAATGGTGAAGGTCCTCAGGATCCGCGAGGAACTTGAGACCGCTTCGGGCATTCAATGCCTGTTTGGTTTGCACCAAAACTGACTCGTCCATGGTGGATGAGGAATTCAACTCCTCTTCCGAACGTAATACGACAACCTCGTCGATTTCATCTGCTTTCAAAGCAGTCTCAAACTCGTTGAAGGACATCTCCTCCAACGACAACAGTTCGCCTACCCCAGGCAACCGTTCAAGGCTTACGCCTTCTGTGACAACACCTGTCACACTATTCAGCATCCTGTAGGACTGCTAACTACTGGCCTCGGGACTCATCCCGGGAACTAGATGGGGGGAGTCAGTCGCCCCATCTATTGGAAGCGCATCGCGGCTATCCACAGAGGTCTCTCCCTCTACCACCGGTGACTCGCCGGTCTCACCTACAACGGCGTGCTCGGAATCATTTCCGACGTGCGAAAGAGACGAACTTCGGGTCTCTTCGCTTGGAAGCGCCCCGCGCTTAACCACAGGTGTCTCTACCCCTACCACTGGAGTCGCAACTTGTTCTCCGAATACGGCGTGGTCGGAATCAGTTCCGACCTGTAGAAGAGACAAACTACGGGTATCTTCTCTAGGAATCTCCTCGCGCTTAACCTCCGAGGAATACACCTCTACCACTGGCGACTCACCAGTCTCGCCTATATCGGCGTGGGGATTAACCGCCGAATCCCCCTCGTCAAGGAACACTTCCTTGACCACATTGGGACTAATCATCTCATACATCCCAATCTCTGGCATCTCACGCCAGTATCGATTTTGCGATCGAGCAAAGGTGGGTTAATGACTCGCCAATGCTTCACCCGACCGCGGGTGCGTTGAGCCAATGGACTTAGACTTCCAGTCTATCCATGCTCGTGGCGTTCCAGCCACTTCATGCCCAGAATGAGGTCATACCTCGAGTCCAAAGCCAGGACTAGGCAACGTTCTAAGCTGTCGAAGTCTGCAAACTTCAGCTTAAGGTCAATCGAGACCTTTGGTACAGAAACCTGTACGCCTGTCGCAGGACGGACCATGACAACGTCACGAGAACGTGCCTCTAGGGCCTCGGCATACAGCCGACCCTTCTCAACAGAAGCCCGTCTGACATAATTGTCAGACGCTCCAGAGTCTATCAAGACTCTCCAAGGCTTATCAAAGCCTTTCACTTCCTCAAGGACTACCAGCAAACCTGGCTGGTACACCAACTCGGTGCTAAAAAGCACCGCTTCCCTCGGGGCTTTGTGCTGTCTTCCCCTACCCTGGGGATTAACAGCACTGAGGGGTCCCCCAGTAGGGCGCCCCGCACCTACTGGGAACCGTCGTTTCCCGACGGCTTGGGCAAGGGCTTGTTCCCCATCCTTGGTCCCTTGTAGCGAGTGTCTCGCTGGGGGTTCCGCGGACATATGTTCCGCAGATGATCCGTGCTTCCACACAGGAATCATCTCAGCGGCCCATGCCGCTGAAACATATCTAAGAGCTCCGCCTCGAAGCTCTGCGAAGAAGAGTCAGGGTGACTCTTAGCAGAAGTTTTCTCCTCCGCTTCGACCTGACTCAGGTACATGGGTTCAGGACCCACCTTAGAGGAACGAAAGTTCCTCTCGGAGTTAAACGCCATCTTAAACGCCTCCCCCAGGGATTGGGGTAGGCTTCGAAATAGCTCCGAACGTGCTGGCCCTTTTCTCAGGCCTCCCATGAACACGGGAATGGACACATCGTCCAAGTACGCTTTCGCGTACATCCCTGCCAACAGGCTCTTAAGTTCTTGAATATATGTTTCCAAGTCCTTAGTGCCCTGACGGCACCTCAGAAACGCCAGCTGATTTTGGAAAACCAGATCAGGCGTGGCATACATGTCCATAATCTTGTGCTTAAGGACTTCCCAGGTTGGGAACACGTCCATGACCGAATCAGAGCACGTAAACGCCCATGCACGGTCTTTACCCGTGCGATGGGTCAATGAAAGTCCCGCTTGCAAGTTATCCGCGATAACATTTGCTGTGGCGAAGGCCGTTTCGACCTCTCGAAGCCACACATAAAGGTTATCACCCTTTTCACCGGTGAACTCCATTATCTTAAGCGACAACGGGGGACGCACCCCCGTGGACGTGGAATGACTTCCACTACAACTCGCCTCATGGGCGATGAGGGCATTGACCCTTGCCTTTACGGCCTCAAGGCCCTGCTCCACTAGGAGCTGCATGCCTTCGTCACCCAGTAAGGATAACAGCCTGTTAAAGGCTTCCAGCTGGACGAGGGTTAACATTTCCCATCGTCCTGATTCATCCTTTGCAGAGGATGCCTTAGCCTACCAACACAGGTGTTGGATTGACTACAAGTGCTACCAGATGTAGCCGGTGCGTACACGCACGGTGCGGCTAGCGCATAGAGGAAGACTTTCCTAAAGCGGCGATGTACAGCTACTTAGCCGATACGCCCTTATAAAAGGGCTTAGTAAGAGAGCACTCTCTTACTCGGGGCCAAGATTTCCCTTGTTTAATCAGTTAGAGTTAACTAACGCCTTGAAACAAGGCTACCCCTAGAAAGGGGAGAGTAGGTAAGGGACGGTGTTCCCTTACACTACTACACTCACTGCGCGCGCGACCGGTCGAGGTCGTGCGCCTAGCAGTCTTAGTGTTATTTGTAAACTTAATATATATTTAAAATGTAATTAGCCTCAATTAATTAAAAGTAATGTAAACTATGTGTAATACTAAGTAGAACTTACTCCATTCGTACCTAGCCAAAAAATGTAATGTACACACCTGTGTACCAACACGTGGCAGGCTGCCACGCCTCCACCAAGGGCTCCTGCCCTGATTGGTTAAAATAACCAATAGGTCCAAACCTTTCGGACCGGTCAATACTGACCCCAACCGTAGTGTACTTAAGTACACAACATAACTAAATGTAACCAAAATGTAACCCTGTTACATTCATACATAAATCAAATTCAAATACTTCTTCTTACCTTTAACATCTTCCAATCCAAGTGTAACACTTTCCATCTTGAAATCAGCACCAATCCAGTGGCCTGTCAAGGACATAAATGCATTTTTTCTGGCTGGAGTGCTCCAGCAATCTGTAGTGAAATGAATTTCCTGAATATCATTGACATCCTCCAACACTTTTTTAGTCCAGTGTATCTGGTTGATTAGGAATAACTGAAGTGCCCAGTCTTTCATGGCTTCTGCCTTCACCATCATGTGGAATGTCTTGCCATTGCTGGCTAAATCCAACATCCTGATGAATGATTTTTTCCCCACAGATTCAAAGGAAAGGTCCAGATCTATTATGGCTTCCAGCACAGCAGTTTTCAAATTAACATTGGTAAGTGCCTAAAAAGCTCTGTTGGATTTTAAGATACTATTGAACAGACAGAAAACCATTGATGTCAACTCACCATGTCAAGTCTAGCTTTTTCGCTGACAACAATTGGTCTATTGACAGGTTACCAGAAGGTCTGGCTCTGCCATCCTTAATGATTTTGTGTTTGTCCCTCAATTGCCTGTTGAGGTTGGCCTGGCCTTTGCTTTGCACAACCACAATGGTTTGCTTACATGATCGAGATGAAATGCACCTATATGTCCTTTCCTTTTTCCCATTGTTCACTGTCTCCTCTACCAGCTCAAATTATGTACAACACATAGCTGGACTCCTTTTTATGTGAACTAGATTTGCTAACCACACTATCCAGCTCAGTTTGGGCAGCTTCACCTGCCTGCTGCACCTCCTGGGTGAAATGGCTTGCGCTGTCAGAGGAAACATCTTAGAAACCTGACTTCCCTCCATAGCAGTAGCTTTTGGAGTAACACTAGGTGCTAGAGGGGAATTAAATTTGAAGTCTGTGCACATCTGTGCACACAGTGACGACTTTTTTTTATTAATTGTCTATTAACCAATCAATTTGATCCATGGATCTTGGATCTGGATGGAGCCCCTATGCGTGCCCCAGGTCATGCCCCTTACCCTAAGTACATGTCATAGATTTTTATCTCGCACTCTTTTCTTGATATTACCGCTGCAAAGACTTGTCTCTAAACCTGCTTGCACATATGCTGGGTCTTTGAAGCAATTCCATTCAACTTGTCATAAACCAACTGATTCCAAAAAGACCGCAGCCAGGTGAATCCAGAGGCGCATAGTACTCTCCACACTTTGTGAAACACCTCTCATTTCATTTGCTGCAAGGGATTGCGCAGCGAAATATCCTGTACCACAAGTGGATCAAGTCGTTTCCCAATATTTCGCTTGAAATGTTCCAGATCCTCTGCTGAAACCTGTCCTCGTGACCATTATGTTAAAATCCGACACCAGAGGGTTTGCACTCTGGTGCATCCCCACATGATGTATTCCCCATACCTCTGCACTCACATCAGTAGTGCACTTCCTTTTCCCAGGAACATATCGAGTTGTCCTGTTTCCAAACACGAAAGGTAACCCCAACTACTAGTCTTGCCAGATCATGGGATACGTGATTCTAATATATTACGTACCTAATAGGTTAGGACATACATATATATTATATTTACATGTCTAAGTCATGACGTCGTACGTTACAGAGTACGCCGTGACGCCGTACGTTATAGAGTACGCCATGACGTCGTACGTTATAGAGTACGCCACTATAGCACCTTCTAGAAGGATAGGCGTAGAAGTAGCACAGATAGCGAACTAAGGACCTAACTCTAACTTTTGAATACACCTCTTGCCTCACATCTGGTAGCACTTGTTGGTCCCCGCCGCCGTTCCTGCCGCCGTGCTAGCCGTCCCCGCAGCACCGCCGACCTAGCCGCTCAAGAGCAATGACTTGGAGAGCCCACGTCAGTCCCGATCTTTTTTATGGCAGGGACTTCTCTTCATTGGCTGTAAAATCTACCGGGCCATTGATACTGCCGCCGTTATCGAGACGTTGTCTTTAGACTATAAATCGTCCTGTTTCGGTAATAAGTCAGTTGGGTTAACGGAAGGTCTGCGCTTCGGTTCATGACCCGCCACTCGCACAATGTACATTCGCAGAAAAACACCGGCGACTATCTTGCCCCGATGTCCGTGCAGAATCCGGACGCCATTGATAAGTGCCGCGCCGACCTTATCGAGTCGATCCGTCGAACCAGCCGCGTTCTCTGCCGGTTCGATACACACTTAGATACGGCTAAGCGCACCGACTCGCGCAAGAACAATAAGGCTCGTCTATTAGCGCACACACCAGTGACCTGATCAACTTTGAGAGCACTGTAAGCTTAAGAATCTCTCGCGAGATTTCTAAGCACAAAGCCGAAAGCACCCCGGTCGCCAAGTCGAAGAAGTCCTTGAAACCTGGACCAAAAGTTGACAGGAGAAGTAATTAAGTAGTTAATATCAATCTATAACTGATATTAGCTAAATCATGTCTTCTCCAATGACTTCCGATGAGCATTCCCAATTGCTGTTTACTATGGTTGCGACCATGGAAAAACAAGCACAGTTACTGGAGCAGCTGTAAAAGTCGAAACAGTTATCGGAAATCAAGCTTGAAGGTATAAAGCTTCCGACATATGGGGGGGATTGGACGAATCGTTCCAGCTCTATAAAGAGCAAGTGAAGCAATACTTCTTCGCTAGAGGAGTTGACTGGAAGAGACAAGAGCTCGCACAAAGAATTATTGCCGTTCTAGGAGGAACATTGAAGCAAGGAGCCGCTCAGTGGTATGTGATGCAAAAGCAGTTTAACAAATCCGTAGATGACTTTTTCAGCAAAGTCGAACGAGAATTCGTGCCTGATGATTCGAAGAGAGTTAGCGCGAAGATATGAATAATATATATGAATAATATCAGAGAGCGCGACTGCAAGGATTTGCCGGATTATGTGAGCAAATTTCGGAACCTAGTCACCCAAGTCCGAGACATGAGCACGTTGAACCAGATTATGTACTTCCTACGTGGACTTTCCAGTCGTACGAAGGAAGAGGTTCAGTATCGTCGCTATTCAAACGCTGTCCGAGGCAATTACCGTTGCGTTGGACTTTGACGCTCTCATCGTCAGAGATTTTCGAGAGTAAATTCGCACGACAGACAGAGGTACAGGTCGCATGACAACAGTCGGCGAAGTCGCTCAAACAATGGTCCAGAACCGATGGACATAAGTAACGTTCAAATTCCGTCTCGTGACGAATGCCGTCGCAGAAGTTTATGCTTTAAGTTTGGAAATCCAAATCACCGATCCGCTCAATGTAATCAACGCCGAACGCGAAACGATAGAGGAAATAATCGTTCCGGCCGGAGCAATCAACAGCATGTGAATAATCAGCATGTCAAAAATATGGACAGACGTGAAGACGAGCAAGAGACAACCGTGTACGATCGAGTCACGATTAATGCCGCAAATGTCCAAAGAAAGGCCGAGGTTCAGCCTGTTGGCTTAAAGTCAAACAACCCTGAATCGGACACACAATCGCAAGGTCGAATGCTAGTGCGTAATGGAATCATTGGCAATAAATCAGTTAATATTTTAATCGACTCTGGCGCGTCAACAAACCTTATAAAACGTGGCTTGGCCTCAAAAATATTAAACACTCAAGAGATACAAGCAAATCGTTTTGATGGAACATGGACATCAAGTCAGCTCACGAAGAAAGTGGAAGATATCATTCGTGTAGATGGTATGGAGTTTCCAAAAGTGCAGTTTACTGAATGAGAACTGCCGGAAACACATGACGTGATATTTGGTCAACCGTGGTTCACCAAGTTCAATACACAGATATATTGGCGCACAAAACAGATAAAAGTTGCAGCTCTTACGAAATTCGAAGACATAGATGGTCCAACCTTTCAAGAAAAGATGAAAAGTGGGGCCTACGACGAGGTACATCATTTCAAGATATCCAACGTCGAACCGTCAGAAGTACCGCAGGACTTGAAACCAGTTCTGGACGAATTCAAGGACGTATTATCAGAACAGCTCCCGAATGAAATGCCGCCTAAGAGAGCAGTTAATTTCCAGTTGAAAATGAAGCCTGACGCAGTGCCGAGTTCCCGTGCTCCCTTCGGTCTCTCTCGAAGGTAGAACAGGAATCACTGCAGCAATTCGTGGAACAGAATATACGAAAAGGATGGATAGAGGTGTCAAACTCTCCATGGGTCTCCAATATCTTTGGAATTCCCAAGAAAGATCCTGCAACAGGAAGGTTCCCAAAACGCGCGGAATGGATTCGAAGTGGCAATTTGAAGATCCCTATTCGTTGGCTGATTGACTATCGCTATGTGAATAGCATGTAAGTCGTGGCAAAAGTTCCCTTGCCATTGATCGAAGACTTATTCGATCGTATGGTTGGATGCAAGTACTTTACGTTGCTGGATCTCGCACAAGGATACAAACGAATGGTAGTGTTGCCATCAAGTCGACCGTATACGGGATTCAGAACCCAAAATTAAACGTATCAGTGGTGTGTTGGAGTATGGTCACGTCTTATGCGAACATTGTTCGATAAGTGGGGAGACTTTGTTGTCGTGTATCTCGACGATATATGCATCTTCTCGCGTACAATGGAAGACCACACCATCGCGTTTTACTCAAAACATTTGGGTACCCATGAATTAAAATGGCCTGCACACGAGAAGGAGCTATTAGCCATCAAGACCGCTCTGGAGAAATGGCGTCCGTATCTCCATGGAAGACATTTTTCAGTCTATACCGACAATTCAGCATGCAAGTGGATGCTTCATCATCCAAAAGTGTATCCGAAATTGGCACGCATGTTGACGTTCTTTTCCCAGTTTGACTTTGTCTTACATCATGTCAAAGGAACTTCGAATGTCGTGGCCGACGCGTTATCGTGCTCAGCTGTTTCTGGAGAAGATTCAGCAGAAATTGCTGTGACTCCGTCCCATGTTCCGGATATGTCGCACGTCGTACATGAGGGTACCGAAGACTATGATCAACAATCCGAACTTTTGGAAATCCACATGGTTCACTCCGCCCACATTCAGAACATTCCGATGGATTTTTTCCAACATTTACTCGACGAAGTAGAGTTGCGAGGGGAGAGTCGTCCGATAGGAGTCGCACAGGAGCAAATCTACAACGCCGAATTTTACGTGGTACGCGCACATATCAGTGAAAAAGTGCGAAAAGAAATTCAGCAAGGTTATAGCAAGGACAAGTTTTTCAAAGATATTTGCAAAACAAAGGAGTCGAATGAAAACTTCATATTCGACAAAGGACTCATATATCTGAGGAAAGATGAAGCAATGCAGCAAATATGCATTCCGGACATAACAGATATAAAGACGAAGATACTATACGAGTTTCACGATGCAGCCACAGCAGCACATCCAGGATTTCGAAGAACTTATACGAAGTCAAGCAATGGTACTACTGGCCAAAGTTACTCGAGACTGTGCAGAAGTACGTCGATACATGCGAAACATGTTCTCGATGGAAGTCAAATAGCCAGCGAAAGAAAGGATTAATGATCCTATCCCCATTCCAAAGGAATGCTGGAAAGTTTTGTGAATGGACTTCATTACTGGTCTACCCGTGTCAGAAGGGTATGACGCTATTTTTGTGGTTGTAGACAAGTTATCAAAATGACCGATTTATGCACCAACGTACACGACTGCGGATTCGAAAGTGTATCCGGTGCGTATACGCACGGTGCGGCTAGCTCACAGAGGAAGACTTTCCTAAAGCGGAGATGTGCCGCTACTTAGCCGATACACCCTTATAAAGGGCTTAGTAGGAGAGAGCTTTCCTACTCGGGGCCAAGATTCCCTGTTTGGTTTACTTAATAGCCTTAATGGCAAGGCTCCCTTACTAAGGGTGTAGCTAAAGGGAGGGCTCCCTTTACGCTACTGAACTCACTACACGCGCGACCGGTCGAGGTCGTGCGTCTGTAGTCGGTTGAGTGAAATGTAAACTGAATGTATATTTAATATATAATTAGCCTAAATTAATTTAAACTATTGTAAACTATATGTAATACTAAGTAGAACTTACTAAATTCGTACCTAGATAAAATGTAGTGTACACCACCTGTGTACCAACACGTGGTTGGTTGTCACACCACCACCAAGGGCTCCTGCCCTGATTGGTTAAAATAACCAATGGTTCAAAACCTTTCGAACCGGTCAATACAGACCCCAACCGTAGTGTACTCCCGTACACCACCTACTAAATGTGATCCGAATGTAACCCTGTTACATCCTCCCCCATCAAGACTATTGCTTACGCAATAAACAAGATTTTGTTGGAGAACTCCAACTTCCATACCCTCTGGCTAAGCATGAGCACCATTAGTGGTGCTATGGGAGAAAACTTTTCCGATAACTCGGAAGTGGATGCCCTTTGGGATATATCCCCAACGGCTCACCACCCCGACAGCGCCGAAGGGCTATGTCGGTCATCCCATCCGTTCCCAACCCGTTGGGGAAAACGCGCTGACTCGAGCGCCACCTTTACCAACTACGGATGATGCATCCGGGTCGCCGAAGGCGACCATCACCAATGAACCGGTCTCGGTTCTTGAAGCCCTACATGCCGTACCGGCACGGAAGGGGCCTCGTGACCCTCAAAAGAGGGCTAAGAATGCGGTCAAGAGGGGTTTATCCTCCTATACCCCTGGTCCAGCGGCTATAATGCCGCGTGAAATTGCGCGCCGGAAACAACTCCGGGCAAAACTGCTTACGCCTCAGCAGTTCACTGTCAAGTCCTACCCAACGCGCCTCGGGAAACAGGCACGCAGTGCCCTCGTGGATATCCTCCACGAGGTTCCCTTGTTCTCTTACGGGACGAAAACGTCGAGGACGCAGAACGGGCATTCCGCGCTTGGGCGGAAGGGGAGAAGCGCCTCCCCAACTTTGATGCGCTGTACAACAGCTTTTCCGAACCCGATGTTCGGGTAGAGAGGGCGTTACGCTTGGCCTACGCCCAGGCCAAAGCGCAAGGGCAATTACCTGCCTCTTACTACACGCGCCCTGCTCTCGATGTGGTGCCGGAGAACGATGCAAACTCTGCATCTGCCTCCGGCAAACTCCCAGCTACTGGGAGTGAAGGGGATTCCTCCGCCCCTTTGGTCGTTGGCTCTCAACGGAATTTTCCCGCTCGAAAATCGTCAACGACGTCACGGCAATCCTGCAGCAGGGAAGTCTCGGACTCCCACGAGCTCTGGGAATGTGGATAACCTTTCCACTTCACCAGGTACTGGGTCTCGCCCCGCTGATGGCGTCGTGCCATCAGGCGTTCCACATGGTAATGTGGAGTACCCTCCGTATCGAGGACTGGAGGGAAGGGTCGCGCTATTGCGACGTGGGTTCCATGAGCGCTGTGATAGGCACAGCCGTCGCATCCAAGATGCCCAGGAGAGACTCCTCAATGAGTGTAGTGCGAATGAACGCCTCGAGGGGCGGCTTGCCTCCCTCGAGTCTCTCGTTGCGGAGCTTCAGGGTCGTATTTCAACCCTGTCGGAAATGTTCCGACCTGTCGCTATTTTTCGGCTATCCAACTTCCTACCCTCCTTCAAGAGGGGACCCGCCTCCGGGTTCTGGTATGACTTAAGCATACCCACATAGAAGGTTGGATGCGTACGCATCGCCTTCAGGATTTCTAAGGTGTACGACAAGCCCTTTCGGGCTAGTACCTTAAAGGGTCCCACAA
>CM047583.1:12097883-12108547 GCA_026184515.1 Peronosclerospora sorghi | reverse complement strand
CCAAAAACACTTCCAAGAGATAACTTCCAATAGGTCGATCGTCCAAATGATCAAGACCTGACCAATACGAAATAATAGAGGGTAGACCGACCGTTCCGGTATAGCCCCTGACCAATACGAAATAAGACCAAAACCGGTCTAGTTTCCAACTAATATTAAAACAAGACAATATGTCCGCGTAAAGACCCAATATGCTCGTGAAACTCCACAAACGATATCTCCACGCCAAGACCAATCCAGTGAATAGCACGTTCCAAACGTACTTGAGCTGAGGTGTTAAGATCGCCAAATCGTACTCCCGTCGAGGACATCCGGTGGGCCAAAATGCGCGTGCGGCGCGTCCAGATCGGGTATAATGGGCAAGATGGGATAATTCAACCCTCTGCCCCCAAACACTCCGCGGCGGGCGGAGGCGACTAGAGTACGAAAAGGGAAGAACGGCGACCCCTAGCGGTGGTGTGAACCAAGACTAGAAGAGGTTTTAGCCACTTGTCCGAAAGCTAAAAGATTTCCTTACTTAAAGGTATAACCTCTGTCCTAAAAGGTAAAACCACAACTAAAATACTACTACCCTATAGTCCGTAAATGTACCCACACAAAAATATGTAAAATACCCAAAGTCGGGTGACTCACCAAACTTGCGTTCTTGACAGTTCTTGAGTCTGATAGGCTGAAAAGCCCCCCTTGTTCAAGCCAATCCGAAATTAGACCAAATGCCTTGACAAAACTTGACCAGAAGTGTGCCAAATTTTGGGCAAGCTTCTCCACAAATGCGTAGATGATTTAATCTTACCTAAAATTAATAGCTGTTCCACAGATCTTGGTCGAGCCAAACATCACCCAGGCTAAGTTACTATACGTTCTAGGAAGCGTAGATTTAAGTCAAGAATGTTCCACAGCGCTTTCAAGCAGATGGAGCGCGTAACAGGTAGCGTGAATGAGACAAACGGCTGGACGAAGAGAGGAGAAACGCGCGGTGACGAAACTGTGAGGCAAGGCGAATGAAAAGAGAAGACCAACAAGTTCTACCACTTGTGAGAATTAAGGTAAATTTAGAGTGATCACACCGATTAATTTAGGCCATTAATTCACAACTACTTGGTGTTGGAAACCTGATCGGTACAGGTGGTACTTGATTGGTACGTATTTGGCCGGTACTGAGATGGCCGGCGTGAGTTGGCCGTCCATGAGCATTTTTCAATGGGCGAAATCGCAGTGGTTTAAAGTTGTTGGAAAAACTGGACGGTACCGGTAGTACTTGATTAATACGGTTTTTTGCCGGTACTGAGATCGCGTGAGTTAGCCGGTGTGAGTTGGCCGTTGTGAGTTGGCCGCACATGAGCATTTTTTCATTTGACAAAATCGCAGTGGCTTAAAGTCGTTTATATACATGGATTATAATTAAAGTTTAGGACTAAACCTTTAATTATAATAATACACTTTTTATCTTTCCATTTTCTCCAGAAAAGATCTCAGCCCCGGCACCCTGAACTTACACTCAGGACCCCCTTCGTACACGCGCCTACAACACCAAGCACTGACCGGCTTGAGATTTAACAAGTTGTCCGCATGCGCGCCCTAACGCGTGTCAACTTCCCACACTTGATACTTTTAAGCCTAGTAAATTTTTGAACCCACTATGTGGCGAAATCTCAGTGTTGCAAACATAGGAGCCCTATATGGCTTACCCCCAGTATCAAATCAGCTCTATTCGTACGATTGAAATAACACCGTAATATATTATGTATATCGTACCACTGCCCGCTTAAGTCATCAAAATAGATGTACCTGTCTCCTGTTGAAAAAAGCGCTTGCACACGGTCACAAAATGAACATGGCTGTGTCGGAGATAACCGTTGGACGACGAGTTAAAACACTCCGTCACGTGTGTTTTCAAAATACTACAGGATGTGTTGGTGTTGTAGTTTGAGGGTGGTCTTTCAATGGCATGACAAAAAGAAACTTGGTGCTACACCAATCCCAGTGGACCACATCGAACAAAATTCAAGTAAAAACTTTAGTTTAAGGTTATTTAATTTACACAATATACTTTTCAATATTACCAAAAAGATACTAAGTGACCTCTTACGATGAACGCTCTTTTCCGAAAATAACACGCCAAGATAGGACAAGATACGAGACATGGCTTCTTACCTCCTATGCACGCACGAACAAATGATTTTACCGCAAGTTATGAGCACATAGGCAAACGGTGCAGGATTGAGAAGATACTACACGAAGTTAGTTAAATGTTTCAGTATTACGTTCTAAGTTTTTGACGTCTTGAAACTCAAAGTTGTTTTTTTTCAATCAAGTTGTCGATTTTGATTCTTCTATATTTTTATATTTTTACGATAGTTTCGACAAATATGTAAGTAAATAATGTGAAAGGGGCTTGGTAATGGCTTAAATTTTGGTTTTCCAGCATGGCACGGTGACGTGAATAGCGCCTACTCAAAACAAAGACGGAGGAAGGTTATGAATACACCTGAAGAGACGACAATTGATGAAAGTTTAATGGAACACTTAGGGGTAGTGTCAAAAAGGATTTGTTTTTCAAAATAAAAATGTACGGTCTTAAGGAAGTAGGTAGATTGATTGTGGTATGAACGTTCTTAAAGATTTGGAATAGGGGTAGAGTTCACGCATGTTTGACCGGCACTTGCATCTTTTTCGGAACAATAAAAACGGAACATCTTTTATCGGTGTTTATGTGGATGACCTATTGTTGTATGGTAAGCGAAACGAAGACGGCTTAAAAGGATCTTGATGGCATGAAAATACTCAACTAAAAATTTGGAAAAGGTAAAAAATATATATAAAGACCGAAGTAGATCCGAGAACCAGATATGGTCCACCAAGAGTGTACCACCACGAAGATGCTGGAAAACATGGCTTATATTGATGTGTGGTGCGAAAAAGTTGCCAATTTCTGACGTGCAAAGCATGGATAATTAGGATGAACTACTGACAAAAGGAAGTCTTCGAATGCGCCCACGATCACGTCTTTTCAAACACTTGCTGGAAGTCTACTATCGTGTCAAGTTGCATTCGCCGAATTATGTAATTAGTTGTTCCCCGTGGTACTAGTCGTGCATATTCACTGACATTTTGAAGTTATTGATGGAAAATTGCAAGATATTTGAAGGGAACAAAGAGATTTAAGTTGAATCTAAAACATGATGACAAATTACCATTCATTACCCATGCAAATTACGAGCAATACTGATGCTGATTTTGTTGCCACCAAAAGCGGCAAAAAGAGTGGCCAGTTACGTAATGGAATGGTAACTCGATGGAACTGCAAAAGGCAGAGTTTCCATAGAGCTGTCGACTGCCGAAGTGGAATTCATGGTCACTGCAGTCTGTGAAAGAAATTCTTTGGGAATAAAAGAGGGATCGGTTGCTGGCAATAGTGCCGACTATATTAAAAGTTGACTATCAGGTCGCTAACAAGCAACACCAAACCAAGGAAGCGCTGCAAGCACGAAAAGAAATCACACAATGGATGTAATGGGGTGCCATTACATAATAGATATTCAAGTTAGAATATCACAGTTTAATTTCAGACGCGTTGTCTGAAATTTAAATAAGATATTATAAGTTATTATAATCTAAGAAGGAAAAGTCGATTCGGTATAAATACCGAATCTTGCAGGTTAACTAATAGTACAGTTAGTTAAAGACTTGATATTATTATATTAATTAGTTAGTTACTATACTATTAGCCTATAAACCACCCATTAAATAAACACTCTTAATTTTGCGTTCTAGAAACTAAGTAAATATTTATATTTACTTTTACTATAGGATTAGTTGTTATCAACTAATCCTGCCCTATTGTATTGCGCGCTTCCTCGCAAAATACAGTGTAAGCCTGTAACAGGATCAGTCCTGTTACAATGGGTGTCTTCCAAAATCCCACTATTCGCAAATTTGAAAATACGCGCAGCGTATTTTCGGAGTAAATTTGTTGAGACCAAAAACACGTCTCCGCAAAATTTGTGCTCACACAAATTTGCCCGTTAAACCACTCCAACTTCTCCCCCCTAACCCTAAAAGGGAGTTTCGCCACCTGGCATACTGCATATGCGAAGTCCCACCTCCGACGCAGTCTCGCCCTCCCCGACACCTATAAAGTATCTCCACAGCATGTCAAACCCTAAAGGACCCAAGTCGACATCCATGACTGGCGGACGCCGCAAAGGCTTTCTCACAGACGAGTTAGAGCGTATGCATATGTTTTCGGTTTCGACCACGCCTGGCGTTCGACACTCTTTTATCCGTCTTTCTCTTGTGGTGAAGTGGACTCGAGAATTTTAGTCACTTTGTGTCAGCGGAACGCTGATCAGCTTATCAGCGATCGGATTGGTGGAAAACAAGGGGGCTTTTAAGCCTATCGTGTGCAAGAAGTGTCAAGAACGCAGATTTTGGTGAGTCACATGATATTGTGTGTACTTACATATTTCATATTTGTACATATTGGAGACCGTAGGGAATAGGATTGGTTTAGTTTTGGTTTTACCGAGTTTGGATTTTTTGGTTGTTTAACTCACAACAAGGAAGTCGTTTGCATCTTTGCACAGTAAATCAGTCGCCTCCGCACGCCGCGGAGTTTTTGGGAGCAGAGGTTCGAGTAATCCCCTCTAGCTCATTATACCCGGCCGGGACGCGTTACAGACGCACTTGTCCCGCCGGAAGTCCCTCGACGGGAGTACGCATTGGTAGGCTTCGCAAGCCCAAGTTACACACGTTTGGAACGTGTAACCAAGTTTTTGTATTGTTACGTGGAGATATCGTTCGTGGAGTTTGTCACGTTCTATTTGGATCTCCACATTGGAATATTGGTCTTTTCTTCCCACATTGGTTGGGTTCTACGATCGATTAAGCGATCTGCCATTTGGAGTATACTTACTTTAGAAGCCCACCGGTAGGTTTTATAATACGTCCTTGAGTCTACCGTCCATATATTTCCTTCAACCGGTAACGCATGAACTATATTATTCTCTTTGTAGGAGATCCTAGGATGCCACCGGAGGTGCGCCGGGCGAACCGATTTTCCGCGAAATCGAGAGCAAGATGTCGGTCGTCGAGCTGGACGACCATGTCCGTCAGTCCGAAAATGTTGATGATCCTAATGACTATTCCTCAGAGGACGAAGATGAGGGACCTACGCAGGCAAGTTTTCTAATATATATTCCACTTAAAATATTTGAGCATTTGCTTGTACTGACACACCCAATTTAGCCATTGGTAGCTTCACTTCCTTCGCTTCCTTCCCCATCGCCTTACCAAGTTTCGCGATTCCCTCGACGGCGTCGAGTGTCTCCGCGTCGCAGCTCGGACAAACGGAAGAAGTGGTGATCAATTATTTGCTAACGTCTAAATATGAATGTTGCGTGTTTTAATCAGTGCTCTACGTGCGCCCGTTCAAGGTCCGGCCCCCCGTTTTTAACGACCGTCATCGCGTCGACACCCTTTCCAGTTGAGTGTCGACACCAAGGAGTATTGGTGCTTCCCGCTTGGGAAGTAGTGAGGGAGAGTTATCTGACCTCATCAGAAAGCGCAGAACTCGCTCAACTACTCCGACAAGTTCCCCTGTCTCTGACCCACACGCCGTCGGCAGAGAATTGACCGGCGCATCGAAGACATCAGCGCTCTCCTCCATGAGCCGACAGCGTAACCACAGCCCAAAACGGACTTCATGGCGTTGATGCTGGCGCAGCAACAGAGGGAGGCGGTTCGAGGATAGGTTAGAGATAGATGAGCGGGATAGAAGGGAGGGGATGGAAAGAGGGGAAAGAGATAGGGCGGAGAGAATGGAACGCGAAGAGAGGAATAGGCGGGAGCGAATTGCGCGGGAGGAGAGGGAGAGAAAGTCAGAAGAAAGATTTATGATGTTGTTGGCGGCGCTAAAGGGGCAGACGTCAAATGCGTCTGGCCAACAATAAAACACCGAATACAGTGACGTCCTTGATATCATATCTAAAAGATCGCATTATGCAATGATGCTGATTTCTGAGTAGTAGCTCTCAGCTATAAAACACGTTTCTTATTCGGCTGATGTGGGTCATTTTGACCCTGACATTGCAGAGTCTAAACATATTCGTTAAACGCCGGTCTCTAACTTCCGGTTCATATGAGAGCGGTTGAAGAAGCCTGAAAAAGCACTTCGAAGTTGCACCCATTCCCCACTCTGCCGCTTGTCTCACCGCAGTAATCGAATTACTGATGGCGAGGGATGTGGCCTTAAATTCTCTTGGTATCATGTCTATGTCGCCTTGCTTCAAAGGTGTAATGATCTTTTTGGACATTTCTTTGGAGACTGGGAAGGAAGAATCCGCTATCTCCCCCATCTCCTGCAAGGTTAATCGTTCATGCAAAAGCTTCGCTTGGAAACCTCGGCTGGTTTCGGAATCATTCCATGAACCGGGACAGTTATGCTTTCCCCAAATGACCGTGCCATCCACACCAAATGCAAACGTTCCGGTGACTAACATTGAGTGAAGCCAACCTAATAAAAGTTTCCGTTAGCCTTAAAGAAAAGCATGCGGTATATTGAGCTTATGCCGTGCTTACCATTGTAAAAGGCATTCTGCAGGTATGCTGGCGAAGGTTCCTGCACTCTGAAGTTTTTACCATAGATGAAGCAGAACCGTTTTTCCAGCATCGGCTCCTTCCGATGGAACAAGCGGCTCCAATCAGACTGGGTTTCAAATGAAGGCCATCGAAACTGCGCCTCGGGAATTCTTGCAAGTGACTTTGCCAATGCCTTTTCCGCTTCAGTAGAAATCCTGGACAATGTCGCAGGAGGGACTCCGAAAAGTTTCTGCAGGACCTTGAACTGTATTGTGCCTGCGTAGTACATCAGCACTCTCGCAAGAACTGCGTGCTTATGCGTTACCTGAGCGGGACGACCGACTTTGCCTGGTCCAGAGCGAACGACGAAATCGTCTTGAATGTAGCCAAGGACGTATTTGAATACACCACGTGTTACTGCTGTGGTGGACAGAAAGCTTGAATCTTCCGCGGTAGCATAGAAGTGGTACCAGGGAGTTTGGAAGGGTAGCATAAGGCAGGAGGCAGCGAGAAATAGCGCTCTATGATAGTAGATCGGAGCCTTTCAAGTTGAAGCAACGCGAGGGCTAACTTGGCCCTGCGCGTTTTTCTTGCACAGCTACTTTGGCGTTCAACGTCATACAAGAAAGCAAGGCGCACAAGAGAGGAATCCACAGTCATATTAGAGTGCGGGGAACAATCAAGCATCTACACTTTTGCGCATAAACATTATTTAAGACATTTCAGACACCTGCTTTAACACTATGGAGTTGTCAGTTTAGGGGACGTGGCATGGACTCTGCATGAACCTAAAAATTTATAGTATATATGATTTACGTTGATTTTGGAGGACACCAACGGTCTGGCATAATCACAAAAAATCCGTCGCAAATCGCAAATTGTGTGTGTCACAAATCACTCGCAAATTGAGCAGCGCATTTTGAAATACTGGGATTTTGGAATACATCCAATGTAAAGAAATCTAAAATGGAAGGAAGTCGAAAAAGCTGAAATTTCAACTTAACATAGGGATGTTAAGTTATAAATTTTGAAGGACTATTTAAATAACATAGATGAAACCAGAGTGAATAAACTGAAATCTTCTCCTTAGATAGAGACACCGAAACGAAGCGTGTGGATGAAAACTCGCTACGATGTGTCCCTCCGTCAATTTTTCCGAATTTTTACATTAACTGCCTCAATCCCTTAAACGTCATAGCGGAGGTCATTTCGCCATTTACACCTGTGGTGAAGTGTACCACAAATTTGGTCACTTTTGGTCAAGGCAGTTGGTCGAATTTCGGATTGGTCTAAACAAGGGGGGAATTTTAGCCTATCAAATTCAAGGAGTATCAAGAACGCTGGTCTTGGGTGAGTCACCTGACATTGGGTATTTTACATAATTTTGTGTGGGTACATTAGGGACCATAGGGAGGTAGTGTTATTGGTTAGTTGCGGTTTTTCCAAGTAGAAGTCTTTTGGTTGCAGTATTTTTCTAAGTAGAAGTCCTTTGGCCTTTGTCTATACCACAGCAAGGGGTCGCCGTTCTTCTTTTTACGTACATTAGTCGCCTCCGCCCACCGCGGAGTGTTTGGGGGCAGAGGGTTGAATTATCCCCTCTCGCCTATTATACCCGGTCTGGACGCGCCGCACGCGCACTTTGGCCACCGGAAGTCCCTCGACGGGAGTACGATTTGGCGATCTCGACACTTTAACTCAAGTACGTTTGGAACGTGCTATTCATTGGATTGGTATTTACGTGGAGATATCGTTTGTGGAGTCTCACGGGCATATTGGGTTTTCACGTGGACATATTGGCTCATTTTAACATTGGTTGGAGTTTAGACCGGTTTTTGGTCTTCTCTCATATTGGTCAGGGGCTAGACCGGTTGATTGGTCTACCCTCTATTATTTCGTATTGGTCAGGTCTAGATCATTTGGAAGATCGACCTATTGGAGTTTATCTTTTGGAAGTGTTTCTGGTCTGTACGTACCTGGGGTGAAGAGTTCCGCCCTAGGTACACTTAGCCAGCACGGTCTCATATTCAAGACCGAATCAAATCGATCTGCGATCCCAATCCACCGAGTGTGTAACTAGCCCACTCCAATGGGTACACAAGGTGAGATGGTCTTAAGTGAATCGGACCAAGTGTCTCTGGATGATGACCGGTCGTCTGCCAGCAGCGGACGATCGGACCAGATTTCGAATGGAGGTCCGCGGGGTACCCCCCCCGTAAGTTGGAAGGCTGAGCACGATCGTGGTGGTCAGGTTGTCGATACAAATGTATTCGATTTCGAACTTGACTCCACCACAATGGTGCGCGTGCCCGGATCACTTGGTGATCGTGGATATCACCGCGAGGTGTCATCAAAGATTGAATTTGAAGATTTGAATTTGGAATCGTTATGGAGATGGCGTAAGGAAAAGCTATCACCTTACGTCTTCGTTCTCGATAAAGATGGCGATGTCCGGTCTGGCCTGGTGGAGGACCAGATCGGGATTAATAAATTTTTTCCTCCCCAAAAGGCTCCCACCGGAGCCGATCGGGACTATAGCAAGTCATGCTATAGTCCCGGAAAGGATCAGGACCAAGGTCCTGATCCTATGTATGTGCATAAAAAGTTGATGGAAAATTAAAAGACGAAAAATACTTGGAGGCTGATCAGAACGATCAGACCAACCTCCCCAAGGTCCCCAAGCTACCCAAGATTCCCAAGAAAGGGTTGGGAATGCCGGCCGACGAAGACGACCTCGAAGAAAAGTCGCAGGTTGGAGATGGAGGCATCACTGAAGAAGACCTAAACAAGATGTACTACATTTTTGAGCTGAAACGATCTGTTCGTTTTGACGTGGTCTTTCGGGTGTTGAACCTCCAGATCCCCGACCGTCTTCTCGGTCCCACTACCGACCCGGTCCAGAGTGATCGCCAATTACTGTTGGTGAAAAACTTGGTGGCGATATTGGCGGAGGTTGGCATTAAAATGCAGAACCCCGCCGATGTCCAAAAACTATTTGAATTTGAGACTTGGAGGCTGAAATCGTCGATGTCGAACTTCCACGACCATTTGGTCCCACTGGTGGGGGCGGTTCGCCGCCCAACTCCCACCTCAGCACTGAAGGTCGTTGAAGCCTCCACCGCGCTTGTCGACATTGGTTCTGATGACGAATCGGTTTATCAGTCTCCACCGGCCTCTAACAGCTCATCAGAGTTGGAGACCGGTGTCGAGCGGATGACCGTAGGGGTGGACAATGCCCAGCCTGAACAAAAAACGGACATGCGGCAGCAAAGGGCTACTTGACAGTCGGGGCTCCAGCGACCCCCACAGGTCTCCGTTCCGCAAAAGGAGGGTATCAACACGTTGCCCATGACTCCAGCTAACGTCCAAGCCATGTTTGAGACGATGATGGAGCGTTTCATGGAAGACCGGGTTAGACCACCTATGCGGCCACATGCCCAAGACCGGTCTACCCAGCAAAGTGCCAATGTTTGCCGAGATGTGGATATGGAATCGGTAACATCTGTGGACAAGCCCACTCGAAGTGGTAAGCAAGTCGGCAAAGGGAAGAGCAAGACGCAACCGGTCAGACCGCGTAGACCAAGTAAGACAAGTGACTGTGACATGGAGTCGGTCGGCGGTCTTGACGACCACTATGGGTCAGACGGTACGGGCGCTTGCAAGCCACGCAAGGCTAACCTACCCTCCACTATTGCTTACGACTTTGGATCTGCTGCGATTCCGCGCATCCGTATGGCCGCGACGACCGACCTCAAGGACTTCACTGGCAAGGATACTGATGAAGACCAGTCCCGGTCTTGGTTCTGTCTGGTCAAGTCTGCGTTCCTGCGAGACCAGACCCCGAAAAGTGAAAGGTGTCTGATTCTCCGGGATTTGTTGAAAGGACCGGCTGCCAACTGGATCCAACAGTTACGTCGGGATGTCCAGTCTGACTGGGACCAGCTATGTGCAGAGTTTGAAGGGCAATATTGTAACTCCGGATTTTCGAGTGCCCGCAAGTATCACCATATGCAGAAGCGGAGCGACGAGACACTGATAGAATATTTGCATCGGTTGAACGTGGCTGCACTTCGCGCCGGCATAACAAT
>CM047583.1:12087011-12097783 GCA_026184515.1 Peronosclerospora sorghi | reverse complement strand
ATAGGCTAAGAAGCCCCCTTGTTTAGACCAATCGGAAACTCGACCAATTGCCTTGACCAAAAGTGACCAAAAGTGACGAAATTTGTGGTACAACTCACCACAGCCGCCCCTGAGTCCGACCGTGTCGCACAACGATAACGGTATGACTCACCCATCACTCGACCAACTGGACCTTGGTCACTCACACTTCTTCCCCATGGACCAAACATCTTCGACACCTGCGTCTGGTACTACCTTTACTGCACTTGATCTTCTTATGCTTCCCTTAAACGCTTGTTCTTGTCGTTCTTGCAGAAACTCTATGATCCGAGTCGCCCCACCTTGCTTCGCCTGTCCGGTCGGCTCGGTCTGACAGCCCACGTAACTCTCGTGCAATTCAAACATCGGAAGGGCGTCAGACTGAAGCCGACACGCAGATGCAGGATATGCTTGCAGAAAACATGCGTCTCAGGACCCAGGTGGCCCATCAGGCACACGAGGTGCGCATCTTTGGTGTTCGTCTTGTACTTGTCTTGACCCTCGTTTGTCTTCAGCTCTCATCCCTCCCAGCGTCGTCAAGGCAATAGGTGCCTTAGTTGACGCCGATAGGCAGTCCAACGATCATGTTGGCCAGCTCCGACACATTTTGGAGGAACTGGTAAGCGCGCGTCATGAGCTGTCCCGTCTGGAGGCTCATCAGTCCCATCTCCGGGATCAACTTGCACTTGTTCGCCGGTAGCAGCTGGACGGACAGTTTGACGCGACCTCACTGCGCATGCAAGGCGACGACTTCGCGCGACGCATTGCCGAGCTTCATATTTCAATTCAATACCAGACCGGGAAGGTCCGGTATTATCAAGACAAGTCAGACGCTTGGACGCTAGAGTCGGGTCGTCGTCAGGTGGCACTAGACCAGTGCCGCCAGCGCTTGATGAACTTGCTGCATCCGTGTTCGGCTGCTTCCTCCAGCATAGATTGGTCTGCGTCGGCAACCTTAGTCGCCTCGGAGCAAGACCAAGACCGCTTGCAGCAGGACCAAGACAGACATCGTTCATTCGCTGATATTCAGCAGCCCGAAATTGCACAAAAATCGAAGAAGCGCGCAGACGCGCCGAGTAGCTCGAGGTCGCGGGGCACTGCGCGCGGACCCAGGCTCGGGGGGAAGCGTGCAGTGCCGCATAAGCGAGCCAAGACACAGGCGCTTCTTATGGACTCGGACTCGGACACGGACGAAATCTACAGCCCCTCGGAAAGTCGAGCGCCCTCGCGCCGTACTGCAAATCACACCAAGCACACAGGGGTCTCGTCCGAGGAGGAATCCAGCGAAGGGTCCTGCGATTCCGAGTTTATGGTCACGATCCAGTCTAAGTCACGAACGAATTAACGTGAAAGTTTCATCCAAGTGGCGTCGACATTGGGGTCAGAACAGAAGACCGGTTTGCCAAGTGACGCCACACCAGTATCGACATCAGCGAAGTCGGCGCCTTCGGTTCTCCCCGGGACATCCGAGCTTCACAAGTACGCTCTACTGAAGAACATGGCGGTTGATACCAGCTCCCTTCCGCCGCGGACGTTTGAAGTCACTTGGCCGTGGTCGTCGGGGCAAATCGGCTGTTTACGCCGGTCTACCCTGACCAAGCAGCTTCTGGCCCGGTATTTCTCTCGTCCGGACTCCTGGCTTTTTCCACCGGCCAAGAAAACCCCTGCCGCGTCTGCATGGAGGGCGGACCTGATTACGTCGGCGCAGATCTCCCGCCTATACGGTGATGAACCATGGAAAATCTTCGAACACTCCAAGATAGGACTTGTGTTCCACTTGACTCCATGGATCGGCGCTTTGCTAGGCCGGGTGAAGAATTTCAACAGGATCCACGGCCAAGCAATTTGGGAAGCGTCCCACTACTTGGTGCTTCCTCCCGACCGGGTGCGACAAGATCCGGGCCTGGCGACGTTCCAGAGCAAGCGCAAGTGACGTCGAATTCTAGCGGGCGAGGCTTGGCAATCCCTGTGCCAGTACATTTTGGACGGGGTGCGAGCTCGCGAGTGTGACGTCGACGTGTTCTTGTACCCGGTGTTCCTCCACATGCCGAGGCGTCGTGTTGAGAAGACCAGACTGCTGGCCGACGACGGCATATGGTACCCCGGTCTTGATTGCGCTGAGCCGGTCGCGGACCTCAAGGATGCTTTGGTCCAGCTTGACCGGAAGGACCCCTGGCGTAACCCGTTTCAGGATCAAGTGGAAAATCATCCGTCGATGGTCATCGGCCGTCTGTGGGGCGATAGCAAGTGAAGTCGCAGGTAGTCGACCAGATAACTCGTAATACATGTCATCATTTCTTTCTCATATGTCCTATCGTCAAATCACTTGAACTAAATTTACCACTCTCTCCATAGTTGCACCGAACACGTTATCGTAAACAGTTCCACCCCCATCACGAAAATTAGTCATCACATTCGTCATTCCGCTACTCCAATTCGTCACAGTTCATCACAATTTCACATCAACTCCGGACCTTCCACATCTTCACACCGGTCTAGACCGACCGATGCTACTGCGTGTCTTGGTCTTGGTCTTCATGAGTCTGCATCAATGCGAAGCGATTACGACTGACTCGTTCTCGTTCGAACTCTCGTAGAAGAGCCCCACAAATCAAATCGAGCTCGTCGACCCAAGTTGATTCATCATGGTCCTTCCATCGGACCAGGTACTCCCGGTGAGTCCGACCGAACTTGGTCTTCTTGGTCGACCGAACATCTAAGACCTTCTCCACTTCAAACTCGTCTTCCTCTAATGGTCGTTCCCAACTGTCCTCCGGCAGTAACGCTTCATCGAAATCAAATCTTTTTTCTTCGTCTACCAGACAGGGAGTTTTGGGTTGATCAGGAGATTCTCGGACCAGCTTCAACTTGGACACATGCACGATCAAGAAGACCTTGTAATCTGTACCAGTTGTTACTAGACGGGAAGCGTGCTCACCGATCATCTCGGCAACACGGAAAGGGACGTGCCACATGTGAGCCAGCTTCTTCGCATAGCCCTCTTTCACTTGGTCTAGGTATAGCCATACCTCGCCCCTGATTCTATACCGTGGGGTCGGACCTGGTCATTGGTCCGGTCTGCCCGGTCTTGTGTGGCCTGACGCAGCTTTTCGTTGACGACTTCTTTTGCATGCTGGTAGTGTTTCTGGACCTGCATGCGCCAGCGTCGAGCATCGCGATCGCGTGTCCGGGTGCAACCGATAGGTATCGCAGCTTCCAGTGTCGACCGAGGGTCCCATCCATATGTCAGATAAAGAGGCGTTTCTCCTAGGACCCGATCGGTCGACGAGTTGAGTGCAAACACCAGCCTTTCTGCATACTCGTCTCAATCTCGCTGTTCTGGTTCATCAACGTACATCTTGATAGCCCTCGTTATGGTCTGCACCATGCGTTCCGCCGATCCATTTGCTTGCGGACGATATTCCATCGTCGCACTCTGTTTCTGGCCCAGCATGTTATTGAACGAACGGAACACCTCGGCCATAAAACCGGCTCCCGATCGTGCCTGATGACCTCGCTGGCGCCGAATCTTCGGAACACACATTCTTCGTAGCTCTGGGAGATCTGCTCCGCAGACCGAGATGCACTTGCCTTCGCAATAACTAGACCAGTGAACAGGTCTACCCAGATCAGCAGATCAGTGTTGCCGCGCGTCGATCTAGGCAGTAACGGTATGTGGTCCATCGCTATGACCCGGAAAGGGTAGGTAGCTTCGATATTTCCGGGCGATCGCCCCTTGATTAGCGGTCTACCCTTTCCGGTCTCGCAATCCGTGCAACAGCCCACATATTTCTGCACACTGCGGAAAAGACCTCTCCAGTGGAAGTGGGACCTGATCTTGTGATAGGTCCTGCCTATGCCCTGATGTCCCCTTATAGACTCACGTGATAGTGATGAAGGACATCCGGCTGCAGCAACTCGGGGATCAATAATTTCTCCAGTCGGTCCCGGTCTGCACTGTCTTGGTCGGCATCACGGCATTAATACAGCAATCCATTATCATCCACTTCGTAGCTATCCGCGATCTTGATGCACTCTTTTGCTTGATCGTTCGTCAACTTGGACAGTTCACCACGCAGGTAGGTCTTCAGGTTCATAATTCATTCTTCTTCGTCCTGCGCCTTGAGGATCCGTTCCATCCTTAACTGTTGCACTGCATATTCGTTCAAACTTTCCTTCGGGAACGGTCGCCGAGACTTCTGAGCTTTCGATCTAGTCGCCGCCATCACATGCACCTGGACTGGGGCGTTCTTGGGTCCGATCACCTCTGGGAGCCTGTTTATATTCACCAATTCATCCAGAACGGCCTTCTCGGTGATCGTATCCCCGGTCTGGTCTTGCATGGCCTTTGTCGCGAGGTAGTCGGCGCTTCTGTTCCAGTCCCGTTTCACGTGCAATAGCTCGTGGTTGGGGTAGTCCTTCAATGCCTTCATTACTCGATCATTTAGCGTCCGTAGTCGAGGAGCCTTGCAGTCGATCTCTCCGGTGATCTACCTGATCACTAGGTTCGAGTCACCACATATGATGACTCGCCCCTTCTCTTGCGACGACAGCAGGTCCAGACATAGAAGTAGACCTCGGTACTCCGCCTCGTTAACCGTAATATCCGGCTTGAAATCAGCAGCGGATGCAACTATAGACCATTGTGGCAATTTCCACACTATAGCACTATGGGCGCCGACCTTCTTCCTCACGCTTGCCGATCCGTCAAAACTTAAGACCAAGAGCTCTTCATCATGGTCGACGGTCGGTGGCGGTCTCGAAACTGACTGCCGAGGTTGCTTCCTCGGGGCAATCGCTATCAATGCTTCTTCCACTTCAGACCGAGGGGTGATACTGGCAGCTAATGTGCCCAATATCTCTTCCTCGCCCCCGGTGCACTTAACGACCTCGAGTGTCCACTGCGACAAGACCGCCGACCATCTGCCTAGACGTCCGTCCATCTCATTGGTTGATAATAGCCAGGCCCAAGTAGACCGTCTTGACAGGACCTTTATAGGTCGGCCGACCAGCAGGTTGTAACACACATCCAGAATTCGTAGCAACGCCAGAACTTCTTTCTCGACAATTCCATAGTTCACTTCATTTGGTTTTAGCGTCCGGCTCGTAAACGTGACTGGATGATACACACCATCGTGATCTTGCACTAAAGTGTCCAAGATAGCCCACTTACTGGCATATACAATAATGGTCGGCACTTTTTCGGGAGCGAAATGCTTGAGAATCGGTGCCGTCGCCATCTTAACCTTCAACATACCAAAGGCAAACTGTGCACGCTTCATATGATCTTCGGCCTCCACTTGCGGACAAACTGCAGAAAGACCAGAGTCGGCGCCCTCCTGTAAAGTTTCCCGATCTCCTTCGCGCAACATATGATAGTCAACTTCCCGGAGCTCGTTCAGCACAGCCGCGTAGATAGCAAAGTCTTCAATGAATCGGATATAATAATTCAAGCTTCCCAGGAAGGACTGCATTGCCTTCAGCGATCTGGGGAACGGGAGGTTACTCAGCGAATCCAGGTCCTTGGGATTAGCCTCTAGACCATTGTTCGAGACCATATGGCCTAAATAGGCGACCTTGGACATACCCCAAAAACTTTTCACGGCACTGATAGATAGGTTCCAGCGGTCTCATGTCTCCAACAATCGTTCAACCTTCTCGAGCAGATCGTTCCATGACGAGGAGTGTATCAGAATTTCGTCGATGTACGACCGCCTCCCTAGAACGGACGGTCCTCTTTACCGATCGGGTTCACCCTCTCTAAACACATCATAATTTTCAACAGGGTCCCGATCGGTCTTGATCTTGAAGTGTCCGTACAATGCGTTGTCTATCAGCCTTTGATAGATCTGGGGCGCGTTCTTCAGACCGAACAACATACGATTCCACTCGAAAAGGCCAAACGGCGTCACAAATGCAGAAATCTCACGGGCTCGATCAGTCATCAAGACCACCCAAAATCCACTTGCCATATCTAGCGAAGAATACCACAAGGTCTTGTCGAGGTCTTCCAACAGATCATTAATCAGCGGCATCGGGTACACCATGAGTTTAGTCAACCGATTTACCAGCCGATAGTCGATGCACAGTCTAATGTCAACGCCGTACTTATTGATAACAATTACGATCGGCGAAGCCCATGGCGAGGTCGACGGTCTAATAATCTTGGTGACCAACAGTCCTTTAATGAGATCAGAAAGCTTTTCACGGTACTGTGGCGCCACGCGTCGACATCGCTGGGAAATAGGCTTGGCATCTCCAACGTCAATATCGCAAATCGCACCACGGACTGCAGGTGGTAAGGCGTTGCCCTTTCCGATCAGCAGATGTCTTTTCCTTCATATGATATTCTTCAACTGCTCGATCTGGTCTGGACTGTTAAGGTCTTGATCACCCACTTGTAAATCATCCGTTGTAACTTCGGGCGAGTCGGCAGACACTTCATGGAGGACTGCCATTTGGCTTTCCAGCTCCTGAATGTACTGTTCCCCGCCTTCATGTATACAGACTTGTTCATCTTCTGGGGCAATATCACCTAGACCATCTGGACCGGCTGAACGCTCCTGGTCTTGATCGACGGGCTGTCCTTCACTGATATCGGTCTGATTAGGAATACCGTCATGGTCCGACCTAGCAATTTCATGTTCCCCTTCTTCCGTTTCTTGCTCCGCTGTCGCCTGGTCTTGTGCTGACACCACGTTGACTAACCTTGGCTCGTCTACTTGATGGTCCACCGTTCCTGGTGACTGCGGCGCCTTTCTTCGGACTAACATCTTTTTTGGGGTGACATAACTTGGTCTTTCCACTAAAGGTGAGGTATCCTCTTCCACCGACCCATCATCGCTGATAAGAATGGTGGTCGATTGGTACGCCAGGTTTTACCACTCGACATACCGCCTCGATCCAATCTAGACGAACCCCATCTTCCTTGGTACCTCCCCTTCTGCTAACCACATACCGACAATAGTGTTATTGTCCAGTGTCAGCGGCTTGTCACCGATATTGGTAACACGGACAAAATCACGTCGACCAGCACTCTTTACGAAGGTCGGGACCCACCGATCGACCCTGGTCAACCATAACTTCCTCGAACGAAAACCTTTCTCGACCGGGGTATCGGCAGACCGATCGACTGGGATAGTGAGGTCTTGGTCCCACCGGACCATATCGGTATACGAACCATACAGAGGTCTTCGACCAGCCAACTGGGCCTGGACCTCATCCGGGAGTGGAAGCACTCCATGTGACAGGTCTAGGCGAATACCAGCTGGGACCATGAAATCCATGCCTAGTAAAGCGTCTTGACCAGCCAACTTGCCAACCCAAGCGCTGAAAAAGTAGACCAGCGATCCCGACAAAGTAATTTTCACACGCGTTCTTCCATCGGTCGTATAAGAGTTTTCACCGATCCCGACGCATTCTTGTCTCTGGGTATCGTCTATACGACATCCGACCTTACGAGCAAAGGCGGAGTCGATTATCGAGACTTCAGCTCCAGAGTCGAACAACATCGTCGCTTTCTGGTTATTAATCTTGCCACAGGCTTTCGCCTGCTTGAACCATTTATCAGGCGCGTGATACTTCCAGTATCCGCGGGATTCTCCAGGCAGCAAGTCCAACTGTATAACCACCTTGGTCCGGGAGTACTCATCGGTCTTCAGACTGTAGACCGGATGGTCTCGGTCGACGCAGTTTGGAATAGAACGTGTATTGTCGGTCTTATCCTCCTTGCCTACATATTCATAGATGTGAACCGTAGAGCGCTCGGCTCGATCCAGATTCCAACCTTGCGAGCGTTCTAGTTAAACATATTTTCCGCGTCCGGCGGCAGCATCCCCGCGTGCTTGTCCGGCACGTACCACTTGCGTATCATGTTAAAAAATCTTCAATATTGCAGTGGCCGGCCTCGTGGATCTGGGTCCACATGACTTGCATACGAAAAGGCAGTGGTCAGTCGGGTGGCCGCGTCTCTCGCATTTCTTGCACACCATCTTCTTCCAGCAGTTTGGACCATCATGTTTGCTCGACCCACAGTGGGAGCACTTCTGACGAGGTCGGTCCGGATCGGACTTGCTTCCGTTCCTTCCCTTTCGGTCCACCTGGTCGGACTTCGACTTGGTCTTCGGGGCAGGTCCCGCAACATAGACGTAACGATACTGGTCTTCATCCGATGAATCCTGGCTGGATTGACTTCCACTTTCCCCTTCCGATCCCGTGCTGTCTTCGGCTACGATCGCCTTGACCGCTCGGGTCGGTCTGGTCCAGGGTCTCTTGACCGGATCGGTCTGGGTCTGGGTCTTGGATCGGTAGCGACCTGATCCACCAGCACTCTTCGCTCCCATGATACGCGACTGCTGTAGCGTCCGTATAGTCTGTTCAACTTCACCCGCGTCCCTAAGACGCAGCAGAGTAAGCTGGTCCGCCAGTTCTTGATCGTCCAGGGTACTAATGTAGTGACCCACATGTTCCAGAGCAGCACCGTTCGGCGGGTTATTCTCTTTAATTGTTATGCCGGCACGAAGTGCAGCCACGTTCAACCGATGAAAATACTCGTTCGGTGTCTCTTCTCTCCGCTTCTACATATGGTGATACTTGCGGGCACTCGAAAATCCGGAGTTACAATATTGCCCTTCAAACTCTGCACATAGCTGGTCCCAGTCAGACCGGACATCCCGACCTAACTGTTGGATCCAGTTGGCAGCCGGTCCTTTCAACAAATCCCGGAAGATCAGACACTTTTCACTTTTCGGGGTCTGGTCTCGCAGGAACGCAGACTTGACCCGACCGAACCAAGACCGGGCCTTGTCTTCATCAGCATCCTTGCCAGTGAAGTCCTTGAGGTCGGTCGTCGCGGCCATAAGGATGCGCGGAATCGCAGCAGATCCAAAGTCGTAAGCAATAGTGGCGGCTAGGTTAGTCTTGCGTGGCTTGCCAGCGCCCGTACCGTCTGACCCACAGTGGTCGTCAAGACCGCCGACCGACTCCATGTCACAGTCACTTGTCTTGCTTGGTCTACGCGGTCTGGCCTGTTGCGGCTTGCGCTTCCCTTTTCCGACTTGCTTATCACTTCGAGTGGGATTGTCCACAGATGTTACCGATTCCATATCCACATCTCGGCAAACATTGGCACTTTGCTGGGTAGACCGGTCTTGGACATGTGGACGCAGAGGTGGTCTAACCCGGTCTTCCATGAAACGCTCCATCATCGTCTCAAACATGGCTTGGACGTTAGCTGGAGTCATGGGCAACGTGTTGATACCCTCCTTTTGCGGAACTGAGGCCTGTGGGGGTCGCTGGATCCCCGACTGGCAAGCAGCCCTTTGCTGCCGCACGTCCTTTTTTTTGTTCCGGCTGGGCATGGTCCACCCCCATGGTCATCCGCTCGACACCAGTCTCCAACTCGGATGAGCTGTTCGAGGCCGGTAGATATTGATAGACCGATTTGTCATCAGAACCAATGTCAACAAGCGCTGTGGAGACTTCAGAGACCTTCACTGCTGCGGTGGGAGTTGGGCGGCAAACCGCCCCCACCAGTGGGACCAAATGGTCGTGGAAGGTCGACATCGACGATTTCATCCTCCAAGTCTCGAATTCGAATAGTTTTTGGACATCGGCGGGGTTCTGCATTTTAATGCCAACCTCCGCCAACATCGCCACCAAGTTCTTCACCAACAGTAATGGGCGATCACTCTAAATCGGCTCGGTAGTGGGAACGAGAAGATGATCGGGGATCTGGAGGTTCAACACCCGAAAGACCACGTCAAAGCGAACAAATCCTTTCAGCTCAAAAATGTAATAATCTTGTTTAGGCCTTCTTCAGTGATGCCTCCATCTCCGACCTGCGACCTTCTTCGAGGTCGTATTCATCGGCCGTCATTCCCAACCCTTTCTTGGGAATCTTGGGGACCTTGGGGACCTTGGGGAGGTTGGTCTGATCGTTCTGATCAGCCTCCAAGTATTTTTCGTCTTTTAATTTTCCATCAACTTTTTATGCACATACATAGGATCAGGACCAAGGTCCTGATCCTTTCCGGGACTATAGCAGGACTTGCTATAGTCCCGATCGGCTGGGAGCCTTTTGGGGAGGAAAAAAATTATTAACCCCGATCTGGTCCTCCACCAGGACAGACCGGACATCGCCATCTTTATCGAGAACGAAGACTTAAGGTGATAGACTTTCCTTACGCCCTCTCCAGAACGATTCCAAATTCAAATCTTCAGATTCAATCTTTGATTACACCTCGCGGTGATATCCACGATCACCAAGTGATCCGGGCACGCTGACCATTGTGGTGGAGTCAAGTTCGAAATCGAATACATTTGTATCGATAACCTGACAACCACCATCGTGCCCAGCCTTCCCACTTACGGGGGGGGGTTACCCCGCGGACCTCCATTCGAAATCTTGTCCGATCGTCTGCTGCTGGCAGACGACCGGTCATCATCCAAAGACACTTGGTCCGATTCACTTAAGTTCATCTCACCTTGTGTACCCGATGGAATGGGCTAGTTACACACTCGGTGGATCGGGATCGCAGATCGATCTGATTCTGTCTTGAATATGAGACCGTGCTGGCTAGGTGTACCTAGGGCGGAACTCTTCACCCCAGGTACGTACAGACCAGAAACACTTCCAAAAGATAAATTCCAATAGGTCGATCGTCCAAACGATCTAGACCTGACCAATACGAAATAATAGAGGGTAGACCAATCAACCGGTCTCGCCCCTGACCAATATGAGAGAAGACCAAAAC
>CM047583.1:12068698-12086911 GCA_026184515.1 Peronosclerospora sorghi | reverse complement strand
CCAAATCGTACTCCCGTCGAGGGACTTCCGGTGGCCAAAGTGCGCGTGCGGCGCTTCCAGACCGGGTATAATAGGCAAGAGGGGATAATTCAACCCTCTTCCCCCAAACACTCCGCGGCGGGCGGAGGCGACTAGTGTACGTGAAAAGAATAACGGCGACCCCTTGCTGCGGTGTAAACCAAGACCAGAAGAGGTTTTTGCCACTTATTCCTAGACCAAAAGACTTTTACTTGGAAAATCCGCAACCAACCAATAATACTACCTCCCTATGGTCCCTAATGTACCCACACAAAATTATGTAAAATACCCAATGTCAGGTGACTCACCCAAGACCTGCGTTCTTGATACTCCTTGAATCTGATAGGCTAAGAAGCCCCCTTGTTTAGACCAATCGGAAACTCGACCAACTGCCTTGACCAAAAGTGACCAAATTTGTGGTACACTTCACCTCAGTTACGCCACCCCTTGCGGTCAGCTTGCTCCTTCTGCTTTTCTTGGCTTTCCGCCCTTATCGATGTGCTTTCGCACAGATACAGGGCTGACATCAGGGAATCCTCCCCCATCAAGCCCTGGGCCATACACATGTGGCGTTAATGGTACCCTCGGATTCACGAATCCGTTCACGTAAAACGGGGTAAACCCCGTAGATGCATGTACCGAATTGTTTATAGAAAATTCAACCATCGGAAGCATCTCACTCCAACTCTTTGGAGAATCCGGACATAAACTCCGGAGAATATCCTCTACAACGCGATTAACGCGTTCCGTTTGACCGTCCGTCTGCGGAAGATCCGCAGTGGACATGAGGAGCTTAGTGCCCTGCACCTTAAACAACGCTCCCCAGAATTGTTCCGTAAAAGGGGGATCCCTATCCGACACAACGGAATCGGGTAGACCATGCTGTCGAAAGACGCGGTCTAGGAACACTTTCGCTATTCCTGTCCATCAATGGACTCTGGCACCGCCGCCAGGTGAGCCATCTTGCTCAAACGGTCTACAAAGACCACTATGCCGGTGTTACCGGCCTTACCCTTCGGAAAACCGAAGATGAAATCCATAGTGATGGATTTCCAACACTCCGTCGGAACGGATAAGCTCGCCAAAGGCGCAGCTGAATCTGCAGAGGGTTTAACCCTATGACACGTCTCACAGGTGCGTATATACGCACCGACCCACTTATACATCTTGGCCCACCAATATAAAGCGCTTAAAGCGCTGTAGGTCTTATCCCGACCTAAATGACCCCCGGTAGGGGCGTCATGTGCCTCAAAGAGGACTCTATACTTCAGTTCCTCATCATGAGGAACTACCACCCGCGGAGTGTCCTCCGCGCTCGTGCTATAATATAGCAAACCGTCACAGTACCTGTAACGGTGTAAACGAGCTTTAGCTCGACTTGACAGGGTTGGCTCAGACGAGCCAAGTCCCTTTCCACCCAACGCTCTGATAATCTCCGTACACTGTGGGTCTTTCTCATACGCCTGGCGTATGAGATCCACCACAGACGTGGTGACGAATGTCGCGTGAGCGAGATAGTAGTCGGGACGACGCGACAACGCGTCTGAAAGCACGTTCTGCTTGCCAGGTTTATACTTAACTTCAAAGTTGTACTCGGCAAAGAAGGAGAGCCAACGGGCCATCCGTTGCGAGAGATGAGGCGACTTTGTCGCTGTACGTAAGGACGCGTGGTCAGTATAAACCACGAACGGCTAAGAGCCGAGTAGGTTCACCCTAAATTTGACAAGGGCATACTTCATTGCAAGTAGCGCCTTGTCATAAACGGGATAATTCCGTTCCGCAACTTTAAGCTTCCTCGACTCAAACGAAATCAAGCGTTCCCTTCCTGCATCGTCTGCTTGTAACAAAGCACATTCGATTGCGAAATCGGAGGCGTCGCAGACGACACTAAATGGTTTCCCAGGATCTGGGAGAGCAAGAACGGGAGCTTTTAACAAGCTCCCCTTTACCGCTTCAAAAGCGTTTTGGTGTTTGGTTTCCCAACACCAATCCACGTCCTTCTTAAGAAGATCGGTTAATGGCTTCGACATTTCAGCGTAGTTCTCGCTGTACTTGTGGAGATAGTTGGCTAATCCAAGCCACTTCGGTAAATCTCTAAGATTTACAGGCGAAGGCCACTCCACAATGGCTTTCACCTTCGCGGGATCCGCCCGCACTCCATCCTTACCGATGAAGCATCCGAGGAAAGGAATTTCCTCAGCACCAAAGATACATTTGGATGCGTTTGCATATAACTTATGCTCTCGCATACATTCGAGCACAGCTCGAAGGTGTATCAGATGCGTCTGAACATCAGACGAGTCGCCTTCCGCACGACTATGGACGAATATATCGTCGAAGTACGTCTGGGCGTACTTTCTATGAGGGCGGAAGAGTTGAGTCACCAAGGATTGAAAGTCGCTGGCGCATTCGAAAGCACCTGTGGTATAACAAGCCACTCCCATAGCATGCCGCTAGGCGTGATGACCGCTGTAAGCGGAATATCGGACGCTTGCATGAGCACCTGATAATACCCGTCCACCAGATCTAAGGCACTGTATACAGTACAGCCCGGCATATTGTTCTGGAGGACATCCTTCCGAGGAATCGGAGTCTGCATGGGTACCGTAGCTGCATTCAGCTTGTTATACGCATTCACAATGCGCCACTTTCCGTTCGGTTTACGAACACAAAAAGTGGGAGATGAATGGGGAGACTTGCTTTCCCGTACCATCCCTGCCTCTTCTTTACCCTTGAAGAATGCGTCGATGACGTCGCATTGCTCCTTGGGGAGAGGCCACTGCCTAGTGACGCAGTATTTGGTTCCAGGAACCGAATCGATTTCATGTCGGACTCCCCTATTCGGTGGTAACCCCATCGGCGGGTTGTCACTAATAACATCTCCAAATTCCTTTAGTAAGGAATGGTAAGGGTCCTCAGAACCGCGAGGATCTTGAGACCGCTTCGGGCATTCTATGCCTGTTTGGTTTGCACCAAAACTGACTCGTCCATAGTGGATGAGGAGTTCAACTCCTCTTCCGGACGTAATACGACAACCTCGTCGATTTCATCTGCTTTCAAAGCAGTTTCAAACTCGTTGAAGGAAATCTCCTCCAACGACAACAGTTCGCCTACCCCAGGCAACCGTTCAAGGCTTACGCCTTCTGTGACAACACCTGTCACACTATTCAGCATCCTATAGGACTGCTGACTACTGGCCTCTGGACTCACCCGAGACCCAGATGGGGGGAGTCAATTGCCCCATCTATTGGAAGCGCCTCGCGCCTATCCACAGAGGTCTCTACCTCTACCACCGGTGACTCGCCGGTCTCACCTAAAACGGCGTAGTCGGAATCATTTCCAACGTGCGAAAGAGACGAACTTCGGGTCTCTTCGCTTGGAAGCGCCTCGCGCTTAACCACAGGGGTCTCTACCCGTACCACTGGAGTCGCCTCAGAGGAATCCACCTCTGCAACTGGCAACTCACCAGTCTCACCGTTAACGGCGTGGGGATTAACCGCCAAATCCCCCTCGTTAAGGAACTCTTCCTTAACTGCATTGGGAATGATCATTTCAGACATCCCGATCTCTGGAATCTCACGCCAGAATCGCTTTTGCTATCGAGCAAAGGTGGGTTCATGACTCGCCAATGCTTCACCCGACCGCGGGTGCGTTGAGCAGCCAATGGACTTAGACTTCCAGTCTATCCATGCTCGTGGCGTTCCAGCCACTTCATGCCCAGAATGAGGTCATACCTCGAGTCCAAATCCAGGACTAGGCAACGTTCTAATCTGTCGAAGTCTGCAAACTTCAGCTTAAGGTCAATCGAGACCTTTGGTACAGAAACCTGTACACCTGTCGCAAGACGGACCGTGACAATATCACGAGAACGTGCCTCTAGGGCCTCGGCATACAGCCGACTCTTCTCAACAGAAGCCCGTCTGACATAATTGTCAGACGCTCCAGCGTCTATCAAGAATCTCCAAGGCTTATCAAAGCCTTTCACTTCCTCAAGGACTACCGGCAAACCTGGCTGGTACACCAACTCGGTGCTAGAAAGCACCGCTTCCTTCGGGGCTTTTTGCTGTCGTCCCCTACCCTGGGGCTTAACAGCACTGAGGGATCCCCCAGTAGGGCGCCCCGCACCTACTGGGAGCCGTCGTTTCCCGACGGCTTGGGGAAGGCCTTTTTCCCCACCCTTGGCCCCTTAAAGCGAATATCTCGCTGGGGGTTCCGCGGACATCTGTTCCGCAGATGATCCCTGCTTCCACACAGGAAGCATCTCAGTGGACCATGCCGCTGAAACATAGCTAAGAGCTCCGCCTCGAAGCTCTGCGAAAAAGAGTTAGTGTGACTCTTAGCGGGAGGTTTCTCCTCCGCTTCGACCTGACTAAGGTCCATGGGTTCGGGACCCACCTTAGAGGAACGGAAGTTCATCTCGGCGTTAAACGCCATCTTAAACGCCTCCTCCAGGGATTGGGGTCGGCATCGGAACCGTTCCGAACGTGCTGGTCCTTCTTTCATGCCTCCCATGATGACGGGGATGGACACATCATCCGAATACGCTTTCGCGTGCATCCCTGACATCAGGGTATTCAGTTCTTGGAGATACGTTTCCAAGTCCCTAGTGACCTGAATGCACCTCAAAAACTCCAACTGATTCTGGAAAACCCAATCAGGCGTGGCGAACATGTCCATAAGCTTTTTCTTAAGGACTTCCCAGGTTGGGAACACGCTCGTGACCGAATCCGGACACGTAAACCCCCATGTACGGGATTTTCCCGTGATATGGGTCAACGCATGTCCCACCTTCAAGTTATCAGCGATCACATTCGCTGTGGCGAAGGCCGTTTCGACCTCTCGCAACCACACGTAAAGGTTGTCACCCTTCTCTCCGGTTAACTCCTTTATCTTAAACGATAATGGGGGCGCACCCCCGTGGAACGACTTCCACCTAAAACTCGCCTCATGGGCGATGAGGGCATTGACCCTTGCCTTTACGGTTTCAAGGCCCTGCTCCACTAGATGGCGCATGCCAGCCGAACCCAGTAAGAATAACAGGCCTGTTAAAGGCTTCCTGCTGGACGAGGGTCAACCTATCCCAATCGTCCTGATTCATCCCTTGCAGAGGATGTCTTAGTCTACCAACACAGGTGTTGGATTGACTACAAGTGCTACCAGATGTAGCCGGTGCGTATACGCACGGTGCGGCTAGCTCACAGAGGAATACTTTTCCTTAAAGCGGCGTTCGCCGCTACTTAGCCGATACGCCCTTATAAAGGGCTTAGTAGGAGAGAGCTCTCCTACTCGGAGCCAAGATTCCCGGGTTGGTTTACGGTAGCATTTGCTAGTGCCTTAACGGCAAGGATCACTTACTAAGGGTGTAGCTAAAGGGAGGGCTCCCTTTACGCTACCGCACTCACTACACGCGCGACCGGTTGAGGTCGTGCGTCTGTAGATAATAGAGTGAAATGTAAACTGAATGTATATTTAATATACAATTAGCCTAAATTAATTTAAACTAATATAAACTATATGTAATACTAAGTAGAACTTACCGAATTCGTACCTAGCTAAAATGTAGTGTACACCACCTGTGTACCGACACGTGGATGGCTGACACACCACCCCCTAGGGCTTCTGCCCTGATAACCAATGGTTCAAAACCCTTCGAACCGGTCAATACTGACCCCAACCGTAGTGTACTCACGTACACCACCAACTAAATCTGACTCGAATGTAACCCTGTTACATAGCCGATCCCAGTCAGATCGGACATCCCGACTCAACTGTTGGATCCAGTTCGCAGCCGGTCCTTTCGGCAGATCTCTGAAGATCAAACACCGTTCCTTTTTTGGTGTCTGATCCCGCAAGAAAGCAGACTTGACCCGACCAAACCACGATCTGGCTTGCTCCTCGTCGACGTCCTTGCCAGTGAAATCCTTGAGATCCGTGGTCGCAGCCATGCGAATGCGTGGTATCGCAGTAGATCCAAAATTAAAGGCGGTCGTAGAGTCTAGATTAGCCCTGCGCGTTCTGCCCACACCTGCACCGTCTAACCCATAGTGGTCATCCGGATTGCCGATCGACTCCATGTCGAAATCGCTGTTTTTGCTTGATCGGCGCGGTCGCGCTGGCTGTGGCTTGCGCCTTCCTCTGCCAAATGGTCTGCCACCTCGGGTAGCCTTATCCGTTGATGACACTGAATCCATATCGACATCCCGGCAAGTATTGACATTTTGCCGGGAAGATCGGTCCTGGGCATGCGAGCGCGGAGGCGATCGGCATTGGTCTCCCATGAAACGCTCCATCATTGCCTCAAACATGGCTTGGACGTTAGCTTGGGTCATGGGCAGCGTGTTGGCATCCTCCTTTGGAGGTACTGAAACCTGTGGGGGCTCCTGGGGCCCCGACCGGCATGCAGCCCCATGCTGCCGCACGTACTTTTTATACTCCCATGGGGATATGGTCTGCCCCCATGGTCATCCGCTCAACACCGACCTACAACTCCTATGAGCTATTAGAGGCAGGTGGAGACTGATACAACGACTTATCGTCGGAGCACACATCATCGTATGATGCCGTGACTTCAGCGGACTTCAATGCCACGGTGGGAGTTGGGCGGCGAACCGCCTCCACCAACGGCACCAAATGATCATGGAGGGTCGACATCGACATCTCCAACTTCCAAGTGTCCAGATCGAACAGTTTCTGCAAGTTGCTGAGGTTCTTCACTTTTATGCCAACATCAGCCAACATCGCCAAAAGGTTCTTCACCAATAGCAACGGCCGATTGCTTTGGATCGGCTCGGTGGTGGGTCCGAGAAGGCGATCAGGGATCTGGGGGTTTAAGATCTGCATGACCTGGTATTCACCAATAAATTGCTTTAGCTCGTGGATGTAATACATCCTGGTCAGGTCTTCTTCCTTGATAACCCCATCCCGACCTGCGAATTTTCTTCCAAGTCATCTTCATCGGGTGGCATTCCCAGCCTCCGCTTGGGGACCTTGGGAAAATGGATCGGATCGTTCCGATCAGCCTCCAAGTCGTTTTCATCTTTAATTTTCTTTTCATCAAAGCATTCATTCAAATGCATAGGAACAGGACAAAAGTCCTGATCCTTTCCGGAGCTATAGCAAGACTTTCTAGTCCCGATCGGCTCCGGTGGGAGCCTTATAGGTAGGAAAAAACTTATTAATCCCGATCTGGTCCTCCACCCGGCCAGATCGGACATCGCCATCCTTATCGACAACGAGAACATAAGGCGATAGCCGTTCCTTATGTTCTCTCCAGAACGATTCCACATTTAATTCATTATAATCAATTCTTCGCGAGATATCATCGCGGTGATATCCATGATCACCAAGTGATCCGGGCACACGCACCATTGTGGTGGAGTCAAGTTCAAAATCGAACACCGTAGTGTCGAGAACCTGACCACCATCGTTCCCAGCCTTCCAACTGACGGGGGGGGGTACCCCGCGAACCTTCGCCTACGATCCGATCTGATCGTCCGCTGCTAGCAGACTACCGATCATCAGCATAGGACGCCTTGTCCGATTTCTGCGTCTCCAGCTCACCTTGTGTACCCGATGTAATGGGCTGGTTAAACACTTGGTGGATCGTCGCTGTGAATTGATTTGGGTCTTAAAATGTGAGACCGTGCTGGGTAGTGTACCCTGGGCGAAGCTCGTTACCCTGGGTACGGTCAGACCAATTATACTCAGAGTAAGTCTACTCCAAAAGGGCAGATCGCTTAACCGATCGTAGAGCCCAACCAATACGAGAAAAAAGACCAATATTCCAATATGGAAATCCAACGAGAACGTAACACACTCCACGAACGATATCTCCACGTAACAATCCAAAAACTTGCTTACACGTTCCAAATGTGTGTGACTTGGGTTTGCCAAGCCGACCAATGCGTACTCCCGTCGAGGGACTTCCGGCGGGCAAAGTGCGTCTGTAACGCGTCCCGGCCGGGTATAATGAGCTAGAGGGGATAACTCGACCCTCTTCTCCCAAACACTCCGCGGAGTGCAGAGGCGACTAACGTACTTAGCAAAGATGCTAACGACTTCCTTGTTGTGAGTTAAAAGGCCAAAAAATAACTAACCAATCCTATCTCCCTACGGTCCCCAATATGAACAAACATGAAAAATGTAAGTACACGCAATATCATGTGACTTACCAAAATCTGTGTTCTTGACACTTCTCCCACACTATGGGCTTAAAAGCCTCCTTGATTTTCACCAATCCGATCACCGATAAGCTGATCGGCGTGCCGCTGACACAAAGTGACAGAAACTCTTGAATCCGCTTCACCACAGAGGCCCTGCGGATCACAACTTACGTTGTGATCCGCCAATTACATATGTATATGATGATCCGGATTGGAAGCCGGTGGTGAAATACTACGACCCGGACCGACGGAAGGCGTTGCTGAAGGCGCCTGGTTCCGAGAGCGACTAAAGTCGATCAAGTATGGCGCCATCAGAATCTGATCTGGCAAGGACGTTTTATATGAAGGAACTGAGGAATTGCTTATGGACGGATTCGATCATGAGCCTACTCAAGGTCACGATCAGCGAAAGCTGAACGGACCAGTCGATCAACCAGTTACGGATGGGACTTGATCCAGATGAGCCGGTTGACCCGCCTCGATCAGCTACGGTTGCGTCGGCGTACACTGGATTGCCTTATAATCAACAGCCGAATTCCAGGATCAGGATGTCTGAGATCGCGATCAGGAGCCGAGTGTAAAGGGTCCGACCCTTGATCACGAATTTGAACGATCTATTGCAAGAGATGAGCCTGATCAAGATATACGGATCAACAATGTTTATTGATTGAGGAAGAAGTGATCAACCAGCTAGCCCTATCCATAAAACTTACAACGATGCTGGAGAGTGCAAAGGGTGCGGACTGGCTCTAGCTCAAAGTCCAAGCGATCGAGACGTTCCAACGGGTGCTCGAATGGTCGCTCGTCACCGCGACGCGCTAGACCGCCTGGCACACCTTCTTGCACACGGTTCACAGCTTTGCCAATGAACCCGCCATGGTCGGACGCGAAATCGGCGTGAAACGCACGCGTCCACGGTCGCTCGACGTGGTCTACTCGTGGTCGCAACATGCCGTGCGCGTCCGTCGCAACGCGCGACGCTTGATCCAACTAAGCTTTTGTGCCTGCGAAGGCGTCGTGATTCAGGCCCGCACGACTCCCTTGCTCCACGCATTCCATCTTGCCGTCGTGGCACCCGGAGGGGTCGTCGCCCATGTCCGGAACTCGTGGAGGGCCGCGGAACTCTGTCAGTGTATTTCCCCACGTCCAACGCGACGCTCGTCGTGGTCGATGCGCTCGAGACGCTCGCGGACGTGCCCGACGCCCAGCGACCCCGCGTTCGGGCCGTGATTGTACTCGATGGAGGGGCCACGGAGGCCGCCATGGCCGTGTTGCGCGCGGGCCTGAGTTGGGTGAGCTGCTGACGGTCGATGGTGACGCCTCATATTCGAGTCCCCCGCGACTGCTACTGACCCTTCACTTTCAAGGATACGACGTCATGCTTGTGCCGCTCCTGATTGCCAACGTCCCATCGATGAACTTGTGGGAATATTGGATGACGTGTACTTCGGGGACGCCCTCACGCTCAGATACCACAGCGGCCAAGCCATTGATGGATTTTATAGCCGAAGGAGCTGACAAAAACTTGAACAAGTGGCGCTTTCGCTTGCGCGTCGTGCTTTCATTGTGTGCGGCCTATCTTTGTGGCGACCGACAGAGTGCAGCCATGCAACAGGCGCTTCGTGTCGTGTGGAATAAACTGCGCCATGGGCTTGGGACATCGGAGGAGTCGTGAGGTGCGTTCATTGATCTCTTGAGTGAAGTACTGCATTGGATTGTGGACGCCTGTTCGCAAAACGCTATGCTCAGCGCCGAGCTGGTGCATTTCTTGCTCAAGTTGCAGCGAAAACGTGGAGGGAGCAGTCGCAGGAAAGCGTCCGAAAAGCCGCTGGCAATTTGAGTCGATCGAAGATACAAACCACTCACCATGCACGGAGGTGTAGCGTCTAATGGACAGTGCAGACCAATCTTTGAATATTTCGGCATCATTGGGTGATAAGAGCTCACTTAAGAGCGCGGACTTTGATGAACCTAACGCTTCATTTGCCCAGACTACGACGGACCAAATATTTAGGACCTCAAACAAAATGAGAAAAAAGACGAAGTGGACAAGAAAGATGCGCAGCTACTGGAGCCTGTGGTCTACCAATCAGTTTGTCAGGGGTTGTTATACGTCAAGGGCGTGTTGGACCAGTCGACTGAATTTGTGGATGTTGATCCCCGGTTCACAACCATTGGGGACTTGAAACAGGCACTTTGTGACCGCAAAAACTCGACAAATGACTTAGGATTTTCAGCGAAAGATGTTTGTGTTATGTTTGGTGGTCAAGTTGTGGAAGATGCGTGGCTTGTTGTGAACTGTGGTGTTGGTTTCGAAGGGGCCATATACATTGTTCAGGCTACTGCAGTGGGAAATAGTTATTTGAGTCGAAGCAATAGCCTTTTTTATGCAGGAACAGCATCTGGTAGATCAACTGGATAACGACCAGTTGATGAACCCGTTGGTGAGTTTTAATCATTCATTGTCCGTGAGTAGTGAGCCATGGACCAGTGGAGACTTGTTCTCGCGTCATGTACGACTGGGAGAAGCTTCATTTACAGAAATGACGGCCGGTTTCTACGAAAAGTTAGAGAAGGTGCAGGACATAGATCTGTATTGTGAAGAACTGCTGTGTGGATATATCAACGTGCTACAGACTAGATTAAAGAAGCTTGAGGAATTGCTATCAAATAGCAATAGAGCTTGTAGAGTGTCTACCACGACCCAGAAGCGGCTAAAAAGCGATATGAAGGAACTGCATGACGAACGCAATACTTGGCGACTATTGTTTGAATTGCGGAAAGCGTGCCTCGGGAATAAAGAACTGGCTGAAGGAGGGGACCGTTTGATGAATTTTAGTGCAGGGATGAAATAGTTACGATTCGAGACGCTAGAAGATGACGCGGTCCGTCTGCTGGGAAGATTTAATGAAACGTTCAAGATCCAGAAGGCGGTAAAAGCATGGCTGGAGAACATGGCGATGGAGAAGACGATTAACATTGGTTACAGAGGTAAATCCAGTGGATCACGAACGTTAAAGGCGATGCGAAAACAGATATTACCGGGAAAAAAGTCCTCATGGACCCTGATGCCGTGCTGCGCGAGGGGGACGTTCATATCCTTTCTGATGACATGGATGGCGAGGCAGAATTAATGAAGGCTGTTTGGCTGTACATTCGTGCTGGACGATTGAATGATGCCATTGAACTATGCATACGATTGCATCAGTCCTGGAGAGCAGCAAGACTGTCGAGTGGCAATCCTATCGGCGCCACTGAGACAAACGAACGCAAAAATTCGACCTTTGAAAGAGGGGGAAACCCATTACGCGCACGTGGATGTCAAGCCCTGGCTCGAGCAAAGTATCGTCGACGCGTCGCTGGCCAAGTGTCTGCCGTGAATCTGTGACTACCTCTCGATGATCTCGCTCGATCGCCTCTCGCTCCGCACGCGGTACTTTGAGCACGTGCTCGTCTTGTTACAGCTCGTGCATCGATCGCCACGATTGGATGCCCTGGGCGAGACGGGCATGTATCTAGCTATGCAGATTGAAAAGATGTTGTAGCTCCTGGACGTGGATATGTTTGATGCGAAATCGTGGGACAAGTGGCGACATGTCGTGTAGATGGAGATACAGAGGGTTCTGGCATGTTCCGAAGGCGTGGAAGGACAAAATACGCTCCCGTTCTTGTACAGTCAAGTGCTCTTGCAAACTTGTGTGAGTGAAGTGGACGATCTGCGTGCGTTCTTACAGACGAAAGTGCAAGAGCGTCGTCTCTGCGCGTCGAAAGAGACGCCGAACGCTGTCGTTCCGCTCCGGAACCTCCGGCCGTTGCAAGAAAACACGACGAGGACCGGACCGTAAGCGCGCGATTTGTTGGCGACGCGTTGTTTAAAGTCCAGCCGACGACGAAACCCGTCGTGGACTTTGTCGTCGCCAGTGTCACGACGGACGTGTGTGCTTATGTGCTCACGCATCTTGTGACGCCTCGCGCCTACCACCTCGTCGCGCGTTGCGTGTCCCGTGGCCTTGGGCGCAACGTGTCCCACGAGACGCGGGATGCTCGCGTTGCGTCGAGCCAGAAGCTCGTGATGGCGCGCACGTATCCGGAAGCCCACGCGAAGTTTCTCGCAGCGCTCGACGCTGCCATGAAGCTCGCGGACGCCCGCCTCGAGTCGGCACTGCCATCGCTCTTATCTCCGTCGTTGCCTCGTTCCATCATGCGGGCGGTGGTGGAGATTGCGCGAGAACGGACGTGATTGGCTTTAACCACCCCAGGCTCGTGTCCTTCTGGAGCGCGTTTTGTCACGCGACGCTACTTCTCGACACTGGAAGCAACGGCGGAAAGCCACGATCTTGCTCTTGTGTATGTGTGCCGAGGGATTGATGACCGTACGACCCTCCCCGTCCTGGCAGCTCGTGTTCCAGTCGTCGGCCGTGGTAGTGAACGTGTGAGAATTGTTACACCCTCAGCGGTGACGGCTTGGAAAACTTGGACGAGTTATTCTACCGCGTGCATGTGACAAGATTGGCGACAAAAGGCGAACATGGCGGTGCATGATTTGATCTTGAGCTTGTTTGAAGCCACGAGTCCGTCGTATACCATGGGTTGTCTGATGGCGTCAATGCCGAACGTTCGCTTGCCGCTGGCGCATTTGGAGGCGCTGGTAGTGCTACTGGATGGTGTCCAGGACTTTGGTGTCGCAATGTGCCATCCACGCGCGTTGATGTAGTATGCGAAGGGACCTCAAGGCTTAGACTCGTCGAATCCCAAGGTTCGGAGTGCCGCGATCCCTATTAAGCGGCATGTACTCGCAGCTCGGTTCTGCGTTGCTTCCCATCTTGAATCTCGAGAGCTGGAAACCAGCGTTAGCGGAGACGGTCAGGGCTGCGTTTGACAAGGCAGGGTATGATCCCGCCAAGGCGCATGCGAGTGGCAAGCGACGGGTGAAAGACCAGGAGGACACCGCGCCGTCTCGCGACGATGCGGCAGCGCTCTTTGGTCGCGTGGATGTAATCAGTCATGTGACCAAGGAGCTCTTGGACAAGAACGAGAGCGACAAAGGGGCGTGGAAACAGAGCAGCGAAGCCCTGGACACGATCCAAGCCATTTGTGAACGTGCGGGCTGCGCCATTGCCTTTACGCGTCCAGTAAAAGACATGGTGCGGCTCTTGGAAGCTCGTTTAAGTGATGCAAACGCGAATCTCAAGGTCAAAGCGGCGAATGTGTTGGCGACGGTCGCGACGAGTGTAGGCCCAGAGATTGCCAAGATGTCGAAGCTGCTTAGACCGAATTTAATTCTGGCGTGGCCGACAACAAGAAGGCCATGCAAGCCGCGGCACTTCACGCGCTGCATCAGTGGGTGCGTCATAGCGGCAAGACATCGACGCTGTGTGTCGAGAGTCTGCTGGTTCCGCTGTCGGAAGGGCTGTGGAATGCAGTACGGCGCGCGGAATTGCTGACCTGGGCCGTGGAACATGTGCGCTGCCCGATCAATAGGGCCTGATCGATGATGTTGCGATTGGCAGGCGGTGACTACAAACGATGAAGTCACGGTGGATGGATGGCTAACGGCCTGATCGAACTTGATCGACAGATGGAAAGGAAGGGGTGATCGATGGGTGCCAACGGTGCCAACGACATGATCTATGGTGAAGTACAGTCTTTATTTACGTGTGGTGAAAGTAGAGTCTTTATTTATGACATGAAGAAGATGATCTGCGGCTGGTATTACTCCATGGTATATTCTTCACGCCAAGACCCTTAATATTAGCGCGATGATGTTTTTTACGCTGGTGATTCCTTCAAACACTGAATTTTTAGAATACAAAAGCATTTACCGACCTTTTAATGGAGATTATCTGCGCGATACTACGCTTCGGGAGATGACTCGAAGCGACCCTATTGGAAGAAAATGCGGATAGTCACGTACGTTTTCGAGAATCGGCGCTCGACTTGATTTCGCTTGTAACACATCGAGCGTCGGACTTGGTAATTAACGAGGCCACGGACCCGACCGTGAGAAAGATTAAAAAGGCGAGCATTGTGGCGAACACAAAGATCTCGTATGATGATACGGAGCTCCTACGATTGATTCACGACTATCTTGTGACGAAAGAGATGCTTCATGCTGCGTCCGCCCTCGTCATTGAAGCGAAGATCCCAGTAGAACGACCACCAAAAGTCCGTTAATGCTTTGCCAGTCGCGTCGAGGATCAACTCGCGTGTCTCCATGAGCAAGTTCGGAATGGTGATTTTTGAGCCGACACCGCGAGTACGTTGCTGAACGTATTTACGCCACTGACGAAGCGAATTATACTCGATGAGCTCGAGGAAATCGTACAAGTACACCGCGTTGGACATAACCTTGGCCATCTCACGCTTCTTATCAAAGGGGAAACCACCGGGTATGGTGTTGTGATTGGTATACCGTCAAGTTCACCATGAGTTTCGTCGCCAATGGAAGTAAATATTGGCTCATTGTGGCCATCAGCTTCCACGTAAGCCTGCACACGGACTACATAACCGGTAGGGTTTTCAGCAACAAGGCGCACAGAAATTGCAGGTGCTTCGCTATTGAAACGTGCAATAATCTTGTGTTGCACCGTCGTCACACCCAGCTGCTCCAAGCGTTCAGCATACCGGTATGCCAGAATGCGGATCACCCCCTCGAGATACTGTGGGTCTACAATCGCTTGTGGCAGGATATTCAGGTAAAAGTGGTTATTTTTCGTCGGCATGGACGACTTCTTGACCAAAGGATTGTCCATATTTACTTCCAATGCGTTCAGAACGTCAACTAGCGAGCGCTCGGGGCCTGGTATGTGTCGTATTGCGATCTAAGACCGCTACAATCGTGATCCAGTTGGCGCACGATAGCACGGAAGAAGATGCGCTGGAAACGGTTGGTCACGATATGCGAATCATAATCCTTCATCTTTGCCAAGTACAAATGCACATTCTTGTTCTCAGAAGTCAACGGGGTCACACTATAGTTCTGCAGACGACGCAGCTCCAGCTTGTAGTCAAGTGTTGCTTCAATGAGTCGTAAAATTATATCTTCGCTGTAATTAGGGCGGCCAGGGAACGTGTAAATGTTTGGATACAGCGCCATATCAGCGTTGTGCACAGATACGTTTTCAATATTTTGCGGACGCACTGAGAACACACTAGACGGATGTTGTGCGCGCGCAAATCTTGATCCACCAACTTTAGATAGGCTTGTGCGTTTTCCAGCAGAGCTGTCTCTTCCGTGGGTTCGTTCACCAAAAGGACGTGTAAAACGTTCATGAGCGGATCCTTACGCACGGACAAGGTCTTTTATGCCAAAGGAAACAGATTCATGATGTCGATAAACGCATTTTGGAAAGCCATAAAATTATCAAGACGAACTATAACACCATGGCGTTAGAAATTCGGAGAGATTTTATGGTAGCTCTCAACAGGTTTCGGCAGCTTCTTCTCCACAGATTCTTGTATATGGCTGCTTTCTTCGGAGTTATGCAAGTCATGCAAGCTAGCGGAGCTTGTTGCGACGTAACAGACTTTCTAGATCGTCATAGCTCTCGGCGGGGGCGACTACAACGGCCAACGCATTGACAACTGGCGACTTAAATTGGAACGTTTTCGCGAAGACGTCGTTAAATGAAATGGTCTCGATAGATTCAATGACTAAGGCACGTCAAATAACCAAGTTACCAGACTGTGAAGACGAACTATCAGCATTGCATAAGGAATTCAAGACATAGACGCAACTTACTAACACAACGGTGGATTCGTTCATGGCAGCCAAGCCAACGAAAATTCGTGCACCTTGGTATCATACTCAACAACAAAGGGAAGCTAGAGCACATGATATAACGAGGCAAACAGACTGTGAAGATGAACTGTTATAATTGCATAAGGGAGTCAAGACATAGGCGCAACTTACTAGTACAACGGCGGGTACGTTCATGACGGTGAAGGCAACGAAAAGTTATGCGCCCTCGGCTGCTCCAGTTGATCGGCTTGGGTATTCTCGATTATTTTCAAGTGGTTAAGTATTTTATTTTGGAAAAGATATTTTCAGCCAATCAGAGGCGACCTGCGACGGCCACCTCGCGACGGCCACCTCGCGACGGCCACCTCGTGGCTAATTTGTTTGTGATTGGTATGAATGTGGAAAAATAAGTGGAATTTTTGACCAATCAGGAGCGACATGCGACGGCCACCTCGCGACGGCCTTCTCACGGCTAATTTGTTTGTGATTGGTATGAATGTGGAAAAATAAGTGGAATTTCTGACCAATCAGGAGTGACATGCGACGGCCGCCTCGCTCAATCAGATTACAGAGGGTTTCTGAAGTAACTGTCAAAGATGATCAATCAGGTTACAGAGGGAATCAGTGGTAGCTCTCAAGGATGATCAATCAGGTTACAGAGGGCCTCAGCGGTAACTGCCACGTATTGAAGTCAGCGCTGAAGTAACCAAAAAGTACTGGGTGAAAAAAGTGATTGATGTTGATGTAGGAGGTAGTAATACTTAATAGAACGAAATTTCCCCTGAACTACCCAGATCTCTGGCGGCCCTCAAAAACCTTTCTTTTTTTTACTCTATACAAAAATGAAGTGTAACACAAGGAAGTCGGTGAGCACACGCCCTAGTGAGTGGAGCAGCAGCCATTTGAAGTGCGCTAGTGTTGGGGGCATCCCGGAACAGCCTTTTGAAGTGTACCCCAGTGTGTTTGACTGATTTGTTGGTTCGGACGAAAGTATTAGTACCCGGGAAGTTAAACAAGGAGGACTGGCTTATTACCTCTTTGTGTTGTTAGTTAAGTGGAATTAAAATAATTTTCAACCCCTTCACGACAAATCGATCATGACCCGAGGAAAGGAAGGGGAGATTGATGGGTGCCAACAGGGTCCGATATGATCGATCGTGACCCGACAAAAAGAAGAGATGATCGAGGGCAGCCAACGGCATGCTCGATCCCCGCCCCAACCGCTGTACGGATGTGACGCGGCTCAGGGGCGGCTGTGGTAAAGTGTTCCATAAAATTGGGCCTAATTAGGGGTGTGACAGTAGGCACAACCGGGTGAGTAATTGCGTGTACGATTGTGTGTACCACTGTGTACACAGTGGTATGTACAACTTTGGTGTACATGGACAGGACATAGACGGGACATCGTGAGATGGGACGATTACGTACAGTTACCTAACAACAGCAATGAACAGCGACGAACGACGGATAAATCAGGTCGACTGGTCGACGGAGGACGCTGTAATGGGTAGTTCTGATTGGTGGATATTAGGTAATTGGTAGTTTTTAGGATTTAAGCAATAATAAAGTTCTGTTTGTGCGTCCGATCGATAAGATCACTGAGGTGGAGGCGTGATCTCCTCGCGCCTCCCTCTCTTTTGCATACGCACCCTTTACGTCCCGAGCGGGAGCACGTAGTGCATTTTTTAGCCCACCGGCAGACGTAAAGGTCTGGGTAACTCACCCTCAACTCCACCCGCTGTGTCAGCGGTTCTTTCGTAAAGGTTTTTGGTATTGGGGAAAGTGATTGAGCCTAGTGTTCTCACCTCTTCCCCCATTGGTCCAAGTTTTTTGGCCCCTATAGTTCGGCTGCTCTAAGCGCCCCATGGGAACTCTAGGTGGGTTTTAGTGGAAACCGTCGATCAGCCCGTCGCTGATCGACCCTCCTCTTAGGATTAAGCTTAGAATACATAGTATATTGGGTGTTCTATTAGGGGGATAATCTTAAGAGGCTCGGCGATAGGGTGATGAAGATTTACGCTGTCTGATCAAGTACCCATCCACCGATCACGACCAAGATCGACTATCTGCAACCCGCAACCTGCGATCACCTGTTCGCAACTTGCGTCGATTCGTGGGGAATTAATTGGACCGATCCGCGTTCCTGATCATCGACTGTTTGCGCCTGATCAATCCTGATCAAGCCTGATGATCCCTGATGATCCCTGATCATCGATCAGGCCTCGATCATCGAGTATTGTGGTGTAGTCAAGTTCAAAATCGAACACCATAGTGTTGAGAACCTGACCACCA
>CM047583.1:11997941-12068688 GCA_026184515.1 Peronosclerospora sorghi | reverse complement strand
GAGGGACTTCCGGCGGGCCAAGTGCGTCTGTGACGCGTCCCGGCCGGGTATAACAAGCTAGAGGGGATTACTCGACCCTCTGCTTCCAAACACTCTGCGGCGTGCAGAGGCGACTGATGTAAAGTGTGAAGAAACGACTTCTTGAGTGTTAAAGGATGAAAATTAACGACTAACCAAAACTATCTCCCTATGGTTCCCAATATGTACACACATGAAAATATGTAAGTACACGCAATATCATGAGACTTACCAAAATCCGTGTTCTTGACACCCCTCGCACACGATAGGATTCAAAGCCTCCTTGATTTCTACCAATCCGATCGCCGATAATCCGATCGGTGTGCTGCTGACGCAAAACGACCAAAATTCTTGAGTCCGCTTCACCACAGTATCGACCCTGATCATCCCCTGATTGTTGATCAGCAGCCCTGATCATTGACTATTGGTGCCGGATCAAGCCTGATCGCACCTGATCGCACCTGATCGACACCAGTCTACTCGTTACGAATTACCCCAATCTTGCACCAAGGAATTGCAGAGTGACATCCCCACCACCTGGATAGCGACCCACGCCCAAGCCGTCTGGTACACAAGGTGAGCAGGAACACAAGCAGTCACAGGACAACCGGAGGACCCCCTTCGTTAGTCGGCAGTCCGGGCGCCGTGGTAACGCCTGATCAATCTTCAAAAGCTTTGATCAGCCGCTCCACCACAACACCAACCGTAGATGCTAGACTTGTACGAAAATTGCGCATGACCGCCGCACTTGCCGAGAACCCCATGCTTGAAAGCGCTTGAAGCACTCTTGTAGCTCTTGTTTTGTTTATGTCAATGAGCTCGTCAAATTCATTCATATATAGTCTCTCTTATAGACAAGGATATAATGAGGGGGGATTGTCAATTTACCCGGGGGGCATTCTGTGAATAAAAACATTTGGGGGTATTCTGTGAAATTCCGCTCAGAAGGGGGTATTCTGTGAAAAATTCTCATAACTTTTCTACGACCTAGAAATCTAAAATCTGTATTAGGGGGTGTCAAACATCAGAAATCTGGTGGAATTTCAGTGGGCAAAAATTGGAAAAAGAGAGGATGAGATTAGGACCTTATTCCACTTTTAATGTTATTTACCACCTCTGGTGGTGGTGAATAATATTTGGCCTAATCTCACTTGAATCTCCGCTGTTATTCCATCTTAAAATTCCAAGAAAACAGAAGCAAACACAAGTAGAGGAGCCGACATTTACTCGGTCATCAAAGTTTAATCATGAAGTCCAATGTAAAAGAAAGCAGAGCGAGAGCAAAGTTGCGTCAACTCATAAAAGCTCGAGGTCTAGGCACAACGTACTGCAAACCTCGCAACATGTGGTATCGGATACATATGACTCGCCGCTACGTGAGCGTTCACGACGTTCACGTAACAATCATAGACGCAGCGAAGAACGTAGTCGTAAGCGATCAACATCACCTTACTCTAGAAAGAGTGTCACACGCGATGATCGCAGACGTAGAGGTTCATCTCGATCAAGTTCCCACTCCCGTGTCCCCGAACTCGAGACAAAATTCGCCAGCGTCGGTGTCGAAGGTCAAGCAAGATCCCGCGATAGGTCAAGTGAGAGTAATTGTCGTCGAAAGGCTTTTTGCGACCATTTTCATGACCGTAAAACTTATGGAAATCGACGATCATCAAGTTCAGACACCGCGAGTGGACACTGACATCGTCAGACACAACAAGACCAAAGCCAAATGTTTGTGGTTCTCTTCCTCCCCTGCTGGAAAGTTACCGAGCGGACAAAGTACCAGAACACAACGAAGGCGTGAGATGTTATGCGATGATTGCAGCAACATTAGAGCCCTATGTTGACTGTTACCTCGCCTAGATATTGTTGTCCGTTGGGGAAGCAAAGATGGCGCTAATTAGAGTACAGCAAGGTGCTAGCGGAGATACACAGAAATCTGCCCAGGTGATGGTGTCATTTAGGCTCAATAGTCTAGGTCAACTTCGACTCGACCCTCCCCATATCTGACACATTAGTATCAACGCCCGCATTATCACTCGTATTATCTGGCTGAGTACAAAGTGTGTTCTTTGGTGCATTAGCAGCACATTTAACAGCAGTTGACTGGAAGACTGTTTCACCAAATATAGCATCACTATGATCTTTGCCATCGTTTGAAGCAGGCTTTGTCAATTCACTTTGAAGATCTCGTACTTCGTTGGGGTACAATTCTTTCTGAAGGCAACTTTGTACACTATTAACATAAGAAGGAGAGGTCGCAATGATCGACTTCATCGTCGTGTCATACCAGTCAATTCCGGGGCCGCATTGTCATCGACTGAAGTACTATTGCTCTCTCGTGTCACTTTTCTTGGACCGGACAAATGCTTAATTTCTTGGTTGGAAGAGCTACCTGGACTTGCTATTATCGATGTACTTTTAGTAGTAGCAGGTGTATTCATAACCGAGCTCTTCGCAATATCACCAGGAGGCTTTCAGCGTAATTCCGGCGTCTTGAGTGGTCTAATGGAAAGAAGTTCGCGTAACTGACTTGTGCTCGACAGCTGGTTTTCGTAATCGCATTTTCTTTCTTTTAAAAGTGGATTCTCCAGCTCGATTCCTTCGCACTCTTTTCCGTTTCACACGCACTCTTTCTTCGTCACTTTCATCAATTAAAAGACTCACTACTTCAATTTCGTCTTCCTCTGAATCTTCATCCTCCATCGGAGAGTAATCGCTGCTCATGCTGTCACCCTTATCACTGTCTCTGCTAGAATTGGTACCATCAATTGACTTCAATTGAAGCAACGCCTGCCGTTGCTGTTTTTCTGACGTCACACCGAACCGCTTGGTCTGTTTACGCTTGCATCGCATACTTTCTTTGCGCCGGATAATCTCCGGGTCACGGTAGCCTGAAACCCAACCCAACATTTCTTTGGCTGCTTCATTTTGCTGCTTCATCGCAGAGGATTCTACCCGCTTCGTGTTTGGAGCTTGAGGACTCTTGGATAGCACCTGATGCATATAATTTGACTGATCTGCTTCCACTTGCACTCCGTCTCGAACCGCATTGTTCATGTCTACAAAACTTTCCAACAAATGAGGCGGAGTGCCCTCTTCCGTCTTTCGTTCCGCATGTGCCTCTCGATCTACCCGACCAGCTATCGTTGTATAACGAACAATTTCCTCGTCACTAAAGCCGACACCAGGTTACCCCGTAGTTATTGCGCGTGATATATTCTGAAACTGCAGCTAAGAAAGACGTGTGAACATCCCGCAGCAGTCTGTGATGCTGCTCGTACACGATTGACGATTTTTTGTTTTTACGGCAGTGCAGTTCCACTACCCTTGCACTTGTTATCTCAGGTGTGTCGGACTATGAAACGGGTAATAACAGCTGAACTACGGTCCAAATAATATCTCGAAAACTCATCCTTAAAAATTGATATAAACCTGCTGAAGTTTCTAATGTTTGACACCCCCTATTATATCCATCTGAATACGAATTAAACATAATAGGGGGTTTCAAAGTTAGGCGATTTCGGCTAATTTTTGTAAATGAAATGGTCGACCATTTGGTAGATTTTTCGTCCATTTCGGAAATCGACTAGCTCGGATCTAGTCGATTTCGTTTTGGCGAAATGGAGGATTTTCTTTCTCGAAATCACCGCCATCTACCTAACCCCAGGCACACGTGTCAACCAAACAACCTCCTCCTTTGGCACGTCACAATGGAATCGCACCAGCGCTACCACATTGCGCATTGAATCTTTTGGGAGAACGCAGAAATAAAAGAACCGGAAGCGTTCACACATTTCACGGCCAAAGACGTAGCTGCTGAAGTGTGGAGACCGCGCGACTCGAATTTGAAGGAATATGTGCTGGCATACACAACGGCGCTAGAGGCTAACGTTAAGTTCACATTGTGCATCTAGCCAGATCACTGCCTAATTGGCTCACATGAGCACAACATTGTACCAAAGGTTCATGATGCTGCGTTGGAATGATCTAAGGTGTCATTAAAGCCTCTCCAATACGTCATGAAGGGCTGCAACCCGTTCACCTAGCACTACTCGGCGCTTAAGGCCAAGTTTCAGCTGCCTTATGATTCGGCTACAAGCTATATAGATTGCAACCGTTCGATAAGTTTGCCGTGTTCATGTACATATGCTGGTGTCCTACTTTCGGTTTATTAGCTTGAATTATCCCTTAAACTCGCTGATAAGTGGTTGTTTGCGGTGAGGCCGTTTCGCACTATGTCAATTAAACGGTACGAGAATTAGTAGCAGCATGGGCCAAAGATCGTCGCCAAAACATAGTTTTCTTGACTGACTGTGCATCCCCCGTTCCTGGGTTCCAAAAGGCGGGCGAGGTAAGGAATGGAACTTTTCGTGCGTTTTCGTGGTTTCTTAACTAACGTGGTGTTTTGATGCATAGGATTGTCTACGTGATATGGCTGCCGAAGGATTGACGCTAACCCCGTCCATCTCTGTAGTCTAAAGCCTGAAGGCTGAGTACCGACGAATTTTCGCATCCAACATTTAAAATATGCATGTACAATTGCTAGTTCTAATTATCCTCCGGGTAAGCCAACGAAGTGGTTATATATGGTGCAAACACATTCTGACCCGTCAGTCGAGCGAGCCCAATTGCATATCCATACATCACGTGAACACTTCAGTTTAGTTGATGTCATGTCCTCTACACTTTTAGATGGGTACAGTACGGAAAAAAAACTCAGAGGCAAATTTAAATTCCTGAAATGGACAAAAAATTTCCTTAAAATGGCGGGGGGGGGTTCGACCTTGAACAGTTCGATTTGCCAAAACATGGCGTCCCCAATTTTGGATGAAATCGTTCACCGAAATCGCCCTAATATATACCACTCATCCGATAAACTTTCTGTTGAAAATCTTCGTCGTCCATATGTCTGCACGTACTCTTGCACGCAGGTTCCGAGTACCACGTACTGCTGCGTAATATTCAGGTACAAACGAAAGGCTAACAATTAGCGTAACAGTGAGTAATCAAGTACGTAACGTAATCCAATTCTCCACCGTCCTTTAGGTACTTGAACGTAAGGACCAGCAACTCAATCCACTATCCACGAGAACGAGAACGAGAACGAGAGAACAATTCCAGCTGACCTTGCAGCGTACTAAAATCTCCACTTTTTAGTCAAACAATTCCAACTGCAGTCAGCATCGTACTTATGCTCCACTAGTCCACGTGATAACGAAAAGAAAACAAATTCAGAAGTGAATTATTAGAATTAAGTATGCACCTAAAACTAATAGTATGCAAATATGCAGTGTTTTGTACCTAACCTAATGTTATGTACAATACATCACCTTTTCACCTGAAAGTCGCTTGACAACCAAAACGGCGACGCTAGCTGCTGCGCAAAAAGCGCGCCCTTCCAACACTCCTTCTCGACTTTTCGGTGCAAAACCATTATTCCATCGGAATCGCCACCAGTCCGAGACCTTGTTGCGCGCGTCTCAGCTTCTCAGCATTAAGCTGATTGGTAAAAATGTCTGCCAGGTTTTCGTCGGTGGCTCGGTACCTTGTTTTGATTATGCCGTCCTTGAACTTTGATAATAGAAACTTCACTCGAATGTCCATGTGCTTTGTCTTGCAAGCCTTTCCATCTCCTTCCAGCATTTTGATAGCTGCTTGGTTGTCACAAGCCAACTTCATTGGCAATGCAACCTTCAAACCCACTTCACTAGACATCTCTTTGAAGCCTGTGAGATCGCACAGAGCTATCAAAGCCGCGTAAATCTCTGCCTCCATTGTGGAGAGAGAGACGCAAGACTGTCGCTTGCATATCCAGTGCACTATGCACCCTTCCACAAAAAAACTCCACCACTTGTAGACTTGCGATCCTCTTTCGAGCCAGCGAAATCAGCGTCGCAATATCCTTCAACGCCAACCTCATCATTCTTGTTAGATTTCGCGTTGTCTCCATTCTCCAAGCGTAGCTTCATACCCGCCGTGCCTTTTAGGAAGCGCAAGATCCTCTTCGCGGTCATCCAGTCCAGCTTCGAGGGCGCATGTGCCCTGCGCGTGGCCTTGTAGACTGCAAACGCAATATCCGGCCTCGAACAACGCGCGATCCACAACAAACTCCCAGTTAACGACCGAAAGTTCTTCACCGTCGGCGATCCATCCTTTCCGCCCCTTGGCAACATCTCTTGATCCTTCAGGTTCTGGTCCTCGAACTCATCTCCAATGGGCGTCTTTACTGCGTTAGCCTCCTCCATGCCGTACGTCTTGAGGAGGTCCTTGATCATTACCTCTTGATCCAGAAAGTAACCTTGATCTTCTTTGTATTCCACACGCATGCCCAAAAACTTTGTTACTTCACCCAAAATCTTGATTTCCAGGTCTTTTAATTCTTCGAAAAATTTCTTTACATGTTCCTGTTTCGTGTCCGTGACGAACAGGTCATCCACGTAAACTCCAACCACCACGATTTCACCACGAACTTTCTTGTAGTACAGACAGCCGACTGTAAAACTTTGTTCGTAACCTTGGTTTAGTAACTTGGAGTGCAGGAGGCGGTTCCATTGCCTCCCTGCCTGCTTTAAACCGTAAAGCTTTTTCTTCAGTTTTAATACCACATCGCTCAAAATTTCAACTTGTAGTTCTTTAAACTTTTCAGGTTCCACCTTCATTCCATTAGGGGTGAACAAATAAATTTCATGTTCATCCTCCAACGCTTTCACGTAAGCGTTGGGGATATCCCCGTGCATCGCCCGTATTTTCCACTTCCGAGCGAGCATCAAAATGAAACGGACAGTGGTCATTTCCATCACAGCGGCGAAGGTTAGCTCGTAATCCACCCCGAAACGCTGCTCGTTTCCGCAGGTCACTAACCTTGCCTTGTACCGTTCCACCTGTCCATTTGCATCCGTGTTAATTTTATACACCCACTTGGAGTGCAAAGGCTTCGAATTTGGGGGTTTCTTCACGATTTCCCACACGTCGTTTGCCTCCAACGCCTTTATTTCTTGGTCCATGGCGTAGACCCATTTTTCCGCGTCCTGTCGACCCATCGCATCCCGATAATTTCTAGGGTCTCCTTCCATCATCATATTGACGGTTTCTCCAATTTCGTTCGCGTCATCGTCACTTTCTTTTTTCCTTTCCGCCTGATCCATTCGCTCGGCGTACTGGCGCGTAAAATGGCGGTCCCTCGTCCAACGCGGTTTCCGCGCCTTTTTCTTCCTTTCCACCTGCTCGACGCTTGCGGACCGCGTTGCTCCTTCTGAATCTTGGCTACTTGGCGATTCATCCGACTTGCATTCATTGTTATCCGAGACACGAATTCTTGGTGTGATCTCCGCACTGCTCTCTTCGTCTTCTCTGACCTTTAACTGGCGATTCCGAACGTCCGTGAGCGTGTCGACATTTTTCACGTGCTGCGTCACGGTCACCTTTCGCTCAGCCTTCAAGTATACCTTAAATCCCTTTGTCTCCTCACTCCGACCTATAATTACGCCAACTTGCGCGCGGTGCGCTAGCGTGTTCTTGCCAGGGTTCCTGTACACCGTACATGGTGACCCAAACGTAACAATGGCGCCCAAATTTGGCTTGTTCCCTGTCAACAATTCGGCTGGCGACATCCGCCTAGGATTCGCACTCGTTGGGTTGCGGTTCAGCACATATGCTGCATATTCCGCCGCATTCCCCAGAACGATATATTTAAGCCACTTCCAAACAACATGCACCGGGCCATATTCATTACGGTCCGATGCATGCTTTCGGCCTTGCCGTTGCTCGCTTGGTTCCTGGCCGCGCTAATCTGTCGAGCGATGCCGGTACTGCGACAAAAATAATCCACATTTCGGTACTCGTCTCCACCATGCGTTCTCAGAACGTGAATATTGCAATCGAATGTCCTTTCAAAAAACGCCAAGAAATGTTCGAATTTCTTTGCAGCCGCGTCCTTGCTCTTCGCCAGAAATATCCTGGTATAATTACTTTTAAAGTCAATAAAGTTGACTAAGTAAGGGTTGCCTAGCCGATCCTTTGGTGTGATGGGACCTTTGAGGTCGGAACAAATCACACCACCGATCCAGTCTATAAGCGCGTTTTTACCGCTGTCCTTTTTTGATTGGTCATTCTTCGTTTGTTTCCCTTGGGCGCAGGTGACGCAGTGTCTGCGCGTCTCATCCGTGATCCGAATTCCGTATTCGGGATCCTGCGCCAACTTGAGAATCGTTTCGAAATTCAGGTTACCCATTCGCACGTGAAAATGCATTAGGGAACCACTTTGAATGTCATCTTCCGTTACGTAATTGTCCTCAATCGGGTATTGTACCGACATAATCATCTCTTTATAAGTTTTCTTGAGACGATCCACTTCACCATCCACGGTGAACACATTATTTACTGCACGGACTCGGGTAATCGGCGCGCGTGTGTCATGTCTGACCAGCGTCCTTTCTCCATTCGCGTAGTCAATCACGAAACCGCCCTTTTCGAAAGCTCCATACGAGAAAATGCTTCGAACGGCTCCTTCTACGTAAAATACGTTCTTGATTTTCACTCGAGTCTCCACGTCTCCGTGCATAAAACGAATAAAAATGGTGCCCTTGTTGTTTAGGACGAATGTCTTTCCATCCACCTGGTGGCACTGTCGATCGACGGTCTTTACGTCGAACAAACAAGTGATATCTTGTGTCAGATGTACACTTGCGCCGCTGTCGAGGATCCACGTATCTTGACCGGGCCCTATCTCATCACCAGCGATCATCAAAGCGTTCATCAAAGCGTAATCCTCTTTCTGGACCTTTTTCTTCTTTGGGCAATCTCTTTTGAGATGCCCCCGCTCGCCACACCCGTAGCAGCCGCGACTTTTAGTTTGTAGAGCTTTTTTAGGCTTCTCCACAATCATGTTGACCGTTCCGGTCCCGTGCCCTCTCTGACGCCGGCTGTTGAACTCAACAGCCTGCGCGAACTGGAAAATCTCTTCGGCTTGCTGCAGATAGTCCGTGCGCAGGTGGTTATAGCGGTGCATCAGCACACTTGACAGCTCAGGCATGGCATGGTAGATAATATTATCTAGCACCATCGCATCACAGTTTGACCCAACTGCGTCCGCCACTGCTGTCAAATACAAGAAGTGGTCCGGCCAGCTTCTTCCTGGTGCCTTGCGCACACCAAGCAGCTTCATTCCTTCTGCATGCGTTATGCGCGCGCTAAATGAGGCTATCATCTTGTTCATTATATGCCATAATGCTGGCTCTTCTTGCCACCAGATTTCGGCAAACCGGTCGTAATACGCTTCCGCTGGGCCAGCTAAATAGTGGCCCAGAAACTCGACCTTGAATTTTTCGGTCCATCTGAAACCGCAACACTCCTCGGCGATCGATATTTGCCGGAAATACTTGGTGCCCCAGCCCCAAAAACCAGCCCCAAGGCCCTTATACGCTTCGGTCCCGTCGAACGGCCAAAGTTGCAACTTCTTTTCCTTGGCCGTCGGCGGCCTCGGCATTCCATAGTGCCTTGCGTGCATATTCACAGGCGGTACATAAGCCTGCTGCACGTTACCTGGCGCTGTGTACGCTGCCTGGGCATTCCCCGGCACTGCATAATCTTGGTGCGCATTCGAAAGCACTGTATATCCCGGCGGCGCATTCGAAAGCACTGTATATCCCGGCGGCGCATTCCTAGGCGCTACATACGCCGGCTGCGCGTTCCCAGGCGCTGGATATGCCTGTCGCATATTTATGGGTGCCGAACGCTCCCGCTGAAATTGACTCGCTGCATGGTGTTGCGTGAACACCTTCTGCGGCTGGACGTAGGTGTTACCGGGGTTCGTGCCCCCACCTCGTGCAAACACGTCCTTCCCCGCCTTGCTAATGCTTTTGAAACACACTTTGCCAGTGCTTCCGGCGTTAGCGTCCTCCTTTTCTTCGTCGCTGCCATCCAAGGAGGCCAAGCTCATCTTGGCGTCCCCCTTCGACGCAGGCACTGTAGTTCCTGCTGATGCGCCCTTAATCAGCGACGACTCCAAGTCGTCAAAACGACTCCTCAACCCCGCATACAACTGCATCATATCTTCCGGGGTGACTGTCCGCACCGTTGAGTTACTACCCCGATTTGGGCTCATAACCTGTTGAAAATCTTCGTCGTCCATATGTCTGCACGTACTCTTGCACGCAGGTTCCGAGTACCACGTACTGCTGTGTAATATTCCAGTACAAACTAAAGGCTAACAATTAGCGTAACAGTGAGTAATCAAGTACGTCCTTTAGCGACTTTAACGTAAGGACCAGCAACTCAATCCACTATCCACGAGAACGAGAACGAGAGAACAATTCCAGCTGCCCTTGCAGCGTACTAAAATCTCCACTTGTTAGTCAAACAATTCCAACTGCATTCAGCAGCGTACTTATGCTCCACTCGTCCACGTGATAACGAAAAGAAAACAAATTCAGAAGTAAATTATTAGAATTAAGTATGCACCTAAAACTAATAGTATGCAAATATGCAGTGTTTTGTACCTAACCTAAAGTTATGTACAATACATCACCTTTTCACCTGAAAGTCGCTTGACAACCAAAACGGCGACGCTAGCTGCTGCGCAAAAAGCGCGCCCTTCCAACACTTTCGAATGTATTTGCTCAGTTTAAGAAATGGGGTGGGCTGAAATTCTATCATGGAAGTTATTTCGGTACTCGCACTTAAAGCGCATACTGGAAAGAGCTAGGTGTAAGGTGGTACTATCAAATGCACCCCGCACTCTCGACAAAACGCCTAAAACAGTTTGAAAAAAGTCCTACGACAACTCCTTTATTAGATGGTGGAATTGACGGCTTTGGTCGTATAGCATATGGTAGTATTTAGGGAGTTGGGCCAGCGGTGAAACCGATATTGGAACAGAACCGAGAGGAAAAAGAGGAAAAACAATAACATATCTCTTTTTTGCTGTCAATGGATTCCTGTGACAACGACAACGACGACTACGTCCAAGAGGCTGATATCGCTTGCGACGACCGCTCCAAGAATGACGGCCATGGTCACACCGTTCCCTCCGCCTTGTCGAGCGACCCGTCGGGTGACGAAGTGGCTGCTGAGGATTTCTTTGCGGTTCGTTTTTATGGGAGTCACGACATCAAGCGTGTTGTGGTCGATTACAACGAGAAGAATGGTCGTGCATTTATGTTCCTAGCAGTTACCGCCGCTACCAAGGTACTCGGATTGCGATTTTGTTGTCAGAAATGTCGACCGGAAAGGTTTCTACTCCCCCTTCGACCACTCATGCGATCCGACGTTGCTGGACGAACAAAAGATTATTAAAAGCTCATAGACATTATACCTGATTCGATTTGACAGGTTGGTCACCGACAATGACTCCAGCTTGTGAGATTGGTGAAGGCTAGAGGCCATCAGCCGACCTACCGTAACTGCACCGATGATTGCAACCGCTTCGAAAAAAACGTTTTTTGAAGGAGAGCTGTCCCGGCTCCAGTTGATTCTCTCGTACGAGCACGAAATGAGCAAGAGCGAGCTCAAGGCCGACTTACAGTTACGCACGCGAGATTGCGGTGTGGCGCTTGGTTATCCTTTACAAGCAAGGCATAGAGGTCGTACGTGAATTCAGAGACCGTGGCTTTTGTATTGACGGAATGCTTATGGGTCTTGGATTTGGAAGAACGCTGCTATATAGCAACCGCAAGATCAAGATTATCGGATCACGTGGGATTCTGATGAGAATAACGATAACTAGTCGTAGTTTTCAAGAGGCTTCCTAAAGCAACCAAGATTCCTGCTTTTAACATCTCCGACCACGACAAGGTTTTCGTTTCCGCAGTGCAAGTAGTTGCACAGGTGATTCCAGCTGAAGGAGAACTTAAAGTCCATGTTCAAGAAGAACGCATCGCGCGACCAAGGATGACGTCGGATCAAATCGCTTAGCGTCTTACAATATAACCGTCGTGCTGAAGATTTGAATGAGCGGCTGACCACTTCACATTGGCAAATTTTCAGCCTCTTTAGCGCCTTCTTTTTTTCAAGAACCCCGAGGCGCTAAAATGGCTAGAAGAAGGTGACATTGCAAAGTGCTCGGCGCATCTGCACGTTTTGAACGATGACCAGCAACAACGTCGAGTCGGTCAACGGTGTCCTAAGACCGTCACGCGAGCCTCTGTTTGATTTACGAATGTTTTCAATTGATTGCAGCCGTTGGTTAATCAGGGCTCTTCGTCAGATCATCGACAAGCCGCCCATCAAGAGCGTGAATAAAATCGAAATCATTCATCTCCTCGTTGTCTTTTTGTCACCAAAGTCTAACGGGAAGGACGATTCTCTGTAGAGTACGCTAAATTGATCTTGACAATGAAGATTCTCCTTGTAACTGCGACTGTGTGGGGTACCTGAAGCTTTTGGGTGGTCCCTTTTCGTCGCCGCTCTCAAGTTCGTGATCACATTGCCTCTCCTGACGTAATTTTCCGTTGCCTCGTGTTCAGCGGGGCTTACCGTCGTGCATACGATCCAATGACCAAAAGGAGCCCTTACGTAATCACGTCGGAGCTGAAAATGTTTTTCAAAGAGCTCGTGCTACCTCTTGTCACCAAGAAGCGCGGACGTCCGAAGAATAGCATGATGCGGGTCAAGTCGCAGCTGGCGTCATCATCCTGTCGACGAAAAGCGTTGAACATGTGTGGCCGGACGGCCATAACAAATACACACGCACATCTATAAATACGTCCGCACCAAAGTTTTTCCTTGTTAAACGCACTGTGGTGAAGTGAAGATGAAATTTTGTGACAAGTGTGTACCGGTATACCGTTGATAGAAAGTATAATGTGACGAATTCAACCGGTATACCGTTGATCGGTTTGGAGGGATCGGGTTGGTTGAAAGGGGAGAGTATTTTGGGCCAATAGTGTGTCGGGAGTGTCAAGTACGCATTTTTAGGTGAGTCACACGATTTTGCATGTAGTTTAGATTATTAGGTTTTTAATGGAACGGGCTAAACGGCAGCAAGTGAAAGACTAACTAGCAGCAAGTGAGGCAGCGACTAGGAAAAACAAAAAAGTACCAAAAAGGATATACTTTTTTACCCTTTTGGGACTTTTATGCGCGGATCAAGGCATTTAATGTTGGATATATTCGTACAAGACCAAAAAAGGTATACTCAATGTATGTGTATTTGTATCAGACTATAATTTAGTTATAGTCAAATATATTACTTGTGCATTTTCTTTCTTTGCGACGAGACGCTTTCTCCGCTTTTCGACGAGATCGACGCTATCGGTGGGACACGTAAGCTCAAAGAACAACTGGCTATGAAGATGACACTCAATCAACTGCTCGTGGAAATGGACGGTTTTGATCAGAACAAGGGCATTATTGTCGTTGGTGCCACGAACTTTCCAGACGTCCTGGACAATGCCTTGATCCGACCGGGCCGGTTCGATCGACACGTGACCGTGGATTTGCCCGACGTAGCTGATCGCAAGGAAATTCTTGAGTAATATGGAAGTAAAGTTCCTCTTGGGAAGGACGTGGATGTCGATGTTTTATCACGTGCTACGCCTGGTATGTCTGGTGCCGAGCTTTCAAATTATAGTGAACGAAGCTGCGATGCGTGCGTCCATAAAAAGCGTAGGTGTTGTTTGATATGGATGCGTTTGAGTTTGCCAAGGATAAAATTATCATGGAGGCAGAAACGCAGGTCTGCTTTGATTACCCCGAGTCGGCCAAAGCTACTGCTTATCACGAAGTTGGCCATGCGCTAGTGGCGATCAACACCCCAGGTGCACATCCCGTCTACAAGGCAACCATTATCCCACGTGCACAGGCATTGGGAATGGTTTCACAGCTTCCTGAGGGCGACCAGCGTCGATTTCGCTAAAGCAAATGTTGTCCCGACTGGATGTATGTATGGGAGGTCGTGTGGCCGAGGAATTGACGTTTGATGAGGACTAAATCACGGGTGGCGCGTCGTCAGATATCCAGCAAGCAACGAACGTCGCGCGCGCGATGGTGACGTAATACGGCATGAGTGAAGACGTGGGATTGGTCTTTCACGATTTGCGTGGAAATGACACAAGTGCCACGACGCGCAAGACCATTGACGACGAAGTGAAAAAATTTTGCGATGCGTCGTACAAACTCGCCAAGAATATCTTAGTAAGTAAGCACTCGGATTTGGAAAAGTTGGCCAAAGCTTTGTTAGAGTACGAGACGCTGTTTGGCGCCGAGATTGACAAGATTCTCAAGGGTGAGGCGCTAGAACGGAAGCTAATGAAGTAAGTACCGTATCGAGCGACACTATCGTCAGAGGTAGGTGTCAGGGAAGGGCCGGATGCGTATTTCTGGAAAACCAGTTCCGTGCTTTCGTGCACGGAACTGTGCAGAAGAACAATCTTGCTATTGGTGGCACTCCAGACCTGGTCTCTACTATTCGCGCATTCGTCAAGCATCTGCACAGCTCATGGTATGATGCCAGCAATACGAACATGGACAACATTTGGGCGATTGTGTACTTCTTGCTTCGTAGTGGGGGTGAAGACGAGGTGATCAAGTTTGCAGCGAGTGGGTCTAGTGGTGAAGACTGATCTCTTGACGCTGACATCATGTGTGCTTTGAAATACCATGCACATCATAAAAATATGTTTGCAGATGACAACGCTAACGATATGACAGCGTTTTCAAAGCGATTCCTTGCTGAATTCGAGCGCTTGAGAGACCGTTACCACCGTTCAGCGAGCTCTTCCATCGATGCCGTTACTGTCGCCGATATCTTTGAGTGCTGTGTGGTAAAATTGCTCTTCTTTGGTAACGTGAACGCAAATGAGCCGCGTATAATGTGGACGGTGGAGGATTATTTATGACAACGGCTGTGTTTTATTCAGCGTGCATCAGGTGAAATGCCCGACAGTACGTATATGATTACAGCATTGGCCCAGAGTATTCAGAAATTTAGGCCGAGTCATTTTACTAGTGGCGTACAAAGTGGGTGGCAATTTTGCTGCCATTTTGTACTTTTAGATTCTACTTATCACCCAAGAGTTTTAAAAGCGGTGAGGTATCTCGCATCGAAAGGATATTATGTGGAAGCTGTGCATTTCGCCATTACGTTCAATTACTATGGATTGTTGGAATGCACGTCGTTCTCCATGGGTAATAAAGCTTCCCGCGATTATCTAGCGCTGAACGCCAGTTACCTAAGCGCTGTCCAATAAGCACTACGTTACCATCATGAGCTCCTGCATTTGTCCTTTGTATTTTTTCTTTCCTATATTATCAAAGGTGTTCAATGTAAAAAAGCTTTTCCCATTATTGTCTGCATCATAGTATGCGGTATCATAGAATATCCTGCTTCTTTGAAAAGGACAGCAGTGAGTTATATTGCAGGAATTCCGTAAAGGATGTTAAAGCAGCAGCAGCCGACCGCGCATAAAAGTCCCAAAAAGGTAAAAGTATATCTTTTTGGTACCTTTTTTGTTTTTTCCTAGTCGCTGCCTCACTTGCTGCTGGTTAGTCTTTCACTTACTGCCGTTTAGCCCGTCCAGTTTTTAATTGGATATTAAATATAGTGTTCGTTTTTCTTTGGCTTACGCAAAAGTCGCTCCTCCTACCACGGAGTCTTTGGGAGCAGAGGGCTAACAAGGTCCCCTCTAGCTCAACTTACCCGTCCGGGACGCGTAACAGACGAACCAGGTCCACCGGAAGTATTACTACGGGAAGCGTATTTCTTAACGACACTAACCTACTAGTCGCACATGTTTGGAACGTGTTACCATTTCATTAATTACGTGGAGATCACATTGGTGGAGCCCCAAGCTCGAATATTCGCTTGGCTGTTCTTTATTGGTTTACTGGTCTCTCGTTGTATTGGTTCGGTCTACTACATCGCTACACGCGGTCCGCCCCAAATTTATTGACGTATTTGGAGTGACGATTTCCGCTCCATTTACACCCCGGAATTATATTGGATCATCTATACCGTTGGACATTGACGTGTTTAGGGTGACTTTCTGCCCTAGACACAAGTTGCCCCAGAAGTTGTACATTCCATATTGATACCAACCGAAATTCATATTGCGCGACGGTCCACCGAGTTTTTTGCCACCCAAACCAATGGGTACACAAGGTGAGAACTCTGAAAACAAATTGTACCAGGCGTCCTGCAATGCAGATCGATCATCCGATAGGGATGCAGGCGAACGTTCGCGGGGTACCCCCCCCCATAAGTTGGTCGGCTGGGCACGATGGTGGTCGGGCTCAGGACACTTCGGTGTTCGATTTTGAACTCGACTCCACCACAGCACAATACTCTCAGCCAGCGGTGTTACGCTACAAGCTGACGTCATGCTGCCCGGGTGTTAAAAATATTCATTATACTGGTTTTTATCAGAACCTGGTATGATTATGCTTCATTCATAGCAACGTTATTGCTACATTTTGAAGCTTCTCATTATATGTCATAAATTACTGGCATACTTGTAATAGCAAACGGAAACGAGGGTGAAAAAAAAGATTTGAGATCGAGGATAACAGTGTAAAGATTAGATGAGCTACGTTAGCTAAGTTTATAATTTTGCGCTAAAAAAAGAATCGGTTTTCTTGGACCCGGACGTTGAGATTGATTCGTACTTATTAGTAGATATAGTTAGGTACTGATAAGTGGTGTAGGATACACGACAGATTGAAGTTCACTATAACTTCAACATCTTATGCATATTTCATGTTAGGCTATCTAATCACTTTTCAATACACATTACATTGATTAAGTCCCTGGATTGGTTATCTTCTAATGCTATCTTTGAGGTGTCTATGAGTGTTGTTTCTATCGTCAACGGATTTGGGTTCGATCCCGGGCCAATCCAACTAGTTTGGTTTCGTCAAAAAAGTGTAATGTGACATAACAAACCAGTAACCGACCCTGTGGTGCAGTGGTTTAGTCCCCACCACGGGACCGGGAGATCGCGGTTTCGAGTCCCACGGTGGACAAGAATCCAAGGTCGGGTAGAGTCGGGGTCCAAGTGTAATGAAGAGGCCCTTACAGCACGCGCTTGGCATGGCTTACACCCACCTAATTAGATGAGGAGGTGCTAGATATCTATATCGTCAACGGATCACTGGTTGCGATTTTATATAATATATACAATTTCAGTACTTTAAAACATTAAATTACATCTACGGCTCAAGTTTCTCACTATCTATGCAAAGTTGAACGACGAAGCATTTCAACACAAGCAACCAGCATGGGAGAGATCCAGAAAAAAGGTAGCAAATATGTCTGTGCACGCTTGAGTTGTCGAATTTTTGTGTAGCCGTTTTTGTTTTTCTAGTGAAATGTAAATTCGGATGATGGAAACAAATTTACATTTCACTACGATACATATTGGATTATTTCAATCTAAAATCTCTTAGTGAACTTAAGCGAAATTTAAGGCTTACCATCTTTTAAAAGAATTTCCAGCATAGGACGAACAGCGGCCCTCTCACGCATTATAATGTGCACACTATCTGATCAAAATTGTCGGATCAGATAGTACACTCTGCGCCGCATTTTACGCACTTTGCAACATAGGTAGAGTGTAGCGTGAGGGATTTCAGATCAACTAATTATCTAATGTTATTCGTTTTCCTGGAATTTATTTTGAGTAAATATTTGGTTTCGGTATAAAAAACGGATACAGAAAAGTCTCGAGTGGGATGATACGTCGTAGAAAATAGGGGGTTTCAAAGTTAGGTGATTTCGGCTAATTTTTGTAAATGAAATGGTCGACCATTTCAGAAATCTAGTAGCTCCGAGCTAGTCGATTTCTTTTTGGCAAAATGGACGATTTTCTTTCTCAAAATCGCCGCCCTCTACCTAACCCCAGGCACACGTGTTAACCAATCAACCTCCTCCTTTGGCACGTCACAATGGACTCGCACCAACGCTACCACATTGCGCATGGAATATTTTGGTAGAACGTAGAAAGAAAAGAACAGGAAGCGTCCACACATATCACGACCAAAGACGTAGCTGCTGAAGTGTGGAGACCGCGCGACTCGAATTTGAAGGAATATGTGCTGGCATACACAACGGCGCTAGAGGCTAACGTTAAGTTCACATTGTGCATCTAGCCAGAGCACTGCCTAATTGGTTCACATGAGCACAACATTGTACCAAAGGTGCATGATGCTGCGTTGGACTGATCTAAGGTGTCATTAAAGCCTCTCCAATACGTCATGAAGGGCTGCGACCCGTTCACCTACCACTACTCGGCGCTTAAGGCCAAGTTTCAGCTGCCTTATGATTCGGCTACAAGCTATATAGATTGCAATCGTTCGATAGGTTTGCCGTGTTCAAGTACATATGCTGGTGTCCTACTTTCGGTTTATTAGCTTGAATTATCCTTTAAACTCGCTGATAAGGTGGTTGTTTGCGGTGAGGCCGTTTCGCACTGTGTCAACTAATCGGTACGAGAATTAGTAGCAGCATGGCCCAAAGATCGTCGCCAAGACATATTTATCTTGACTGACTGTGCATCTGTGGTGGATTCAAGTTCAAAATCGAACACCGTAGTGTCGAGAACCTGACCACCATCGTTCCTGGCCTTCCAACTTACGGGGGGTACCCCGCGAACCTTCGTCTTCGATCCGATCGGATCGTCCGCTGCTGGCAGACGACCGATCATCAACACAGGACGCCCGGTCCGATTTATTCTTCATCTCACCTTGTGTACCCGATGGATTGGGCTGGTAACACACTCGGTGGATCGGTGCTGGGAATTGGCTTGTGGTCTAAATGTGGTAGACCGTTCTGGGTAGTGTACCCCGGGCGGAACTCTTCACCCTGGGTACGGGCAGACCAGTTATATTCGAATTTAGTATGCTCCAAAGGGCAGATCGCTCAATCGATCGTAGAGCCCAACCAATACGAGAGCAAAACTCCAATAATCCAGTAGTCCAGTAGGGAGATCCAAATGAGAACGTGATATACTCCACGAAAGATATCTCCACGTAATAATCCAAAAGACGTAATAGCACGTTCCAAACGTGCGAAACTTAAACTTGAGAGGTCGACCAAAGTGCACTCCCGTCGAGGAACTTCCGGCGGGCCAAGTGCGTCTGTGACGCGTCTCGGCCGGGTATAATGAGCTTGGGGGGATTATTCGACCCTCCGCTCCCAAAACACTCTGCGGCGTGCAGAGGCGACCGATGTGCAAAGCGAAACGACCCCCGGTTGAGTTAGAGGTCCGACAATTAAGTCGTAAGGCCAAAAACGCTCTTCTTAGACGAAGCCAAAACAAAACCTTTCTCCAACCAGGCAAAACCAAAACCTAAACTACCTACCCCCTATAGTCCCCGATATGTACCAAACATGAAAATATGTAGTACACGCAATCTCATGTGACTTACCCAAATCCGTGCTCTTGACACCCCTTGCACATGACCAGCTTAAAAGCCTCCTGGATTTCCACCAATCCGATCGCCGATAGGTCGATCGGTCTGCTGCTGACCGGGAACGACCAAAATTCTTGGGCCCGCTTCGCCACAGCCGCCTCTTAGTCTGGTCGCAGACGCGCAACGGTAGAGGCCCGATCTCATCATGTCCAGATCTTCACAGAAGCGGAATTCACCAATGGACGGATCTCCAAATCCACCTTCGCCAGGTACTTGCCTTGCACACCCGATCGCCTTGTTACCTCTCTTGACCTTCTTTGATGCAGGTGTCCTGCGTTCTTCATCGCCCCATATTGATTCGCCGACCAGATCGGCCCGATCTGAGAGCTTCCTCAGCAATTCAGAGTCCGACACACCGGGCAAGCATCAGATCGAGGCCGATCAGCTCCGGAAAACGGTCCGTGGGCTCCATTCCCAGTTAGACATCAGGGATTCTTCACTCCTGCAACTGCGGAAGGAGGTGGATACGTTGATCCCCATGTCCACGAAGTTGCAGGACGTAACCACTGAAAACGCACGTCTCCGGTCCCAGATCGTCCAACAAGCAACTCAATGTGGTCAATCGGTCTGTTTCCATCTTGGGTCTGCTCTGACCTTCCTTTGCATATATATCAATTGCTCGCCGATATCGCCAAGACGTTCGACGCCTTATTCATGGCTGATCGGAATTCTCATAATCATTGCTATCAGCTCCGACCGATCTTGGACGGGCTGATCGGCGCACTACACGATCTGTATCGCTTGGAGGCCTATAAGTCCCACCTCCTGGAACAGCTCGCGGTGGTCGACCGGCAGAGGTTGGAGGACCTGTCCGATCGGACCTAACTCCGCACCCAACATGGTTACCTGGAGAGGCAGATCAGCGATTTACAGGTCGTTGTCCGGGAGCAGATCGGGAAGGTCGAGTCCTTCCTCGCCCGATCGGACGCCTGGACCCAGAAATCAGATCGTCGCTGGGCGGCCGTAAACCGGTGCTATCAACAGCTGACTGACTTGCTGCACCGGCGTCCGGCTGCATGCTCTAGCGTCTACCGGTCTGCCTCGGCCGTTCTGGACGATCTGCATCAAGACCGGACCCGACGCCACTCATTGGCCAAAAGTGACCACCCCAAAATTTCGAAAACCTCCAAGTCTAAAAAGCGTAAGGACGCGCCGAAGAGTTCAAGGGCGAGGGGCATAGCTCGCGACTCCAAACTCGAGGAGAAGCGAGCGGTGCCCCAGAAGAAAGCCAAGACGCTGGCGCATCTCCCAAGCTCCAGATCGGTCGCAGATGACGAGTCTATCCCCACCAAATCTCGTGCGCCCTCGCTCCCCCTCGCCGCTCATACCAAATGTATAGAGGTCTCCTCCGGAGAGGACTCGGGGGACGGATCGAGCGATTCCGAGTTCTTGGTCACTGCGTTATCCAAGTCCCGGTCAGATCGACGCCGAGGTTCCGTTCCTGCGAAGACCGCGTCGGGGATTAATAAGGCGATCAGATCCCAGGGTGATGGTGCTGCACCGACGCGCGGGTCGACCGGATCGGTACCTTCATTCCAGCCCGGCACATCTGGGCTGAACTAGCACGCCCGATTGAAAGGGTTGTTGGCCGGAGGTCGGCCTCTCCCATCGCTTACTTCGGATGCCACTTCGCCATGGTCATCGTGGCAGATCGGTAGCTTGTACCAGTCTGCCCTGACCAAGCCGATATTAGCCCGATCTCTGTCGCGCCCGGACTCTTGGCTTTTTCCTCCGTCTCCCAAGGCTCCTGACGCTTCTGCATGGCGGGCAGACCTGGTCACAACACCACAAATCTCCCGTCTGTACGCAGATGAGCCATGGAACGTGTTCGTCCGCCCTAAGCTGGGGTCCATGTTTGCGTCGACTGCGTGTTTCGACTCGTTCTTAGGTCGAGTGAAGGCTTTCAACGAAACTTACAGCCAAGAGATATGGGATTTTACGCACTATCTAGTGCTTCCCGGTCGAGCGCAACATGATCAAGGCCGATCTTGTTGCAGAGAAACCGATAGAGGCGCCGGAGTCGGGCAGGCTAGGCCTGCCAGACCCTATGCCAGTTTGTTCTGGGAGGGATGCTGGCCCGCAAATGCGACCTCGACATCTTCTTATATCCTGTGGTTCTCCATATGGCCAAGCGTCGGGTTGGGAAAGACGGGGTGCTAGCTGACGACGGCGCCTGGTATCCCGGTCTTCATTGCAACGAGCCGGTCACAGACCTCAAGGACGCTTTGGCCCAGATCGATCGGAAGGAGCCCTGGAGCAATCAGTACCAGAACGATATCGAAGACCATCCGGCACTGACTATCGGCCGTCAGCGGGGAAATAGTGATTCTTGATGCAACAGTTAGCTGAAAAGATAATTCGTAATACATGCCATCATTCTTTTCACATTCCTGATCATCCAATCCCTTAATCAAATCCATCACTTTCTCCAAACTTGCACCAACACGTTATCATATACAGTTTCCATCCACATCGCGAAAATCATCACCACGTTCGTCATTCCACTACTCCAGTTCATCACAGTCCATCACAAATTCACAATTGGATTGGATATTATGATAGTTTTCTTTAAATTATATGGAGAGTTTAAGATTAAATAAAAAAAGAATTGGAATTCAAAATGAAATTCCTAAATTTTCTTGAAAACAGAATTTAGGAATTTCAATTTTGAAATTATTACAAGCTTGTAATACCGTTAAATTTTTATTTACTTTTAATTTTAGTTCATTTATATTCTTCACAATATATGTCGACTGATCCTCATTTACCAAGATTTATGTCCTATTTATCATTATTTACTTTTTTTATGATTAAATCTATTATTTAAATCAAGAAATATGTATGGAGAATTTTTAATTTCAACAAATAAAGAAATATTACCATTTACCGGACTTTTAATCCGAGGGTCTTGGGTTCGAAAAATTCATTTGTATAAATATAATAATATTTTTTAATTAAATGTAAAATTGCATGAATGGAATTAGCAAATTTTTATGGGAAATCGGATCACTATGACCGACTTTCGTCCCTGTTTGATATGTCTATCTTACAGTCAAGCAAGCTTATACCATTATGCTCTTCAATTGATATAAATACAATTTGAGCTTACCTTTGTCCGACCTTACACATATTCACACCGATCGATATACTGATCGGTGCTACTGTGTGTCTTGGTCTTCGTGGGTCTGCATCACTGCGAAGCGATTCCGACTGACTCGTTCTCACTCGAACTCTCGTATCAGTGCTCCACAATTTAGATCAAGTTCGTCGATCCAAGTTTCTTCGTCATGATCCTTCGAGCTGACCAGATATTCTCGGTGGGTGCGATCGAAACGGGTCTTCTTGACCGATCGGACATCCAGCACCTTTTCCACCTCGAATTCGTCCTCTTCCAATGGCCTTTCCCAACTGTCCTCCGGCAGCAGAGCCTCATCAAAATCGAACCTCTCCGCTTCGTCCACCATGGAAAGGACCGTGCCACATATGAGCTAACTTCTTCGCATAGCCTTCCTTGACCCGATCGAGGTATGACCATACCCTCGCCCCTGGTTCAATACCATTAGGGCGGACCTGATCGTTTTTCCGATCTGCTCGATATTGCGTGGCCTGACACAACTTTTCATTGAAGACATCTTTCGCATGCTGGTAATGCTTCTGGACCTGCATACGCCAACGACGGGCATCGCGATCGCGGGTCCGAGTGCAGTCGATCGGTATCGCCGATTCATGTTTCGATCGAGGGTCCCATCCATACGCCAGATAAAAAGGCGTTTCTCCTCGGGCCCGATCGGTTGAAGAGTTGAGTGCGAATACCATTCTCTCTGCATACTCGTCCCAGTCACGTTGGTCCGGATCGGCCATATACATCTTGATCACCCTCGTTATTGTCTGCACCATGCGTTCAGTCGATACGTTCGCTTGCGGGCGATATGCCATCGTCGTGCTCTGCTTCTGGACTAGCATGTTATTGAACGATCGGAACACCTCAGCCATAAAACCGGGTTCCAGATCGTTTCTGATAACTTCTCTGGCGCCGAACCTTCTGAACACGCATTCCTTGTAACTCTGGGCCATCTGCTCCGCAGATCGGGATGAACTAGCCTTTTCGATCACCAGACCAGTGAAAAGGTCGATCCAGATCAGCGGCTCAGTGTTGCCGCGCGTCGATCTGGGCAGCGACGGTATGTGATCCATTGCTATCACCGGGAAAGGGTAAGTAGCCTCGATATTTCCGGGCGATCGGCCCTTGATTATCGGTCTGCCCTTTCCGGTCTCGCAATCTGTGAAACAGCCCACATATCTCTGCGATCTCCGAAAAAGTCCTCTCCAGTGAAAGTGGGCCCTGATCTTGTGGTATGTCCTGCTTATGCCTTGATTTCCCCCTTCTAGACTCACATGGTAGTGATGAAGGACATCCGGCTGTAGCAACTCAGGGATCACCAGTTTCGCCAGTCGATCTCGATCGGCACTGTCTTGGTCAGCATCCCGGAAGTAATATAGCAATCCATTGTCATCCACATCGTAACTGTCCGCGATCTTGGTACATTGTTTCGCTTGATCATTCGTTAACTTGGACAGTTCAACGCCCAGATATGCTTTCAGGTTGACAATCCACTCTTCTTCGTCCTACGCCTTGAGGATCCGTTCCGCCCTTAGCTGTTGCACAACGCTCCCATTCAGACTTTCCTTCGGGAACGATCGGCGAGACTCCTGAGTTCGCGATCTAGTCGCCACCATCATATGCACCTGATCGGGGCTGTCCTTGGGTCCGGGAGCCTGTTTATATCCATAAGTTCATGTAGAACGGCATCCTCGGTGATCGTCACCCCGATCTGGTCCCTCATGGCTTGGGTCGCGAGGTGTAACAGGACTGATCCTGTTACTGGCTTACACTGTATTTTTGCGAGGAAGCGCGCAATACAAAAGGGGTAGTATTAGTTGATGACACATAATCCTATACTGAAAGTGAATATAAATATTCACTTGCTATCTAGAACGCAAAATTAAGAGTGTTTATTTAATGGGTGGTTTAGAGGCTAATAGTATAGTAACTAACTAATTAATATAATAATATCAAGTCTTCAGCTAACTGTACTATTAGTTAACCTGCATGATTCGGTATTTATACCGAATCAACTTTTCCTTCTTAGATTATAATAACTTATAATCTCTTATTTAAATTTCAGACAACGCGTCTGAAATTAAACTCTGATATTCTAACTTGAATATCAATTATGTAATGGCACCTCATTACATCACCCCCCACTTAAGGTGGTTGGCCAATAATATCTCTTATTTTGGCCAATCATGGTTGGCACTTGTTGGTCGTTCTCATTTACCAACTGATTGACCATCGACTCGATGGTCAAGGCACACGGCGGCGCTCTAAAGAGCGCTGCTGAACACAATGAAGGAGCTTCTTCCTCCGCCTCAGCACTAGGTTCTGAGGTGTTGAGTGACAACCATGACGCTGCATTAGCAGCGTCAACTACGCAAAGGTCGGAAGACGTACCGTCTTCGACCACAGATGCTGCTATGGCGGCATCTGGCAAAAAACAGGGAGATGTTGCTAATGCAACATCTCACACGATGGCAACTTCCGAATGGCGTGTTGCCAAGAGGGCCATGTTCGGGAGTTCTGACTACGAACAAAGTGATGGGGATACAGCTGTCCCCACTAAAGGATCTAGCGAGTCGAAACTCGCTAGGTCATCATAGCCTAACAGCGATGACGACTCTGGTGTCGCTGTCTGCTATGACAGCGACAATGATCATCACAGGTGGTTGCGGGAACACAGAGCCCCACCTGGACCAACTCCACGTCGGGGTAATTTAACCCCGGCGCGTGGTGTTGAAGCAGGCGGTGCTCCGCCTGCTAAAAGAGCTCGAACAGAAGCGGCGGTTGCCGCTTCTAAAGCGTATCATCGTACGGAACCACATGTTCCGTACAGAGTGGGGTTTTGGACCCCTGGCTGGGCTATTGCCCCCAACAGTGGAGGTCACCGTAAACGGGACTGCCCGTATGCGTTGTTCGATATCAACGTGCTGGATGACTGCGAAGACATCCAGTCACGTCGATTCGATCGAAGTACAGACGATAGACGTCTGTACTTTATTGACCTCTTTTTCCAGGTTCGATATTATTCGAGCCGAAAAGGGTCAAGGAAAAAAAGGGACGATAAAGACGCCCTGACTCAGAGTTGGAATGCTTTTGTTGACAACTACAACAAAAGCCCAGATGATTACGTGAATAAAGTTCACGTAATGCGCGAGCGCCTTTTAAAGCACTCACGAACAGGCAAAATGGAATACATCCATTATGCTTGCATCAAAGAAGGGTTAAAGTGTGGTGTCCCTTCTCACTCGTTTGCCCACGGTGTACGCAGGGCGCTCCTCGTCTGTCAGAGGAGGAGTTGCGGGGGTACGGTGGTTTTTCCGTACCCGCCTAAATTCAGGGTTTAATTGATACCCTGAATGCATCAACACCTACTGTTGATGCTACTTCGCAGTATGAGTTTGAGACTTCTTCTCAAACTCAGTCAAAAGGTCTGGGGCGTCGGCCCTCAGAACCTCAATCGGCTCCCAAGAGTCGAACTCTTGGGGATATCCCAGCCAGCGTACCAGGTACTCGGTACGCTGACCCTTATTCGAAGGCACCGAGCGCTTCGAGATCAAGCGCTCGAGGATATATCGCTTATTCCCTTGATTATCAATCAGGGGCGGCGGAGGTTGAGAATTCCCTCGCCGTTGTTGTTGCGGAGCATGGTTCTTTTCTCCGCAAGCTCGAGGAGGGTTATTCCTCCTTGAGCAGCGATATGTCTCACTGTGTGAAGACATATCGGTCGCTTCGCGAGGATGTCCGCGACATCCTCGGGGCGCACACTGCCCTCCAGCAGAAGAATGATCTTCTGTACATTGAGCTTTCCGGCTATAAGGGAGAGCTCGATCGGTGCACCGCTGATCTTGATCAGTCGAAGGCGGAGGTAACGACTCTCCACTCTGCTCACCAACGGCTGCACGCCGATTACAAGTCTCTCTTGGGAGACTTGGAGAAGCACGGTATCTTCCGTGGTTCTGCGTCTCGTCGTAAGACGAAGACGAGTGATACGGCTTGAGACACCCAACATAGAATGTTGGGTGAAGCCGCATTGCTGTGGGAATGTCTAAGGTGTAGGCATTCCCCCGAATCTCTTGGACCTTGAAAGGTCCAATGTACTTAGGAAGCAATTTCCGTGTAGGGAAGTTGCTTATTGCATGTGTAGGCAAATTGGTAGTACTTAATAATACCAATTCACCTTTCAGAAAGGAGTTTTTGTTCTTCCTTCCTTGTTTGTCTGCATTTTTCTTCTGCTTATCAAAAGCAGAGGCAAGTGCATCTTTTATATAGCGTATTACAGCTTGGCGCTGTAATACGAATTCATCTACTGCTTTATCAGCAGTAGGTGCATTGTCCTCGTTGTCTGCAGCCATTGCTGCAGACACATATTCATCTTATGCAGCTTCAGTTTCAATTGAAGCTGCTTCCGCTTCTACTGTACTTTCAGTAGAAGGGCCATTGTTTTGTTCACAAGTTGCAGTCGCAACTTGCGCATTGACTCGCTCAAAATTTTAGCGGGTACCTCCCCCACTTAGATTTGGCGTACCGCCAAGTAAAGCTGGGGTTCGTGGATGCCTTAAGTCATTCACGTAGAACGGTGTATGCTTAGTTGAAGCATGCACCGAGTTGTTAATCGCAAATTCAGTGAGTGACAAGTAGTCACTCCACTGTTCAAAGGCATGTGCGTATGATCACAACATGTCTCCGAGAACGCGGTTAACCCGTTCCGTCTGCCCATCCGTTTCCGTATGGTCCACAGTCGACATCTTCAACTGGGTTCCCAACAATGAGAACGTTTCTTGCCAGAAACGTCCTGCAAATCTCGGATCTCTATCCGAGACAATGTCTTCCGGCATTCCGTGCAAACGGAATACCGTATCAACGAATATCCGCGATGTTTGAGCGGCGGTTACGCTCGCTGATACTGCAGTAAGATGTACCATCTTACTGAAAGGTCTACAAAGACCACAATTCCGGTCTTCCGACTATTGTCGGGTGGAAGACCGAATACGAAGTCCATTGAAAAGGACTTCCAACACTCTGTCGGAACCGGCAGAGATTGCAGCGGATCCTGTGCAAACTGCGCAGGCTTAACGCGCTGGAAAATCTCGTAAGCGCGTACGTATTTCCGTACCCACTTGTACTGGTTTCGCCATTAAAAGTCACGTGCGAGAGAAGCGTATGTCTTCTCTCGACCTTGATGCCCCGAAATTGGTGCATCATGATACTCAAAAACAATTTGATGTTTGAGATCATCGTCGTTTGGAACGACGATGCGACTATCATCTTTTTGGTCTGTGCTGTAAAACAGCAGACCATCGTGCAGTCGATATCGATGCACGCAAGCGTGGAGGAACTCTGGGAGTTCGTCGCGTTTCTCACTTGATTGATTACGTAAGTAATCAATCAACAGACGTGTCTCTTCGTCTGTTTTGTACGCCTCGCGTACCTGTCGTATAATTGACGACGACAAAGCAGTGCAACGGATCGCGTTTGCACTGGCCCCTTCGGTTATGGACGGTTTCGTCTCGTAATCGGGCCTTCGTGATAGCGCATCTGCTATCACGTTCAACTTTCCGGGTTTGTATTCAACCGTAAAGTTGTACTCAGCAAAGAATGACAGCCATCGAGCCATTCTTTGAGAAATGTGTGGTGAATTCACGGCCGTGCGTAACGACGCATGGTCCGTGTAAACCCAAACGGTCTATCTCCCAATAGATAGATCCGAAACTTAGCCAGTGCATACTTCATGGCAAAGAGTTCCTTGTCATGCACTGGATAGTTGCGCTCGGCCGGGCGCAACTGACGTGATTGATAGCAGATTACGCGATCACGATCATCGTGATCACGCTGCATCAAAGCACAGCCTATAGCGAAATCGCTCGCGTCGCAAACGACGTGGAACGCACGCTCGTTATCGGCTATAGCCAAGACAGGCGCTTCAGTCAAGCTTTGCTTGACTGCATCAAAAGCATCTTGGCATTGGGTATCCCAATGCCATTCGACATCTTTCTTAAATAATTGAGAAAGAGGTCGTATTAACCCAGCATAGTTGCACGAATACTTGTGCAAATATGTTGCCAAACCAAGGACCTTTCGAAGTTCCTTAACGTTGTTTGGCGTAGGCCATTGAACGATCACCCTGATCTTTTCTGGATCAGGACGCACCCCGTTCTTGCCCACAAATCATCCAAGAACGGGTATCTCAGGTGCACCAAAGGTGCACTTCTTCAGATTTGCATAGAGCTTATGCTTACGCATAAGCTCTAACACTCGACGTAGATGCTTCCTATGGACATCTACATCGCTTTTATCGTGTTCACCCTTACTATGGATGAACACGTCATCGAAATAACTCGGTGCGAATTCTCGCACCGGGCGTAATAGATGCATTACGCATCTGTTAAACGTAGCAGGGGCATTTCGAATCCCCTGCGGCATAACAAGCCACTCCCAAAGCATGCCGCTTGGGGTGCTTACCGCCGTGAGAGGGATATCCTTCTCACGCATGAGGATTTGATAAAATCCATCTCTTAGATCGAGAGCACTAAAGATGGTTCTCCCGCACATGCCATCTATGATGACATCCTTTCGCGGTATCGGCGTCTGTGCCGGTACCGTCGCTGCGTTCAGCTTGTTGTAAGCGTGAACGATTCTCTACCCACCTGTGGACTTTTTCACACAAAAGGTGGGGGTAGAGTGCGGTGAGATAGACTCCCGCACTTGGCCTGATTTACGACGAGCTTCGAAAACTCGTCGATCGCTTTTACCTGATCACGCGGCAACGGCCATTGCCGCGTAACACAATACTTCGTGCCTGGTACGAGGTCAATCTCATGACGAGTTCCCTTATCCTTACGGATCTCGCTAGGTACTTCTTCTGGGAATACGTCACCGTATTCCCGAAGTACCTCATAAAATGGGGAGTTCGCTTTAAGCGACTCCCAACTCTGCGCTTCAAAGCGCTGAACTCTCGTTTGATCATTGCGAACCTCTTTCCCAATGTTTTACACTTGTAATGTGGATATTCGTTCACGAATATCCACTACATCATCTGTTGCTACGATAATACAGATCTGTTCGATCTGATCATCGTGAAAGTTTCTCATAAGCTTCTTCCAGCTTAGCTCTGGAAGAGCCATCACCTTCGAGCCTTCTTTCGGAGGGTGTTCCATCAAGAGAGACTGGGTAGCTAATCCGGTATCCGTTTGCGTCAAGACGTTGATCGTCTCGACGGAACTGCCCATGCAATCAGACGCACTCGTCGGATTGACTGCTACACGGTGATTACGTTTAACCGTGTGCGAATACTCATCCTCATTGTGGCCACTTCCTAACATGGAGTTTTGGCGATCAGATGTGCTCGTCTGATCGGCCGCCTTTTCTGCGACACGGTGGTCTTTATCACCCGTGTGCATGGCTAACGCAACGTGGTGGGCACTGGCCACCACGGAGTTGTGCTCACGATGGCACTGGATCGTGAGTTCACTCTCATCAACACGGAATTCATTCGTTGTGTTGGAACCTTCGGTCGCACAGTGGTTGTTTCCCACTGTGGATACTATTTCATTCTCACGGTGGGTGTTTCCCACCGTGGATGTCACTTCATTCTCACGGTGGGTGTTTCCCACCGTGGATAATACTTCATTCTCACGGTGGTCTTTATCACCCGTGGAATGTTTCTCTCCAGCACGCAACGACTCTTCTGTTGCGTGTGGTAGTCCCTCTGGACTCTCCCCAGCGGAGGTACCTTCCGCTGATCGTGTCAGAACAGACCTGGTGGTGCCATCGCCATCCACCAGACTGTCTGACGCTGCGGTTGTATCCTCTGATACAGCCGGATTACACACAGGGTGATCAGATCCTGTGCATCCACCGCAGTCGATCGATAGGTTAACCCAGTCGATCGAAGGTTTAAACTTGGACATCCATGGGATTCCAAGTATCACATAGAACTTGTCATCTAAATCGAGGACGATGAATTCATCCTCGAATGACAGTTCATTCAACTCGAAGCGTGTTTTAATCACACGCTTTGGAATAGTCACGGTTGCACCTGTTGCTAACCGGACTGACAACATACTTCGTGGGGTTTCTACCTCCACGAAGCTCAACAGCGTTGGACTCTGAGTTCTAACGAAATTGTTTGACGCTCCTGTGTCAAACAAAGCTCGCATGGGGACATCGCTCCCGTGCGGCTTAACCTCCAGGGTGATAAGAGTCTTATCATCACCCTGCACCTTTTGACAGGACATAGTCCCGTCTGGGGCTATTACCCTCACATTCCCTATGTCGGCATGTGGGATAACATTCCCAGTAGGGCGCCCCGCCCCTACTGGTGTTCTACGTTTTTTGCACCAACAGGGTGATGTCTCTGTTGGTGTCGCCGTGCAGAGGACGGTTCCGTCCGCTGACTGCGTGGTACCGGACGCGGTGCCATACACTCATGGGCAAAATGCCCCATTTTCGCGCATCTATTGCAGCTAATATTCTTCTTAAATTTCGGTTGCTTCGTGTTCGAAGCAACCGCAACCGATAGGTCCATCGGCTCTGGACCTCCACCGCCCATGCTTTGGCGCGTGTGGCTGTTTCTTGAGACGAAGTGTGAGCTTCGTCTGCCTGACTGCTGATTGTTGACATGCCTTTGCGGCATGTCAAAAGCGAAGGGATGTTGAGCCCTTCGTCTGTACCCAGCATGTGATGACGCTGATCGCATGCTGAACTCCTCACGGATGATTATATCAATGAAATCCCTTAGAGTCTCTGGCGGGTGCCGGTAGAGACTCTGTTTGACGGGACCATCATTGAGTCCCTTCATGAAGCCAGTGACCTGCATAGCAGGGGGCACCGGCTCATAAACAATATTTGACAGCAAATATTGCGTCTTCTGAGCGTAAGCTTGAAGGTCAAGCTTACCTTGCCGGAGTTCCATAAACTCCTGCCGACTACTTAGCTCCATTTCTGGAGCTTCAAAGTTGAGCTTTAGCTTAGCTTTAAATTCCTTATAAGTAACGAAAGCAGAGTCATCAGTGGCTCTGCGAATCATCGCCCATGCCCTGGCTCTGCCGCCCAGACATGTTGTGGCGAAATACGCCTGTTGACGTTCGTCAACAATATTTTGCGCAGAGATGGCATCTTCCACCTCTGCGAACCATCTACGAAGGGGCTAACCCCCTTAGCCTGTAAAGGGCGGTACTCGCGCCTTTACCACTTCAACGCTATGAGTTGCAGGTGCAGTTGCGGTCCGCGCTGCCTCTGGCGCGGGCCGTTCTGGCTTCTCTAGGTGGTTTCGCGTAAAGCGATTCACCACCTGTATCACTTCCTCCGGGGACTTACTCTGAGGGAAGGTAATGATGTCGTTCCCCATAGACCGAACCATTTCTACCGTCGCGTCTTTACTACGCGACGAGAAGTGAGGGGAGTGTTTATTCACCACTTTCAGCGTTCTCTCTCGCTCGTCAATCGTCATGTCTCGCGACATGATGCCGAGCGGCTCTTACTCTTCGCTCCTCTAGTTAACTAGCGGAACGGAACTGTGGTCGTTAAGACGGACCACAAAGTGCTACCAGGTGTAACAGGACTGATCCTGTTACTGGCTTACACTGTATTTGTGCGAGGAAGCGCGCAATACAAAAGGGGTAGGATTAGTTGATGACAACTAATCCTATACTAAAAGTGAATATAAATATTCACTTGCTATCTAGAACGCAAAATTAAGAGTGTTTATTTAATGGGTGGTTTAGAGGCTAATAGTATAGTAACTAACTAATTAATATAATAATATCAAGTCTTTAACTAACTGTACTATTAGTTAACCTGCATGATTCGGTATTTATACCGAATCGACTTTTCCTTCTTAGATTATAATAACTTATAATCTCTTATTTAAATTTCAGACAACGCGTCTGAAATAAACTGTGATATTCTAACTTGAATATCAATTATGTAATGGCACCCCATTACACGAGGTGGTCGGCGCTTCTGTTCCAATCCCGTTTCACGTGCAATAGCTCGTGGTTGGGATGGTCTTTCAACGCCTTCATCACCCGATCATTCAGCGACTTCAGCCGTGGTGCCTTACAGTCGATCTCCCCGGTGATCTGCCTTATCACTAGGTTGGAGTCACCACATATGATGATCCGACCTTTCTTTTGTGATGACAGCAGATCGAGACATAGAAGGAGCCCCCGATATTCCGCCTCGTTGACCGTTATGTCGGGCGTGAACTCGGCGGCGGCTGCTACTATAGACCATTATGGTAACTTCCACAGTATGTCACTATAGGAGCCGACCTTCTTCTTCACGCTAGCCGTTCCGTCAAAACTCAAACCAGGAGTTCCTCGTCCTGATCGACGATCGGCGGCGGCCGTGAGATTGATTGTCGGGGTTGCTTCCTTGGGGCAATCGCTATCAGAGCTTCATCCACTTCAGACCGAGGGGTGATACTGGAAGCCAATGTGCCCAATATCTCTTCCTTTTCTCCCTTGGTGCACTTGAAGACCTCGAGGGACCACTGTGACAAGATCGATGACCATCTGCCGAGCCGACCATCCATCCCATTGGCCGAAAATATCCAGGCCAATGTCGACTTCTCGAAAGAACCTTTACAGATCGGCCGACCAGTAGGTTGTGGCACACATCCAAAATCCGTAGTAAAGCCAGAACTTCCTTTTCGACGATCCCATAGTTAACTTCGTTCGGCTTCAACGTCCGGCTCGTAAAAGTGACCGGGTGGTAAACTCCATCATGTTCTTCCACTAGAGTGGCAGAAATGGCCCACTTACTAGCATACACAATGACGATCGGCATTTTTTCCGGATCGAAGTGTCTGAGAATCGGTGCCGTCGCCATCTTGGCCTTCAGCATACCGAAAGCAACCTTTGCACGCTTCATGTGATCCTCTGCCTCCACCTGCGGAAAATCTGCGGGCAGATCAGAGTCTCAGCCCTCCCGTAAAGTTGCCCGATCTCCTTCGCGCAACATATGGTAGTCGACTTCCCGGAGCTCGTACAGCACGGACGCGTAAATCGCGAAGTCTTCAATGAAGCGGCTGTAGTAATTTAGGCTCCCTAGGAAGGACTGCATTGCCTTCAGTGATCTGGGAAACGGGAGGTTGCTCAGTGACTCCAGATCCTTAGGATTAGCCTCCAGCTCACTGATTGACACCATATGACCCAAATAGGCGACCTTGGACATTCCCCAAAAACTCTTCACAGCACTTATCGACCGGTTCCAGCGATCGCATGTATCCAACAACCGTTCGACCTTCTCGCACATTCGCTCCATGACGAAGCAGGGATCAGAATGTCGTCGAGATACGATCGCCTCCCCAGAACAGACGGTCTCCTTTCCCGATCGGGTTCACCCTCTGTAAATACATCATGGTTTTCGGTGGGGTCCCGATCGGTACTGATCTTGAAGTGTCCATACAGTGCGTTGTCGATCAGCCTCTGGTAGATCTGGGGCGCGTTCTTCAAACCGAACGGCATACGGTTCCCCTCGAACAGACCGAACGTCGTAACAAATGCGGAAATATCGCGAGCCCGATCGGTCATCGAAACCACCCAAAATCCACTTGCCATATCTAGCGAGCAATACCATAGGGTCTTGTCAAGATCTTCCGGCAGATCGCTGATCAGCGGCATCGGGTACACCATAAAATTGGTCAACCGGTTAACCAACCGATAGTCAATGCACAGCCTGATGTCGACGCCGTTCTTCTTGATCACAATTACAATCGGTGAGGCCCAAGGAGAGGTCGACGGTTTGTTAATCTTGGTAGCCAACAGTCCTTCAATCAGATCAGACAATTTATCACGGTACTGTAGCGCCACACGTCGGCATCGCTGAGCGATCGGCTTGGAATCACCAACATCGATGTCACAGATTGCTTCGCGATCAGCAGGGGGTAAGGCATTGCCTTTCCCGATCAGCTGATGCTTCTTCTTCCAGATGATATTCTTAAGCTGATCGATCTGGTCGGAACTGTTGACATCCCGATCACCCACTTGTAGATCGTCCAAGGTGACTTCGGGAGGATCGGCGGACACTTCAGGGAGGACTTCCATCTGGCTCTCCAACTCCTGAATGTACTTATCCCCGCCCTCATGCATACAAACTTGGTCATCTTCTGGGGCAATATCACCTAAAACCTCCTGATCAGTTGCACACTGCTGTTCCCGATCGGCGGGCTGCTCTTCAACGACATCGATCTGCTTAGGAGCGCCATCGTGGTCCGCCCCAGCAATCCCATGTTCCCCTTTTTCTGTTTCTGTTTCCGGCTCCTCTGTAGCCTGTTCTTGTGAAACCACCATGTTGACGAACCTTGGATCATCTGCTTGATGGTCCACCGTGTCCGGCGACTGCGGTGCTTTTCTTCGAACCAACATCTTCTTCGGGGTTACATAGACGGGTCGTTCCACCATAGGTGAGGTGTCTTCTTCCACCGGCCCATCATCGCTGACCAGATCGGTGGTCGCTTGGTATGCCAAATTCTGCCACTCGACATACCGTCTCGATACGATCGAACCCCACCTTTCTTGGCACCTTCCCTTCCTCTAGCCAAATGCCAACAATAGTACTGTTGTAGGGCGTAAGCGGCTTGTCACAGATATTAGTGAGTCGAACGTAATCAAACCGGACGGCGATCTTCACAAAGGTCGGCACCCACCGGTCGCCCCTGGTCACTCATAACTTCCTTTATCTAAAACCTTTATCGACCGGGGTATCAGCGGATTGGCCGACCGGAATGGTGAAATCTTGATTCCACCTGACCATATCGGTGTGCGATCCGTATAGGGGCCGTCGACCAACTAACTGGATCTGGACCTCATCCGGGATTGTAAGCAGTCCATGAGACAGATCTAGACGAATACCCGCTGGCACCATAAAATCCATGCCTAACAGGGCATCCTAACCGGCCATCTTGCCAACCCAAGCGCTGAAGAAGTAAACCAACAAACCCGATAGGGTGATCTTCACCCGCGTCCTTCCTTCGGTCATGTAAGAATTTTCCCCAATTCCAACGCATTCTTGTGTCTGGGTATCGTCTATACGACATCCGACCTTACGAGCAAAGGCGGAGTCGATAATCGAGACTTCGGCCCCAGAGTCGAATAACATCGTCGCTTTCTGGTTGTTGATCTTACCACAGGCTTTCGCCTGCTTAAACCATTTGTCTGGAGCATGATACTTCCAGTATCCGCGAGACTCCCCAGGCAGCAGATCCAACTGCATGACCATCTTCGATCGGGAATATTCATCGGTCGTGAGATTGTAGACCGGATGATCCCGGTCGACGCAATTGAGAACAGAACATGTATTGTCGGTTTTATTCTCCTTGCCGACATATGCATAGATGCCAAACGTAGAACGCTCCGCTCGATACAGATTCCAACCTGGCGAGCGTTCTAGTTTAACATCTTTTCCACGTCAGGTGGAAGCATCCCCGCGTGCTTACCCGGCACATACCACTTTCTCATCAGATTGAAAAACTCTTCAATCATGCACTGGCCGGCCTCGTGGATCTCTCCACATGACTTGCACACGAAGAGGCAGTGATCGGTGGGGTGGTCGCGTCTTTCGCACTTCTTGCATGTTAATTTCTTCCAGCAGTCCCCACCGTCATGCTTGCTCGACCCGCAGTGAGAACACTTCTTGCGAGGTCGGTCCGGGTCGGACTTGTTTCCACTCCTGCCCTTCCGATCTGCCTGGTTAGACGTTGATCTGGTTCTTGGGGCAGGTTCCGTGTTGAAAACGTGGCGATACTGGTCCTCATCCGACTCCCGACTGGACAGTCCGCTACTTTCCTCTTCTGACCCAGTGCTGTCTTCAGTCACAATTGCCTTGACAGCACGGGCCGATCTGGTTAAGGGCCTCTTCACAGGGTAGGTCTGGGTCTTCGTTCTGTAGCGACCCGATCCAACGGCGACCTTCGCCCTCATACTGCGCGAGTGTTGCAGCGTCCGCAACGTCTGCTCCACTTCCGTCACATCCTTTAGGCGCAGCAGAGTGAGCTGATCTGACAGCTCTTGGTCATCCAGGGTACTAATATAGTGACCCACATGCTCCATAGTAGCACCGGTCGGCGGGTTGCCTTCCTTGATTACTATTCCGGCGCGAATTGCGGCCACGTTCAGGCGGTGCAAATATTCGATCGGCGTCTCGTCGCCCCGTTTCTGCATATGGTGATACTTGCGGGCGGTAGAAAATCCGGAGTTGCAGTACTGCCCCTCAAATTCTGAACATAGCAGATCCCAGTCAGATCGGACATCCCGAACCAACTGTTGGATCCAGTTCGCAGCCGGTCCTTTCAGCATATCCCTGAAGATCAGACACCGTTCATTTTTTGGTGTATGATCCCGTAAGAAAGCAGACTTGACCCGACCAAACCACGACCTGGCTTGCTCTTCGTCGGCGTCCTTGCCAGTAAAGCCCTTGGGGTCCGTAGTCGCGGCCATACAAATACGTGGGATCGCGGCAGATCCGAGATCAAATGCGGTAGTAGAGGCTAGGTTAGCCTTACGCGTTCTGCCCGCACGCGCACCATTGTGGTGGAGTCAAGTTCAAAATCGAACACCGTAGTGTCGAGAACCTGACCACCATCGTGCCCGGCCTTCCAACTTACGGGGGAGGGGTACCCCGCGAACCTTCGTCTTCGATCCGATCGGATCGTCCGCTGCTGGCAGACGACCGATCATCAACACAGGACGCCCGGTCCGATTTATTCTTCATCTCACCTTGTGTACCCGATGGATTGGGCTGGTAACAGACTCGGTGGATCGGTGCTGGGAATTGACTTGTGGTCTAAATGTGGTAGACCGTTCTGGGTAGTGTACCCCGGGCGGAACTCTTCACCCTGGGTACGGGCAGACCAGTTATATTCGAATTTAGTATGCTCCAAAGGGCAGATCGCTTAATCGATCGTAGAGCCCAACCAATACGAGAGCAAAACTCCAATAATCCAATAGTCCAGTAGGGAGATCCAAATGAGAACGTGATATACTCCACGAAAGATATCTCCACGTAATAATCCAAAAGACGTAATAGCACGTTCCAAACGTGCGCAACTTAAACTTGAGAGGTCGACCAAAGTGCACTCCCGTCGAGGGACTTCCGGCGGGCCAAGTGCGTCTGTGACGCGTCTCGGCCGGGTATAATGAGCTGGGGGGGATTATTCGACCCTCCGCTCCCAAAACACTCTGCGGCGTGCAGAGGCGACCGATGTGCAAAGCGAAACGACCCCCGGTTGAGTTAGAGGTCCGACAATTAAGTCGTAAAGCCAAAAACGCTCTTCTTAGACGAAGCCAAAACAAAACCTTTCTCCAACCAGGCAAAACCAAAAACTAAACTACCTACCCCCTATAGTCCCCAATATGTACCAAACATGAAAATATGTAGTACACGCAATCTCATGTGACTTACCCAAATCCGTGTTCTTGACACCCCTTGCACATGACCGGCTTAAAAGCCTCCTGGATTTCCACCAATCCGATCGCCGATAGGCCGATCGGTATGCTGCTGACCGGAAACGACCAAAATTGTTTGGTCCGCTTCGCCACACATCCCCCGTTCCTGGATTCGAAAAGGCGGGCGAGGTAAGGAATGGAACTTTTCGTGCGTTTTCGCGGTTTCTTAACTAACTTGGTGTTTTGATGCATAGGATTTTCTACGTGATATGGCTGCCAAAAAATTGACGCTAACCCCGTCCATCTCTGCAGTCTAAAGCTTGAAGGCTGAGTACCGACGAATTTCTGCATCCAACATTTAAAATATGTATGTACAATTGCTAGTTCTAATTATCCTCCGGGTAAGCCAACGAAGAGGTTATATATGATGCAAACACATTCTGACCCGTCAGTCGAGCGAGCCCAATTGCATATCCATACATCACGTGAACACTTCATTTTAGTTGATGTCATGTCCACTAAACTTTTAGATGGGTACAGTACGGAAGAAAAAACTAAGAGGCAAATTTAAATTCCTGAAATGGACAAAAAATTTCCTTAAAATGGCGGGGGGGGTTCGACCTTGAACAGTTCGATTTGCCAAAACATAGTAGTCCCCAATTTTGGATGAAATCGTTACCCGAAATCACCTAACTTTGAAACCCCCTAATATTGACTCTAAACTGTTGCTGTGTTGCTCATGCTTTACTCTTTGCAGCCACCCGTGACAATCCAACATCGAGTGCTGTCAAAGATACCTAACAGGTTTGTCAAAATTGCCCACACAAGTGCAAACGATAAATAGGTGATCGTAAATGCACCCATGCGTGAACTGGTGCCACCCGATCTTTTTAAAACTTGCGTTTCAGCCTTCTGGGGAGGCAACAGTGGCAGGAAAAGCAACGCCACGAGCTTCATTATATACGAGATTAGGATTGTTATGGTCACATCGCGACGCACCTCCTCGGTGTCGTTCAGGATGTCTTTGTTATATACCTTGAAAGCTGCATTTACGTTCTTTGTTAGCGTCATAGCGAACGGTCCGCCCAGATTGGCCACTGTGGTCAAAAGACCGTAAATTGCGCCTTCATTGCCGTGGCCAGCTAGCTCTACAACCACATACGTCGAAATGATGAAACCGACAGCATCAGGCACTGCCTCAACAATCGAAACGCCCAACCAAAACCACTGCTTCCGAACAATATCCCATGTTACAAGCATGGTGCACACAGCGTCGAGAGCAATAACACTCACCATGGTTACGATATGCACAGTCCGCCAGTTCCAATGCAGCCCATACTTTCCCATCAATGTGAGTGTCACAACTGTCACAAAGCTACCAAAAATGCTGCTTAAGCTTAAATTAAAGCTTGTTGCGTGAACCCAATACGACGTGATCGGGTCCTGAGCCACGTAAGTAAATCCACTAAACACACTTGATAAAAAACTGTAGGCAATCACTTGATAAATTGCTCGACTCTGTAGGGAGGTCCACAACTCGCTCATATATTTCCTAAAGGTTGGTCGCTCCTTCACTACTTCTTCACGCACAAAGATGCACGTGATTGGGATCACAGGCAGACAGCACAAGGCTAGTAGTAACATCGTGTCAGAAAATGAAATCCCGAAATCAAAGTTCCCGCCATAATTTGGCGAGCTTAGACCAAAGCCTATAATAGCTTGAGCTACCACGTTAAAGAGCGTGCGTACCGTATAAATCGCCGTCTGTGTGCGTCCACGCGTTGCTTCTGGTTCACGTTGAGCATACTCAACCACAACGGCATCTGCTGCTACGTCCGCAAACAGAAATCCTAATGTAGCAAGCATCATAAGCACAATGTACTTGGCTCCACTGCTAGGTGCCTCTTTATTAAGGGACTGAATCATTTCCAGAGAATAATCAGTTGGTTTAATTTTCCTCATTGCGGGGTCGGGAAAATAGGGATTTTCCAGCGGCATCGACGCCATAAGAAGTAGACACAACACTGTTACAGACCAGCCGAGCACCATATAAGGTCTTCGTCGGTATCCAAAGGCTGGAACACAATCTGATAGCACACCAATGAAAACTTTGAAGCTCCAGGGAATAGCAATCAGCGCTCGAGCTGACGTCGTCGCCGTTCCCTCCATGTTCAAATAATATGTTAAAAAAGGTGTGATAGTGCTAGGCAGCACGCCGTAAACCAGTCCAACCGCTGCATATTGACAGATGAGTCCTACACTTTCCATTGATAAGAGCTTTGGCGCTGGTCCTCCACGTAAGGGACCATTAGATTTAAAACGTTTGGTGTCACTAGTGGACAATGTTTTTGTTTTCGTCTCCTTCAACTTTATCGGCAGAGGCGAATGATCAGCCTGAGCACCCTGCCGCAAAGAACAGTGTTCGTCCATCTGTTCCAATTCCTCCTCGTCTCCTATCACCGTTTCTAGCGACGCGCGATCCTCTTCTTCATTCGCAGTCGTCAACGCCGCACACTCCTCGTCTTCATTCGCAGTTGTCAACGATGCACACTCCTCGTCTTCAGTCGCAGTCGTCAACGACGCACATTCCTCGTTCCAAGACATGTGCAAGTTATTAGTGTTGACCACATCAATTTAGTCGTCTGTTAAGAAGTTCCATCGTAAAAGACGTACTCGACCAAAACGTCTATGAACTGGCAGCAAAGAACAGCAGAAATTGTTGCAATCGCTCTGCCTTACACATGAAGCATTGTACATGTACTCAATCTTGAAAATTTCCGGAAGAGCATGTAAACAAGTGGAATAATAAAAAACTCATTTCGCAACCTATTCGAATTGTGCTCGTTCGACCTTTTACATGTATGAAACAGACGGACCTCGCCATCCGTCGTACTGTTGCCAGTCTCTGCCGATAGACGGACGCCCTCTCAGTCAAAAAAATTAGTTCCAGCATACTATGGCGGTACAAAAGGTCAAGAAAGGTGTATTTGCGCTATTCAATTGTTGCTTTCCGCCCTCGAACTCGCCCGAGCCAACAATTGAAGACCTGTACATTGTGCAGGAGCAATTTAAGCGCCGGTCTACCAACGCTGGAGACGATTTGGCCAACGGTATTTTTTCCAACTACCAAAATCCGCCACGCTGGATAAAAGACGACTTTATCGAAGCATGTGTGCTTTGCAACGTCCAATTCGACCCGATCAAGCGTAAACACCATTGCAGGAGCTGCGGTCTTATCTTCTGTCGACACTGTGCCGCCACGTTTTACCGTCTCGTCAAATTTGGCTTTTTAAAGCCGGTGCGACTCTGCCACATTTGCGCGAGCACGGCGGAAAGTGAGAACGTCTTCTTTGAAAAACGCCTGCCGCTGCTGGAAGGTGGAGATTTGTTCAGCAAGTACGGCTTGCTCCGTAAAAGGTATGTGTATCTCAAGTTTTTGCGGGCTAAGAACATGTTTCAGTACCAAAACATTAACCCCGAGACGAGGAAATTCGAGGGCGACATTAAGGTTATTGCACTTGATGAAATCACAGACGTTCGCGAAGTGGCTCTAGGACAGGATAATGCTGATCTAAGGATCATCATAACCGTTGGGCAGCAAAAGCACAGGTTTGACGCACCGACACCACACAAGAAGCAAGAGTGGATAAAGGCAATTGTCACAGCTCGACAGGCTCGTGATAAGTTGCTAGCAGTTGAGCGCGAGAAGCGCGTGAAACAGGTCGAGAAAGAGAACGTCGATATTCGCATGATGTCGGAGAATCTGCAAATGATGGAGAAGCGCCGCGGGATTTTTCACGAAGACCGTATGTGTCGCCGTGGTGAGAAACGAGAACAGCTACGTACGTGGTAAGTACAATATTGCAATGGCAGCATCGTAATCATTTACGCCATGTGACCTTCTCGTTCCTGTTATCTGTATCTTGACATTACAGAACGAATCAACGAGCACCCAGTATAACATTAGCAATTGAACACAATGAGAAGAAGCAAATAAGTAATTTCTTGATTGCGTTCGATGCCCCCACTGCATCCAACAAATGTAAAAGTCTGCAACGTTTAATTCTTGCTCTTGGCGTTGGATGCGCGGATTTTAGCCTCTAGATCATCCCATTTGTCATTGCTGACTGAGGCAAACATATTGAACTCACCAGCGTTCGAAACCGTCTCTCCACCATCGAAGCGGATGATCTCACCGTTAAGCCAACTGGCATAGTCGCTCGTCATATACGATGCTAAGTTGGCCAGCTCGTCCACCTCACCAAACCGTTTAAGTGGGTTATTTTGAAGCATCATTTCCTCAAAAGCTCCTGATGGGTCAAGACGATCGAAAGCACCCTTTGTTTTGATCGGACCCGGGGCGATACCCACAAACCGGATGCCGTACTTGCCCCACTCCACTGCTAGCGACTTGATCATCGCCTTTCAACTCATCCATTAGCAGAGCAACCAAGCAGAAATCTTAAACGTCAAAGAACGTACGCTGACTCCAGCTTTAGCTGCAGCAGAAGGCACAACGTAACCCGATCCTGTCTCGGCGTACGTCGTCGTGATATTTAGAAATACACCGCCCTTCTCGTGCTGAATCATGCGCTTGCCCGCGTCTAGAGTTACATTAGCCGTCCCCTTTAGCACAATGTCCACGATCGTACCAAATCCCTTAGCATTCAGACGTTCGAAGGGCGAGATAAAGTTGCCGGCAGCATTATTCACCACAATCGTAGGCACACCCTTTCGCTCGTCAAGCTCGTCCAGCGCCATCTTCACCTGCTCAGCGTCGCGCACGTCACCCGTGAGTGGAAATACCTTGTTTCCAGTGACCTTTTCAATCTCCTGAGCGGCCAATTCGACGATCCCACGCTTACGACTCATAATGGCAACTGTGGCGCCTAGTTCAGACAATTTAGTGGCGATCCCTTTGCCCAAGCCCGTGCCGCCACCCGTAACCAGTGCCACTTTTCCTTCAAAAGTCCCTTGCGGCAACATAGTACTGATAACAGGCGATGTACGGGGCTTTGCTGTGCTCTTGGCGTACGAGTGAGAGGGGCGCCATGAAAAGAACGAAGGTGCACGCTTGCTCCACATGATCTGTTGTTGAAGTAAACCTCGCTACATTCTATGTAGTAGCATTTTTCGGTATCTACCGGTACTTCGACAACAAAAGCTGCACCATGAGCAGACAACTGTGTCGTCTACCTATCCGCTATTCACGTCGTCAGAGCCCGTTGCAACTTGTCACTGCACAAACTGGTCTTCCAGTTCTAGGTTCTTTATGTGATAATCGGCAATTTTCCAGCTCGAGAGATGCTGCTTCTTCAACGCTAGAGCTGAAAATTACTGATGGACACCTGACAGGTGCGCCGGACGTCTTGATATGTGATCGGTGGACTTAGTTTGTTGGTTGGTACAGATGTCGTAAATTCTGTTCCTGTTGTATCTGGGGGTGGTCCGGGAAATGAAACATTGGCGATTGTGCAGGGAGCTCAAGCGGTTTTAGAAATGGTGCATACGTCCACCGGTCTGCCTTGGTGGGCGACGCTGATGGTAACCTAGGATCAGTTTTTTGAAAGAGGTTTTATGCTGACATGTGCTACTTCAGCTATCTGGTGTAACGCTGCGCGCTGCCATCTTTCCGCTCTACGTCTTCCAAATCCACGCAACACAGAGGTGAGAGCGCTGATGCTGTGGAGACGCTGTCATATGTGGACGCTAATGCCATAATTCTTGGTTTGTTGCAGATTAATGCAGGCAAGTTTAGACTTTAAGAAGCTGTACTCAGCGTACAAGTACGCGCGCACATTTACGGTAGGAAGATCGACCGAAGCTGTTAGAGCAAACCTGAATTAACTCGTTGTTTAGCCTGGATCAGATTATAAGGGACATCTCGATGCCATCAAGCTCGGGAGACAAGGTATTCGTGCTATCATGAAAAAGTACCACACGCGTCCCATCCAAACTTTCATGGGTGCGTTTGCATATATCCCCATCTTTGTTGTCATGGCGTACGGCGCTCGGGATATGGTGCGTTCGGGAAACTTTGCAGGTTTTGACAGTGGTGGCTTTTTATTCTGGAAGAATCTTACCGAAACAGATAGCACTTTCGTGCTTCCTGTTCTCGCGGCCTTGTCAACCTATGGCAATCTGGAAGTGACAGCTCGAACGAAAAGTGGTTTATGGACGGAGTTGCTGCGAGCAGGACAATATGTCACGATTTTAGCTGTCCCCTTTATGGTTAATCTCCCGCAGGGCGTGTTTTTTTACTGGTTGGGATCTTCGTGGTCGTCTATGGCGCAGACTATTGCTATGAACAACAACAATTTCCGTCGATTCATCGGACTTAAGCCCCGAGTGTCACAAGCTCACCCTTCTGCCAAGGAGGCAACCAAATTGCTAGGTGGAATCCCTCAGAATGCTGCGAAAGGTTCGAACGTGGATAATAAAGCTAGAATGTAACTACAGTAGTGGTTTAATAATGCTACGCTCAAGGGGATTATTATTGGTGCGTTCGTAATCCTCTTGCGTATTATATACCTTAATAGTTGACACTGGCGCATCGAAACAAAAAAAAGTCTCAGGGTATACAGTAAGGCAACGACATGTCCTCCGTCGTAATCAACACTGCTAAAGTGAACGCCATCTAAAAACCTGAGACACGGTGCATAATCTGGCGTAAATATAAAAAAAAACGCCATCAGAAAGATGCGAAATGGAACTTGGCATCTCGAATATGTCATTCCTTATTTTGCCGTAAGCATTCCTATCCTCTTGCTCCTAGTGATCATGCGATCGCCACGCCATGATACCCCAAACCCTGCGCTCCTCCGGAATGCCACGCATCTGATCATCCTGCAGCATGGACTTTTGGGAAGCAGGCACGACTTTGCTCGCTTCAGTGAGATCTTCCGCTCCTGTTTCCAGTTGGATGATTTTATCTATCTCCACGCAGCAGAAAGCAATGCCACCAGCTTCTTCAAGACGTACGATGGCATCGATCGTGGCGGCGAACGCCTTGCCGATGAAATTCAGAAATTGGTCATGCAAATGCCCAATTTGAAGAAGTTCTCAATGATTGGACACTCACTCGGAGGTCTGTATAACCGCTACTGCATTGGATTGTTGCTATGTCGTGGATTTTTTGACAAGATTGAACCGGTGGTGGGTCAAAACGCGGTCGATTAATCAAATAGGACCTGACAGTTGCGGTGACTTTTTACTTATGTACAGAATTTCATGACTTTTGCGACGCCACATCTCGGAATACGCCGTCCTCGTCGCGGCGCTTCGAATGCCATGTTTAATGCGCTAATGCCAAAAATTTTTGGTCGAACAGGAACGCAATTGACGCTGAAGGATGTGGCGACGGATACGACGCAAGCGCTCAGTCTTTCTTTAAGCGCGCATGCGGACAAGAAGTATAATCCATGTAAAGTGAGCTGTGAATGGCTTTTAGTAGGTTCGGATGCTGACTATGATTTATCTGTGCAGCTTTATCAGATGTGAATGGGACGCTCCTGGTGAGTCTTCCGACTACAGGGAAGCAATGTGACGACGTTCAAGAGGCGTTCGAGTTGTTTGACTGCGTCCTCAGTGGTCGAAAGCTGCAAGTATATGAGGATCGGGAAGAGAACAAAATCAAGTTCGAGATTGATATGTCCTGCACCGATGTTACCATCTCGCTGCCTAGTGGAAAGGGCGAAAACAACAACGTCACTTTCTACTCAAGCTTTATCAATAGAGTGCAGAATGAGAATATCGACCAGTTCAACGAGTCTGGCAACTTCGACATCCAGATCCGTGTGCCTGCAAGTGCGAAAAACAAAGAAAAGACGGACACGAGTCTCTGTGTCCTCCGTATTCCTGAAGATGATATTCATCGCGATTGGAAATGGCTCGTAGCAATCAGCAATGCTGGTTTTGGCGCGTGCTGTCAGACTTCGAAGAGCAGTACAAAAAAGCCAACGACGCAAGTGTCTACGAAGCCACTTCTCAGCTGTTTGACGCGAGGCCAATTCATGCAGGCGTTGCAGATGTTTAAAGTGCGCACGCTGTACTCAAACATTTTCTTTGACATGCAGGTACCATACACGTGCGCAGCGGTACGCGCATTCAACCCATATCGCTTGAGTACCAAAGGCTTGAGTACCAAAGAGTTTACCATGTCTCCTGTCTACACCCACATCGCCTTCGACTCTCTCAAAAGCGCATGGAAACTGCGCGACACAATTCCCCCTACAGTCAAGCGTCTTGCCTTAACGTATATGACGCCCGATCGAGCAGCTCTGGTTTTACCATCAATGCCGGAAGATTTACCACCAATGGAGCAGGATGCTGAGGACTGCGAGATTATTGGTACCGGTAGCACCCGAAATAGCCCATGTATTCATCGCCACAGTGCATCCGAGCCTGGATTGAAATCTGCATCAGCTGTCAGAAAAAACAGCAGTCGACACCGTCATATCTTTCGTAGCCGTCGTCATGGAAAAAGTGTGGGCAGTGCGCCTTCAAAGGATTCCAGAGTAAGTCGACCAGAACCATTTGTGGAAGGCGACGTCATCTTGGATCAGCTTCCTTACGCCTTTACAGCAGATACTGAACAAGATGAGCTGTGTGGTATGCTGCTCTCTATGCAAAGTGTCGGCTGGCGACGAGTCGACGTACTCTTCGGTGGCATCCTGTCCCACGAGCACATTATTGCCAAGCGAGCAAAATTGCACAAGCCTCTTGATTCAGGTGTTGACGTCGTTCATCATGTCATTGATACGTTTGTGGTATGAGTTTCCTTGTTAGAAAACGATAGTTAATTGTTACCACGGGAACAATTATCCTATTATCATTAGTTGCTTCTTTTGAAACCTTTCTTACCTACCTTCTTCTCGGATCCAGCTTCTTGAGCTAGGTGAGCACAATATGCGATCTGAAGAATCCTTGCCGCCTCGTCCTTCTGCAACATCTCGAGCGCTAACAACCTTTGACGTTTCTCTCTTTCTTGAATTAAGAAGTCATCTCTATGTAGCCATCCCTGCTTTAAAATCTCGAGTCTGTGCAGCTTTGCGCTCCTGTACTCCCCCTAATTGGGGCTGCTTGGCTTGTGGGTCTTGCTAGTACTTCTGTCCCATTCGACTAGTTCACCGATAAGTTTGGATTTAGTCGCAAGCCCTTTAGCCTTTTCATTAGGGCGCGGATATTTCCACACACGCTTTTGCTATTTCCACACACACAATTCCTATTTCCACACGCACCCGGCACCCCCCATAGCTTTCAGCCCCTCACTTCCCAGGACAATCTTGACAACCCGGCAGCGTGTGTGGAAATAGCCGCGCCCTAACTTAAAATAGGCAGTAGAAATGTTACTTGAAAAAACATGAGTCATGACTCCAGGTAAACCATATTTGATTGATCATTTTCCATTGACGAACATATAACAGAAGGACAAAAACGTGCTTGACAATCTATGAGATTCTTACGAGCAGGGTGCAGGGACGTCACTTTTTACATCGCCATCGCGTTGTAGAACTCTGAATACCATTCCCACGTCTTCGCCAGACCCTGCTCCAGTGAAGTTGTAGGTTTATATCCAAGCAGCTTCTCAGCTTTTGAAATGTCAGCACTCGTACGTGGTACGTCACCCGGCTGGTTTGGCATGATATTAATCTTGGCCTTCTTGCCCACGATGCGCTCGATGATCGAAATGAAGTCCGTTAACAACGTGGGTGAGCCTCGTCCAAGATTGAATACCTCACAGCCACGGCCATGGTCTAGGCTCAGCACAACGCCCTGTACAATGTCGTCAATGAACGTATAGTCGCGTGACGAAGAGCCATCTCCGTACTGGTCGATGGCCACACCACGGGCAATGCGATCCATAAACTTGAAAGGCGCCATGTCAGGACGACCCCGCGGTCCGTAAACTGTAAAAAAGCGCAGTCCAATGGTATCCATGCCATGCAGGTGGTGATAAGTGTGTGCCAGCAACTCGCAGCTCTTCTTGGTTGCAGCATACGGACTCACGGGGAAATCTACAATGTCCTCTTCGCTGAAGCGGTCCTTCAAGCTACCACCGTATACTGAGCTGCTGCTTGCATATACGAACCTTTTAACGCTAAACTCGCGGCACGCATCTAGCAGCACCATTGTGGCCACTACATTCGCCTGGATGTACATGAGTAGATTGTCGATACTTGGACGCACGCCGGCGCGAGCCGCCAAGTGTACAATCGATTCAGCCTTGGTTTCCTTAAGCACGCAGCGCACAAGCTGCTGGTCGCATATGTCACCAATATACACGGTCACTCGGCTGCCGTACGTGCTACTGAGCCAGTCTAGGTTGTTCTGCTTAAGCTTCACATCGTAGTAGTCATTAAGCTCGTCAATAATAACGACGTCGTCTCCACGAGCCAGCAGCGCCTTAGCAGTATGAAAGCCAATGAACCCGGCAGCGCCCGTCACGAGCACACGTCGACGAACTGTTGGGATGCTGGATATATTGATTGCATCCAGCTCATCAGACACTTCAAATGGGGCGGGTGGCATTGCGTGTGGAAGGAGGAATTGACCAGAAGATCGAAAAACTTAAAATGGACATTGTGGTCTTGCTTCTCAGTAGACGACGTGTGTGGAAATAGCCGCGCCCCCGATCGCGTAATGCGAATACGCTTCACGTCGTTCTCGTCTGCCAACCGCTTTCTAATAATATTTGTTACTCGGGCGCGGCTATTTCCACACACGCTGCCGGGTGCGTGTGGAAATAGCAAAAGCGTGTGTGGAAATAGCCGCGCCCTTTTCATTAATCTCGCGCTTATCCTAAACGATACGGATGGCTTTTTCGCCCCCGAGCTGCGATAACACGTTACGATGCTGCGATGTATTTTTTGGGGCGCAATACTGCCAAGTCGGCTCAACTAGACTATAGACTCCTCTAATAAACGCCACAGTATTCGATGGGCGTCTGTTGTGGATCCTGCCACTCACGCTTAACAATTCACGTTGCATCGTGTCAAACGTCCCATCGACCGGCGTCAAGTGTAACGTCTTAATGCCAGAGAGCAGCAACGTTCTGGTTCAAAAATCCAGTACTATATAACTTGCAGGTATTGCACATAATGGTGTTGGTAGAATACGTGACGTTAAACTTGAACATATAATCGAGCTGGTTTGTTTCGTCACATTACACTTTTATTGGTCTATTCCGGGCTCATAATCCATTAAATAAAGCAGGCACTACTTGAAGTTTGCCAATTCTCTATACCATGTTGAAGGAGCAAGACCCGATGATTGAACTGTTGCGGGAATGGATCAGATCGTCTGAAGGTGACTCAGATGAACTGCGCGAGTCTGTGCTCCAAGCGTTTCGCTTCATGAGCGACCTCATTGAAGAGCATGTGGACAAGCCAGCGTGCAGTCGACTGCGCCAGTTCCTGCCCATGCTCACAAGACTTTTTCTGCCGCTGGACTTGACACGCGCCGCGCTCGAGTACGACGCTACCACGCATTTTCTATCCCGTAAGCGAGTCCCACCGACGTTTAAAGAAATCCGCCACATTTTCAACGTTGCGACTACGAACGCAATCGCTGGGAAACTGAAGCTTTTGACACTTGATGCGGACGACACTATCTATGAGGATGGCGGGAGCATCAACAAAAGCTCGAGAATCGTGCAGATTGTCGTAGAGTTGATCCGACGAGGAATTGTAGTATCACTCTTGACAGCAGCAGGTTACCCTGGAAATCCTAGCCGATACGAGCAGCGTCTTCGCGGTATTTTGGAGGCTTTAGCAGATCTGACAAGCGAGGAACGGGCGAGATTTCTAGTCATGGGAGGCGAGTGCAATTATCTTTTTGAAACGTACACGGACGCGATGTCGGGAATTGTAGGACTGCGGGAAATTGACGGCGCGATATGGAAAGATGGCCGTGGAGAGTGCTGGCATGATGACGAAGTGACGACGCTGCTCAATGCAGCAGAAATGGTGCTGCAAGACACAGTTAAAGCACTTCACTTATCGGCAAAAATTCTTCGAAAAGAGCGAGCGATTGGAATCATCAATACTTCTAACAAGCGAATTCTTTACGAGAATCTAGAAGAGATCAGTCTTACGCTGCAGCACGAACTGCGTCACTTTCAGGTGCCATTCTGCGCTTTTAATGGTGGCAACGACGTGTGGGTAGACATTGGGCACAAGGCATTGGGCATTCAGGCTTTGCAAAATTATGTGTTCCAGTTCCTGCCGAAGGAACTTCGTGGCAGCAAGGAGATGCGAAATATTCAGGGCCACGAGTGTCTTCACGTGGGTGATCGGTTCACTATAACGGGAAATGACACTCGCTCGCGGGACGTTGCTGCGACAATTTGGGTCTCAAATCCCCGGGAAACGGGGTGTGTCATGTCAATATTATTGCAGGCAATTGATCTTGAACATCAGCAAAAGAGCGAGCGAAACGCTGCAAAAGAACAGGAAAGGGAAATGAAAGACTGGAAGGCGGAAGCAAACGCCATAGATACAACAGAGCCCAGTGACGACGAAAGCGACAACTCATTCGATACGTGGGCACGAGCATGTTGAGCAATGACGAGGTGATCCAGCAAGAACCGCATCGTTTACCGAGTAAATTCATTGGTACAAGCGATAGTAAATTAATTATCTTCAAATATTAAAAAGCGAGTGGACCTGTAATGATCCGGTAGCACTCAAGGCACCCCACGTCGAACTACTCAAATCACGCCTCATGTTCACACTCGCTTTTCGTTGAAGATTTTCCTTTCTTTCAGCTGATGAAATAATATCGTTGATACGCGAAATTCCCAGCAACCGCTGCGACAGATACGGACAGCAGATAATTTTTTCGATATATCCAGCTGCAGAATTTCAATTGCCTCGGCAAATTCTACATCGCATTACGCAGCAGGACCATCAGCCGTAGTGAATTCGTCAATATCGGATTCAGGACGAGAGCCTCCGAGCAACAGTCCATCACGGCAAAGTACACCCAGGATTCGATCAATGAGCCCATCGTCATCTTTAAGCTCATCTCCGTTCATACGACGCAGTCGTGCGAACGTCGCATTGTGTGACCGGGCTTTATTAGATCCTCTAAACTCGATCTTTGTTAGTTTATTTATTTGACCGCTTGGTGCGATGCCGTCGGAGCTTTGCGGGGCTATTAACAACCTTGTCGCTGACCAGAGGCTTCCGCTCAATCGCTGCGTCGTCCCAGGATGACCCAAATAGCGCTTTCCTATTCACACGCAACACTCCAGCTTTCATTCTATCCCATGCTGCATTCTTGCCGGTGTCATTTACGCTAAATCCATGTTTTTCCATACGCCAGAACCACTCACGAAGATCCGCGCGCTCCTTGCACTTAGAAACGCAGCGAAACAAGAGGCAAATCAAGTAGAAGGAAATAATGACTCCAGAGAGAAGGATAGCGCAGAGAATGCCTGCTCTCATCGTTGTGATAACCTCGCGCAAATGAGCATTTCATTCTGTAAAATGCAGTGCACTCAATCCATTAGTACACACAAGTAATTGCGCCCGAGCATCACGCACACAACTTGTTATCTGACCCAACGAGCAGCGTTGTCCCGCTGGATATCATCAAGGAGTCTACCATACTTCTCATTGGCTGACACCTGTTTAGTGACTTGTTCCTTCTGTTGATGACCATACCAAGTGATTATTTTTCGTACCAAACTCGCAAAGAACTGCTCCAAACATACCAAATTCACAAGCATACTGCGAATCTCCTTCAACTGATCGCTCAAAGACTCCTGGTTCGACTATAATCATGCATACGTCACCTAGGCATTAGCAGGTTCAGACGGCATGAAGGGAAACATCCTGACTCTACCTGCAGCATTTTTATAGCTGTCCACTGATGAGAGTGAAATTCTTCGAGCTGCTTTCCCATGGCAGTCTGGTTTGCTCCAACGATTGAACTAATGGCACAAAAGCAAACACGCATGAGCACGAAGCGAGCTATCATGAGAGCATCACAAAATTGCATGTATCGTACTCTTTTTGGTGAGACGCACAAAAATGCTTTCTAATCTACCGAGGCCTTGCGTAGATGACACAGTATTATGACCGGTCGAACTTGCAACTTGCTGCTCCATTACTTGGTTGCGTTGTGTTTGAGCCTGAGATGCTAACTATATATGTGCTAGTTACATTTGCGCTTTGTGTAGAGCTATCCATCTGCTGGGTTACGTCATTACCAATGTCAGAGTCGTAGAGATCGGAGCTCGGAGTAAGCACATGTTCGTTAGTGTTTGAATTAGTTGTTGCCTCGACTTTCAACTGCTCTGGAGCATGATTCACTTCACAGCACATTCCATGGCGACGATAATGCTCGATCTGCATAGACTTGTCATAAAAAGCGGTCACGACAGAATTACTCTTCTCCATCAAGCATTGGCTCGTTATCTCAGTCGGGTTGCGAATGCCAGGTACGGAAACTTCGGTACTTTCAGACGGAACAGACACTTGGGTATTGGAAATGCGGCTTCCACTTCTGTGTCAATGCCTGGGAAATCACTTGCGTAAATGTTCGGCCAAATACACTGCAGCAGCAGTAAACAACAATGAGTTTATTTAGCATTTTTCTGACTTGGTGTATACGAGCCTACCGCAACTGACTCAGTGTGCAATAGTACAAACGAACCTTAATGTACCGCACATGCTGTTGTGCGTCCAGCTGAAAAATCTGTTGCGTTTCACGGCGAAGGTTACACTCTCTACCAATTGAGCTATTGAGTTTCAGGATTAATTAAAGAGATGTGACTGTATAAACATTGGAAGCCCTCCAAAACCTCAACAAACGAGCACGAACAAAATAGCTTTGTTCGGAGTAAACAAATTTCTGGGGGGTTCATCTTTTTGAACAAACTTTGTTCGCGTGCCTGCCCACCAAAACCTCGCAACAAAACCTTCAGAAATCCCTCCCTATCCCTGCTAACTCTCGCTTTCTCGCTCTCTCGCGCAGTATGACCGATCCCTGGTGTCTTTGCAACGAAGGCGACGCCGATCTGACGTTGTGCGGCTGCGGCAGCAGCCGAGATGACGAAGCGGAGCTGGCAGCGGCACTGCTTGTCGTGACTGATAATGCAGCGCGTGGTGGGCTCACACAGCTCAGTATGCTCGATGTGATGCAGATTTTCGTACGTGCTGGACGTCCCCAGTACGATACACGCGGCGATGCCGTGCTCAGAACCACGCACGAATAGCTGCCGCGGTATTTACGCGGCTTAACGCAAGGTTTTCCCATGGAGTCGGCACTGATTCGAGCGTTACCGGATCACTTGAACGCTGAGATTGTATCGGGAACCATCACGACGTTGGACGAAGCATGTACGTGGCTCAGTTATACGTATTTGTACGTACGCATGCGCAAGAGTCCCGTGGCGTATGGCATGGCGCTCGAAACCGTGTACGACGATCCGCAGTTGCTTGTCAACCGACGTCAAGTGGGGCTCGAGGCCTCCAAAGAACTCGCCGCTTGTCGAATATTCACATGGTCGAGACGGGCGAGGGCAACGTGGCCTTTGGCGTGACGCCGCTCGGGCGGGTCGCGAGTCATTTTTACCTCTCGCACCGTTCGATCGCACGCTTTCACGAACACTTGGATCGATGTGGTCCCCACGCCAGTATGGACTGGGATCACGTGCTCTGGATGGTCTGCAGCAGTACGGAATTTGACCAGCTCCAAGTCCGCGACGACGAAGTGCCCGAGCTCGAGCAGCTCGCGCGCACCTGCGGCCGCATCGCCGTGCGTGGTGGCGGCCTCGCCACCTCCGAAGGCAAGACCAACGTGTTGCTCCAGAGCATCCTGAGTTGTGCGCGGATTGCGTCGTTCACGCTCGTGTATGACGCAAACTATGTCGCGCAGAATGGCGCGCGCATTGCGCGCGCGCTGTTTGAGCTGAGTCTCAAGCAACATCATGCGCTGCGCGCCGAAAAGTTTTTAAATGCTTGCGAAATACATCGAGCACAAGATATGGTACGACGCGAATCCGGGCTTGCAGGTCGCGCCCATGCGAGCGCGGCTCGATGCCAGCGCCTGTTTACAATGGACGGCGCGGCTCCCGCACCTTGAGCTGCGCGACGTCCAGACACAAGCATCGGGCTGATCAATGCTGAAACTTACGATTGACATTTTTGCGCCGCGTTTTACGACGTGGCACGAACGCTTGTAGCAAGGTTCAACGGTGCGTGCGTGGCTCTGGGTCGAAGACGCCACGTCCCGCTACCTCTACCTTGTCGAGCCGTTTGTGCTGACGCAAGGACGCTTTCGTGCGTGGCAAGCAGGCACCCAAGCACTCACTATGGAGTGTTTTCTGCCGCTGTTTTCGTCGAAGAAGGACGCGACGTATGCCGTGGTGCTGCTCTCGGATCATTTTGTGGGCGTCGAGTCGTGGAACGAGGTCACGTATGTCCTGGAAGACGGCGCCACGATACAAGAGCACGAGACCCCGCTCTTGCCCCTGCACCCGCTCGCGCTCGACGTACTGCAGAGGCCGACAATGGCGCACTCGATCGCGACGTGACGCGCTTGAATCCGATCCAGACGCAAGTGTTTCATCCACTCTACCATCAGGACGAGCACATGCTCTTGTGTGCACCAAGTGGCAGTGGAAAGACGTTGTGTGCCGAGCTCTCTATACTCCGTGTCTGGAAAAAATCCATGGGATCGTTGATTGTGTACATGGCGCCGGTCGTGGCACTCGCGCACAGCAAATCGGCCGCCTGGCAACATCGATTTCACGAAATTTTTCGAAACAAGTCGTTGATGTGTACTCGCCGCTGGACGGGGAGGACTTCAAGTGTGCAGATCTCCTCGTGGCGACCCCGGCCACGTTCAACGTCGTGTTACGTCGTTCGCCCGCGCTCCTCGAGCGCGTAGCGCTCGTGATTATCGACGAACTGCAGACGGTGAGCGACGCAGCGAGTGATGGCGCTGTGCTGGAACTGCTCTTGAGAAGCATCTGCCGGTGCTCGCACACTTCGGATGCTGGGGCTCTCGACGCCCCTCGCGAATCCGCTCGATATTGGACGCTGGCTCGGTGTCTCGGAGTCTTCGGTCATGAATTTCCAAGCTGCGGCACGGCCCGTGCCGCTCCAACTAATTGTACAAGGCTTCCCAGAACGGCACTATGTCGCTCGCATGGATGCCATGAACCGCCCTATTTCCGGGCGATACAGCGCTATGCGAGTGACGCGTCCGTGTTGATTTTCGTGCCGTCCAAGGCCCAGCTCAAGTCGACCGCGCTCGAGCTGTTGCAATGTCGTGTGCAAGCGGGCAAGCCGTGTGGGCAGCTGGACGACAAGGTGGTGCTGGACTGGATGTGTGCGTCGGTGACGGACGCATCGCTGCAGCATACGCTGGATTTTGGGATTGGATTGTTGCATGCTGGTTTGACGTTGAAAGAGCGCGTGATGGTGGAGAAATTGTATACGGAAGGATTTCTTCAAGTGGTGCTGGCGACGCCCACGTTTGTGTTGACGGAGACGCTGCGTGCGCGGATCGTGGTCGTAAAGGGCTTAGATATAGGCGAGACGGGAGCGTGGACGTTGATGCAGATGATTGGACGGGCCGGACGGCCCGGGAAGGATGGAACAGGTGTGGCGTGTGTATTGGTAGACGAGAACAAGAAGAATATGACGCAGACACAGCGATGGCTCGTGGAACCTACGACGATCGAGTCGTGTTTGAGTGCGCGGTCGAGCGTCTTGCGGAATGAATTGAATGCGTCCATTGCATCGTCACGTGTGCAGCGTATGTGCGAGGCCAAGGAGTTTCTGAGTGGGAGTTTGCTCGCTCAGCGTGTGCGCTGAATCCGCGGTTTACGAGGTCAAGCCGGAGAAGGAGACAATGCAGCGATTCTTGCACGAGTTGAGTGAGAAGACACTGGAACTGTTGGTCGAGTACAAGTGCGTAACGCGGGAAGGTTTGTCGGTGAAGGCGACCGTGGCGGGGAACGTGGCAGCGGCGCTGGATGTGGATGTCGAGACGGTGTGGAGGATACAGCATGCTCTTGACTTTTCGATACATTGCAAACATATATTGGCGATACAACGAAGTCGGTAAACAGCTATCCTGCAAAGGTGAGCCGAGTCGCTTATCTATATCTGATTCGAGAAAGTGTGGTGCGAATCAAACCTCCTTCGCCGAGCTCTCGCCCTCGCCCTCCCTCTGGTCTTTCGTCGTCTTTGATTTCTTCCGCTTTCTCCTCGCCATCTCACCACTGGGGATGCTCAAACCCTGAGCTGACGCTATGATCGTCATCATCGACATCATCATCGCTACATGGCGCTGGGACTCCTTGCGGTCCTCGCGTCGCTCCGCTCGACGTTCTCGCCTCTCCCTCGCCGCCGCAACCTCCTCCTTCCGCCTTCTATCCTCACGCCTCTCCGCCTCCTCTCTGATTAGCCTCCGCTCGTTCATTTCCGCGACCCAACTCTTCTCCTGGCTGGTGACCATGCCCACGGCCACACTGCCCAGTTGCTTGGCAGAAGCGGTGGTCTCCTTCGCCGCGCGCCCAATGCGGTTCCGCGTGCGCGCGGCATTGGATGTGAAGGTTGCATCGTTCTTTAGCGCGGGCGTAGACGTCAGCCCACCTTGCCGAGGGGCGACTGGGGTCGTCGTCGTCACGATCTTCGGCTGGAGCGTGCCCTTCCGCGACGGGCGACCCGAGTTACGGCTCACGTTGCGTCCGGCCTGGACAGGCAGAGCGGGCAGGCCGGGCTCCTCAATGAGGCGCTCATCATCGGCGACACGCACAGCGTCGGCCGAAGCCGGTGGGTCGGCGGTACGGCGCTCCTCCAGCAACCAGCTCCATTTCGTCTACCTGGTCGTTGTCGGTGCGTACCTGTGTTATTATTTTGTGGTATTATGAGTGGCCGTAGACGCCCTCGACGCAGCCACCACCGCCGCCATTGCTGCTCTCGCTGTACTTCACCTCGGCCTCGCCGTCGTTTATACCGCTTTCGACATCGAGCATCTCGTCCACTTCGCTTTCCTCCTCGCCATCCTCCTCGTTGTCCTCCGCATCCCCCTTCTCCGTCTCAATTCCGAGCTGTAAGCCAGCATCTTTGCTGACGCTCTGCGCCCCCGCCTTGGCGAGAAGGGCGCGCCGGAGACGCTTGGCGCGCTGCACGGCCTGCGGGCAGTCCGGGTTTCCCGTCGGCTTCTTGTGCCGAGCGAGGCGGGCGAAGTGGGCGTTGAGGGCACGCGACGTCATTTCCAACATGCCGTCCGCGCGCTTGCTGTTGTATTCCGCCACGACGTCCTCCCAGCCGGACGGCAACGTCGGCTCAACCAGCTCCGCTTAGTCCAGCATCAATAGCTCCTCCTCGTCGTCGAGCTCACCTGGGGTTTGGCACGCAACGAAGACAGCACTGCGCTTCTCAATAATCGTTTGCACCTGCTTCGCGTCGCGCACGCTCCGTTTCTTGTCGTCTGCTTCCTTTCGGAGCTGGTTGTACTTGCTCCGCAGCTGCTCGCCGCTGCGCCGGCTCCCACCGTAAGCGCTCCGCCCAGCATTGTAGATCTCGGCGACGAGGTCCACTCCTCTTTTCCTCGTGGCAGTTTTTGGCGGGCCAACGCCAGCAGACTATTGATGTCCGCGTTGTTGAAAGAGGCGCCGCGCCCGGCTCCGCTGCCGGATCGCAGACGGCGCCGCGGGTCAGCAGCAGCTGCTGCTGCTCCTGGTGTGGTCCGCTGTTACCGCTGCTGCTGTTGTTGGATATGGGGAGTGAGAGAGCGCGCGGTTGAGAGGAAGGGTTAGGGTTCGTCGGGAAGGCTCGTGGGTGGTGAACAAATGAACAAAGTTTTTGTTCGTTTGTTTGTGGGCGTGTGCGCTTGTTGAGACCGTCTTGGGGTCAAAACAAAATTTGTGAAGAAATTTGTTCGCGAAACAAATTCCCCGAACGAAGCTATTTTGTTCGCGCACGTTTGTTGAGGTTTTGGAGGGCTTCCGTTATGTAATACATTTCTTTTATTCTTCGCTCCGACGAACTGTTTCATTGAATATTGGGCAGGAAGGGACCTCGTTTCAAACAACGATCTGTTAGAAGATCCACGGGGGTGCGTCCTCCATTGAAACTACAGTATATCTACATTTACTTTGAGACAAAATGGCAATATTTTATTCTATCAACGACTGCGTGTGCAATCTCGGACAGTGATTGCTCTCATCTTTGCGAGATGTTTCAACCTCATTCAACGTAGTGCTTAGTTACAAACGACGTAGCGAATTAGTCTTAGTTCTGCAGACTCAGATTCCAAAAGGACGGAGTTGTTCTCCGGTGCTGTCGAGGTGAAAAGGCGATGTACAACTGGCCATGCGAGAACAGGTCACTTGTGAGACATATGCCAACCTTTTGTAGCGTCTATCCCTGTGATTTGTTTATCGTCATAGCATGGTCCAAGCGCACAGGAAACTGCTTACGACGGACCGCGTACAGCAAGCCTGATTGCTCACATTCATGCGGCCACCAAGCGCCATGCTGTTGTCGGTAATATACAACTGCGAGAGCTTCCTTGGCTGACCAGGCTCCGGCAAAAACGATCCCATCAGGTCATCCCATACGGGCGCATTGGAGTCGAAAGGGGCACGCCCGTTCCTGCATTAACCGTTCGTCCAACATCGCACCCAAGGACGTGAAAGACAGCACGGTGTTGTACGCCGTGATGTTGGTGCGGAACTCCCGGGAAATACGCACAGCAGACTCCGTAGCGGCTCTAGTAGTTGTGCCATTGGTGGGACGTTGGCCACCTTGCAACGGTCACATCACATGGTGAAAGTGCGCGTGCGGTTGATCCAGGACCCTTCACATGCTCCTTAATCCAATGGGGCGCCCCGCAGTTGTGGCAGAAAACGTTAGCCTGGTTGAGCACAAAGTGCAGCGAGGCGTAATTTGCGGGGATCTCCTGACGTGCGAGGGGGGACTCTAGTTCGGCGGCGTTCAAGCGGTCTTCAAGAAGCCATGCCCGCTGAGCACGTCTTGAAGCTGCCTGAACTAGGCGTCGTTGTTTTTGTTCTTCTTGCGCTCAAGAACACATTCTTGAGCATGCCGCTCCGATTTGTTGTACTTGTTCTTCTTGCGTCTCAAGAGGTTCATTTCGTATAAGCGCTCTTTGTAATAGCCAATGATAAAGTCCACTTCAATTGGGTCCGACTCATAGTATAGTATTAAATTAGGTACGGCATCGCGACATGACTTATGTTATTAGATAGACTAGGGGATGGTACCCGTCGTTCCGACGAACTGTTTCATTAAAATTTCATTGAAACTACAGTATATACACATTTACCTTGAAACAAAAAGAAAATATTTTTTTGCTGTTATAGGCATACGTTGCTTTGTAGTATTTCCGTACTTTTTCAACAGCGTTGCCTCAGCTTTTTCTGGCCGCTCTCCTTCGAGGAGCATCCACTTGTGAACTTCGACGACATGAATTCTGTTATTATATAGATTCTGTTATTAGATAGATCGACGATAGATAGAAAAGTCGCGCGTTTTGGTTTGGTGGCAGATTTTCACCCTAGTTTCCTTACTAAAATAACATAATAGTTGGATTTGTCTCAGTGTACTTGTCGCGCTCCAAGTACCGGTATCGGTTCAAAAAGTATGGGTAGGAACCCTTTGTAATTCGTGATTTATCTGATTTAAAAACTCTACACGTACACCACGCGTTCTCTATTGCAATAAAAGACGAGCCCAAAATTCACTGATAAAACCCAAAATCCACTGATAAAATCCAAAATTCACTGATCACGTGATCATCCTTGACCGAGCGATATTACATTTCTTCGCCTGGGGACGACTTTTACGATAGCTCTAATTTACTACTATGCAAGCATCGGCGGCAGACAAAACAGAGAACATGACCAATTTGGCTAGTTCCACCTACGGGGCCCGTGTGCTGTTCGCCACGTACGAGTGTTTCGCGCCTGCGAGTCGACTACTGCTTCTTGGATCTCGGGTCTTTATCGCCGATAGATTCACGAATTTTGGCAAGTGGATGGAAGGATGGGAGTCTCGGCGTCAATGAACACCTGGTCATGACTGGTGCATACTGGCGTTAGTAATGCGTGGTGCCATGGATGTCATTGACGTGGACACTGCTTTCTTTATGGACAATTACCCTCACGTCTCTCTATTCAAGCCGCAGAGTTTGCACAGAACTATGACGTCGAAGCAGAAATTTCGTTTAAAAGTCTAACGGCTGCATCCACAATAGATCGTAAAATGGGGACGAACGACACGTCCAAAGAAATCAAGTTGGTGGAGCGGCTTAAGTCACTCGAATGGACGGAGATCATTTCGGTCACAAAGCTAGGAGCTGGCTGGATACCCTGAAACCCGTCACAATCTGATAAGAGTTGCGCGATGTAAGAGAGGGCCTTGGACGCATATTCGACTGGATATGCTCCCGGATGGTGGAATCGCACGTTTGCGTGTGTTTGTAGAAGTGGTGATTGATTGGATGCATATTAAGAGCTCAGAAATGATTGTCTAGTGAGTATTGCGCACGGAGGACAAGTGATTGGCTACAGTGATGCGCACTATGGCCATCCCCGCAATTTATTAGCACCAGGACGAAGCGAAACGATAGCTGGAGGATGGGAAACTGCTCGCAAGGTGACTTGTAACGGGGTTACATATTCGGGTAACACTGAGTGTTGGTGTACATGAGTACACCACGGTTGATGCCAGTATTGGCCGGGTTGAAAGGTTTCGAACCTTTGGTTATTTTAACCAATCAGGGCATGGGCCCTTGGTGTGGTGGTGTGTTAGCCATCCACGTGTCAGTACACAATTGTGTACACTACATTTTAGCTAGGTACGAATTAGGAATATTCTACTTAGTGTTACATATAGTTTATATTAGCTTAAATAATTACATATTAAATATATTCAGTTTACATTTCACTCTTTCGTACAGACGCACGACCTCGACCGGTCGTGCGTGTAGTGAGTGCCGTAGCGTAAGGGGAGACCTCCCCTTAGCTACACCCTTTGTAAGGGAGCCTTGCCGTTAAGGCACTAAAAAGGCTAGAGTAAACTAACCCGGGAATCTTGGCCCCGAGTAGGAGAGCCCTCTCCTTCTAATCCCTTAAAAAGGGCGTATCGGCTAAGTAGCGGCGAACGCCGCTTTAAGGAAAGTCTTCCTTTGTGCGCTAGCCGCACCGTGCGTATACGCACCGGCTACATCTGGTAGCACTTGTAGTAAATCCAACACCTGTGTTGGTAGACTAGGCATCCTCTGCAAAGGATGAATCAGGACGATTGGGATAGTTTGACCCTCGTCCAGCAGGAAGCCTTTAAAAGGCTGTTACCCTTAACGGGGGAAGAAGGTATGAAGCTCCTAGTGGAGCAGGGCCTTGAGGCCGTAAAGGCAAGGGTAAATGCCCTCATCGCTCATGAGGCGAGTTGCGGTGGAGGTCATTACACGGGGGTGCGCCCTCCATTATCGTTTACGATAAAGGAGTTCACCGGAGAGGAGGGTGACAACCTTTATGTTTGGTTGCGAGAGGTCGAAACGACCTTCGCCACAGCGAACATGACCGCTGATCACTTGCAAGTGGGACTTGCATTGACCCATCTTACGGGCAAAGCCCGTACATGGGCGTTTACATGCTCGGAATCAGTCAAGGACGTGTTTCCAACATGGAAGGTACTTAAGCAGAAGCTTATGAACATGTACGAAACGCCTGATCTGGTTTTCCAGAATCAAATGGCGTTCCTGAGGTGCCTTCAAGGCACTAAGGACCTGGAGGTTTATATACAGGAGCTTAAGACCCTGTTGGAAGGGATGTACGCGAAAGCGTATTCGGACGATGTGTCCATCCCCGTCTTCATGGGAGGCCTGAGAGAAGGGCTAGCACGTTCGGAATTGTTCCGATGCCGACCCGAATCCCTGGAAGAGGCATTCAAGATGGCGTTCAACGCCGAGAGGAACTTTCGTTCCTCTAAGGTGGGTCCCGAACCCATGGACCTGAGTCAGGTCGAAGCGGAGGAGAAACCTTCTGCTAAGAGTCACCCTGACTCTTCTTCGCAGAGCTTCGAGGCGGAGCTCTTAGATATGTTTCAGCGGCATGGGCCGCTGAGATGATTCCTGTGTGGAAGCACGGATCATCTGCGGAAAATATGTCCGCGGAACCCCCAGCGAGACACTCGCTACAAGGGACCAAGGATGGGGAACAAGCCCTTGCCCAAGCCGTCGGGAAACGACGGCTCCCAGTAGGTGCGGGGCGCCCTACTGGGGGACCCCTCAGTGCTGTTAATCCCCAGGGTAGGGGAAGACAGCACAAAGCCCCGAGGGAAGCGGTGCTTTCTAGCACCGAGTTGGTGTACCAGCCAGGTTTGCTGGTAGTCCTTGAGGAAGTGAAAGGCTTTGATAAGCCTTGGAGAGTCTTGATAGACTCTGGAGCGTCTGACAATTATGTCAGACGGGCTTCTGTTGAGAAGAGTCGGCTGTATGCCGAGGCCCTAGAGGCACGTTCTCGTGACGTTGTCACGGTCCGTCTTGCGACAGGCGTACAGGTTTCTGTACCAAAGGTCTCGATTGACCTTAAGCTGAAGTTTGCAGACTTCGACAGCTTAGAACGTTGCCTAGTCCTGGATTTGGACTCGAGGTAAGACCTCATTCTGGGCATGAAGTGGCTGGAACGTCACGAGCATGGATAGGCTGGAAGTCTAAGTCCATTGGCTCAACGCACCCGCGGTCGGGTGAAGCATTGGCGAGTCATTAACCCACCTTTGCTCGATCGCAAAAGCGATTCTGGCGTGAGATGCCAGAGATTGGGATGTCTGAAACGATCATTCCCAATGGCGTTAAGGAAGAGTTCCTTAACGAGGGGGGTTCGGCGGTTAATCCCCGCGCCGATGTAGGCGAGACGGGTGAGTCGCCAGTGATAGAGGTGTATTCCTCTGTGGGTAAGCGCGAGGCGCTTAGAGAATATACCCGAAGTTCGTCTCTTCTACTGGTCGGAATTGATTCCGACCACGCCGTGTTCGGCGAACAAGTTGCGACTCCAGTGGTAGGGGTAGAGACCCCTGTGGTTAAGCGCGAGGAGCTTCCAAGCGAAGAGACCCGAAGTTCATCTCTTTCGCACGTCGGAAATTATTCCGATTACGTCGTTATAGGCGAGACCGGCGAGTCACCGGTGGTAGAGGTAGAGACCTCTGTGGATAGGCGCCTGGCGCTGCCAGTAGATGGGGCAATTGACTCCCCCCATCTGGGTCTCGGGATGAGTCCCGAGGGCAGTAGTCAGCAGTACTACAGGATTCTGAATAGTGTGACAGGTGTTGTCACAGAAGGCGTAAGCCTGGAACGGTGCCTGGGGTAGGAGAACTGTTGTCGTTGGAGGAGACGTCCTTCAACGAGTTTGAGACTGCTTTGAAAGCAGATGAAATCGACGAGGTTGTCGTGTTGCGTCCGGAAGAGGAGTTGAACTCCTCATCCACGATGGACTAGTCAGTTTTGGTGAAAACCAAACAGGCGTTAAATGCCCGAAGCGGCCTTAAGATCCTCTCGGATCCTGAGGACCCTTACGATTCCTTATTAAAGGAATTTGGAGATGTCATTAGTGACAACCCGCCGATGGGGCTACTACCGGATCGGGGAGTCCGACATGAAATTGATTTGGTTCCCGGAACCAAATACTGCGTCACTAGGCAGTGGCCTCTCCCCAAGGAACAATGCGACGTCATCGACGCATTCTTCAAGGGGAAAGAAGAGGCAGGGATGGTACGGGAGAGTAAGTCTCCCCACTCATCTCCCACTTTTTGTGTTCGTAAACCGAACGGAAAGTGGCGCATTGTGCATGCGTACAACAAGCTGAATGCAGCTACTGTACCCATGCAGACTCCGATTCCTCGGAAGGATGTCCTCCAGAACAATATGGCGGGCTGTACGGTGTACAGTGCCTTAGATCTGGTGGACGGGTATTATCAGGTGCTCACGCGAGCGTCCGATATTCCGCTGAAAGCGGTTAGCACGCCTAGTGGCATGCTGTGGGAGTGGCTTGTTATGCCACAAGGGCTTTCAAATGCACCAGCGACTTTCAATCGCTTGGTGACTGAACTCTTCCGCCCTCATAGGAAGTACGCCCAGACGTACTTCGACGATATATTCGTCCATAGTCGTGCGGAAGGCGACTCGTCTGATGTTCAGACGCATCTGATACACCATCAAGCAGTGCTCGAAAGTATGCGAGAGCATAAGTTATATGCGAACGCATCCAAATGTATATTTGGTGCTGAGGAAATTCCTTTCCTCGGATGCTTCATCGGTAAGGATGGAGTGCGAGCGGATCCCGCGAAGGTGAAAGACATTGTGGAGTGGCCTTCGCCTGTAAATCTTAGAGATTTACGGAAGTGGCTTGGGTTAGCCAACTATCTCCACAATTACAGCGAGAAATACGCTGAAATGGCGAAGCCATTGACCGACCTTCTTAGTAACGATGTTGATTGGTGTTGGGAAACTGAACACCAAAACGCTTTTGAAGCGGTTAATGGGAGCTTGTTAAAATATCCCGTTCTTGCTCTCCCAGACTCTGGGAAACCATTTAGTGTCGTCTGCGACGCCTCCGATTTCGCAATCGGATGTGCTTTGTTACAAGCAGACGCTGCAGGAAGGGAACGCGTAATTGCCTTTGAGTCGAGTCAGCTTAAAGCTGCGGAACGGAATTATCCCGTTCATGACAAGGAGCTACTTGCAATGAAGTATGCTCTTGTCAAATTTAGGGTTCACCTACTCGGCTCAAAGCCGTTCGTAGTTTATACTGACCACGCGTCCTTACGGACAGCGACAAAGTCGCCTCATCTCTCGCAACGGATGACCCGTTGGCTCTCCTTCTTTGCGGAGTACAACTTTGAGGTTAAGTATTAACCTGGCAAGCAGAACGTACTTGCAGACGTGTTTTCGCGTCGTCCCGATTACGAGCTCGCTCACGCGACATTCGTCACCTCGTCTGTGGTGGATCTCATACGCCAAGCGTATGGGAAAGACCCACAATGTACGGCGCTTATCATCGCGTTGGGTGGAAAGGGGCTTGACTCGTCTGAGCCAACCCTGTCAAGTCGAGCTAAAGCTCGTTTACACCGTTACAGGTACTGTGACGGTTTGCTATATTATAGCACGAGCGCGGAGGACACTCCGCGGGTGGTTGTTCCTCATGATGAGGAACTGAAGTATAAAGTCCTCTTTGAGGCACATGACGCTCCTACCGGGGGGGTCATTTAGGTCGGGATAAGACCTACAGCGCTTTAAGCGCTTTGTATTGGTCGCCCAACATGAATAAGTGGGTTGGTGCGTATATACGCACGTGTGAGACGTGTCGGAGGGTTAAACCCTCTGCAGATTCATCAGCGCCTTTGGCGAGATTATCCCTTCCAACGGAGTGCTGGAAATCCATTAGCATGGATTTTATCTTCGGTTTTCCGAAGGATAAGGCCGGGAACACCGGCATATTTGTCTTTGTAGACCGTTTGAGCAATATGGCTCACCTGGAGGCGGTGCCAGAGTCCATTGATGGACAAGGAACAGCAAAAGTGTTCCTAGACCGTGTCTTTCTACAGCATGGTCTACCCGATTCCGTTGTGTCGGATCGGGATCCCCGTTTTACGGGACATTTTTGGGGAGCGTTGTTTAGGGTGCTGCGCACCAAGCTCCTCATGTCCACTGCGGATCATCCGCAGACGGACCGTTAAACGTAACGCGTTAATCGCGTAGTTGAGGATATTCTCCGGAGTTTATGTCTGGATTCTCCAAAGAGTTGGAGTGAGATGCTTCCTATGGCCGAATTTGCTATTAACAATTCGGTTCATGCATCTACGGGGCTTACCCCGTTTTAAGTGAACGTAGTAGTGAATCCGAGGGTTCGTTGACGCCACGTGTGTGTGTCCCAGGGCTTGAGGGGGGAGGATTCCCTGATGTCAGCCCTGTATCTGTGCGAAAGCCCATCGATAAGTTTTTATCGACGCGCCTTAGTGTCTTACGACACGTCTGCGATGCCATGGCGGAAAGCGAAGACAAGCAGAAGGAGCAAGCTGAACGAAAGGGGCGTCGTAACAAAAAGGTATACAAACTAGGAGAAATTGTTTTATTAAACGCTAAAAACCTTCCTACACATGCAGTTTCAAATGTGTTGCGCAATAAACTGTGCCCCAGGTTTGTGGGTCCCTTTAAGGTGTTAGCCCGAAAGGGCTTGTCGTACACCTTAGACATCCCGAAGGCGATGCGTACGCATCCAACCTTGTATGTGGGTATGCTTAAGCCATACCAGAACCCGGAGGAGGGTCCCCTCTCGGAGGAGGGTGAGAAACCGGATAGCCGAAAGGCGCAACAGGTCGGAACATCTCCGACAAGGTTGATATACGACCCTGAAGCTCCGCAACGAGAGTCTCGAGAAAGGCAAGCCGCTCCTCGATTCGTTCATTCGCACTCCCCTCGTTGCGGAGTTTCTCCTGAGCATCTTGGATGCGAAGGCTGTGCCGATCACATCGCTCGTGGAAGTCACGCCGCAATAGCGCGATCACCTCCTCCAGTCTCGATACGGAGGGTACGCCACATTATCATGTGGAACGCCTGATGGCACGACGCCATCACCGGGGGAGAACCAGTACCTGGTGAAGTGGAGAGGGTATCCACATTCCCAGAACTCGTGGGAGTCCGAGACTCCCCTGCGGCAGGATTGCCGTGACGTCGTTGACGCTTTCGAGCGGGAGAATCCCACTGAGAGTCAACGACCAAGGGGCTGAAGAATCCCCTTCACTCCCAATAGCTGGAGTTCGCCGGAGGCAGATGCTGTGCTTGCATTGCTCTCCGGCACCACATCGAGAGCAGAGCGAGTATAATAGGAGGCAGGCGATTGCCCTTGCGCTTTGGCCTGAGCATAGGCCAAGCGTAGCGCTCTCTCTATCCGAACTTCGTGTTCGAAAAGGCTGTTGTACAGCGCATCGAAACTGGGTAGGTGGTTCTCCCTTTCCGCCCAGGTGCGGAGCGCCTGTTCCGCGTCTTTGACGCTTTCGTCCCTCATGAGAACAAGGGGAATCTCGCGGAGAACATCCACGAGGGCACCGTGTGCCTGTTTCCCGAGGCGCGTCCGGTAGGACTTAACGGAATAATGTTTGGGCGTTAGTAGCCGGGCCCGGAGTTGGTTCCGATGCGCAATTTCACGCGGCAGTATAGCCGCTGGTCCAGGGGTATAAGAGGCTAAGCCCCTCTTGACCGCGTTCTTAGCCCTCTTTTGAGGGTCGCGAGGTCCCTTACGTGCCCGTCCGGCACGTCGGGTCTCTTGAACCAAGAACGGTTCATTGGTGGTGGTTGCCTGTGGCAACCTGGAGGTATCACCCCTAGCGGGTAACGGTGGCGCACGAGTTAGTGCATTTTCCCCACGTGTGGGGAATAGGTTGGGTGACTGATAGCACTGTTCGGCGCTATCAACATGGCCAGCCGTTGGGGAGAGCTCCCCAAGGGCGTCCACTTCCGAGCCGTCGGAATAGTTTGCGTCCATAGCACTGCTGAGGGTGTACAATGGACAGCCAGAGGTAATGCGTTGGAGTTCTCCAACAAGATTTTGTTTATTGCGTAAGCAATAGTCTTGATGGGGGAGGATGTAACGGGGTTACATTCGGGTAACACTGAGTGTTGGTGTACATGAGTACACCACGGTTGAGGCCAGTATTGGACGGGTTGAAAGGTTTCGAACCTTTGGTTATTTTAACCAATCAGGGCATGGGCCCTTGGTGTGGTGGTGTGTCATCCATCCACGTGTCAGTACACAGGTGTGTACACTACATTTTAGCTAGGTACGAATTAGGAATATTCTACTTAGTGTTACATATAGTTTATATTAGTTTAAATAATTACATATTAAATATATTCAGTTTACTTTTCACTCTTTCGTACAGACGCACGACCTCGACCGGTCGTGCGTGTAGTGAGTGCCGTAGCGTAAGGGGAGCCCTCCCCTTAGCTACACCCTTTGTAAGGGAGCCTTGCCGTTAAGGCACTAGCAAAGTCTAGAGTAAACTAACCCGGGAATCTTGGCCCCGAGTAGGATAGATCTCTCCTACTAAGCCCTTAATAAGGGCGTATCGGCTAAGTAGCGGCGAACGCCGCTTTAAGGAAAGTCTTCCTCTGTGCGCTAGCCGCACCGTGCGTATACGCACCGGCTACATGACTCGTCCTGCGATTTTGACTTCAAATCCTAGCACGGGTCTACTGGAGGTACCTGGTAAAGATTGGGTTGTGCTCAAGCTGGGGCATTTAGGCTTCATCCACCAGGTCGAAGTGGACACTAACCATTTCAAAGGCAACTTCCCTGAAAGCTGTATAATGTATGGCACGCGACACTTTGGTGACCTCTATCGTGATGATAAGTCATCGAAAGAAACTGGAATTAAATGGGAAGTGGTGCTGCCTCGTGTGAAACTAATCGCACACAAACAACACTACTTTTCCTTCGTAGATGGCAATGTAAATTTGATACCAAATGGGGTCAATTTTTTAAAGTTTGAGATATTTCCCGATGGGGGTAACAAGAATGATCACGTGATCAGTGGATTTTGGATTTTATCAGTGGATTTTGGGTTTTATCAGTGGATTTGGGTTTTATCAGTGAATTTAGTTTTTTATCAGTGAATTTTGGGTATTATCAGTGAATTTTGGGCTCTTCCAATAAAAAGGGTGTGTGAGAGTGTTGCGCAAATGTTAATATAATGTTACAGTTCTTTATACAATTAGCGTAGCACTTTTGTTGAGGACACAGCTAAAGCGGGGGTCAATGATCATCGCTAGATGATTAACATTGGCGAACATTGGCTACTGAGTCCTTTGCGGCAGTAACTTGTTGTGCTAAGCGTTTCGTTAATTCATATATGTCAGCCAAGGTCTTTTAATATTTTTTGTGAGCAACAATGTCTAAATGATGTCTGGAACAGATCTGGTGCTAAGGACCGATATGCTGCATTAGAGTGCTTAGCAAAGCTGGCGACGATTCCCTATGAACTTGTGCTTCCGTATAAGGATGCAGTGCTGCGGAAGCTATTGTTGGTGTTAGACGACCGCAAATGTACCCGCGTGCCGGACGACGTCAAAGCGAACTTTTCCACCGCGGGGCCGAAGTTGTCCGTCAAGGTGTAAAGTGTCGCGAAGACAGACGTGGTGACGACGTACGTGGCGACGACGGGGACGCTCCCACCCTCGACTGCTGTCAAGCCCGTGGCGGCCACACCGGAAGTCTCGTCGGCAGCTTTGGCAACGTCGTCACCACGCTCGACGTTTCAGTCGAGGAATAAGCAGGACGTGTGGGACGTGCTCTTGTTCAAGGAAAAACTCACGGCGGCGCTGGTCATTGCCCATGCTCCCTGGGAACTTTTAGACACGCGAGAATTTCGGGCCGCCATGCAACTCGTGCATCCGGCCTCGGATCCTCGTTCCCCCTTGACGACCACGCGTGCTTGTACGCACGTGCTGAGTCGTTTAGCGCTCAAGTACGATCGCGAGTGTACCGACGTCTTGGCACGGTCTACCGCCGTTTACAACAATGCGATGCTTGTTGATTAAGTGATACATAACTTGGGATGTAATCTCCGGTGAGTCTTGTTCGTTGTGTCCATGACGACGGTAGCACACCAAATCGATAGTCACATCGCAATGAAACGCCTGACGGAACTCGACTCCAATTCTCATCACCTTTTTTTGCTACTGCCTCTGGGTCATCAGCATTTACGTGAAAAATAGGACTTCTGGACACCTTAGCAAATCGTTGATAAGCAATCGTAAAACATGGAATAGAAAGATTCATTGTCAGTTGGAGCTATGAGTAATACCCCTCGGTTTGCAACAATGTATCAACGTACGTGCAGTATACGGCAGAATCTTCGTTTAGCTAGCGTTGTGAAACCGATTTGGTTTTTGATGACGACATGAATTGTTCCTCCCGTTCGAAAATCTTCCAAAGACCTGACGCCCAGTGCTTTTCGGACAGAACCTTGAAACATTAAAGCGTCTCCGTGAATCAGAATTGGCATCACTCGACTTCAATTATCTCCCCATTTGGTTTGGCAGGCCCGCGCTTGTCCAAGTACAACAGGGTTCACCGCTTCCAGGTGCGATGGATTCGATGCAAAGATGACTATCATGTGCTTGCCATTGCGCATTTCAATTACTGACGATGTTCCACGATGATACCGCACATCATCGGAATTGTTCGGGTAATCAGGCTCATCCGGCAGATAGGGCTGGAACTGCGAAATTATAGATCGCAGAGGTTGGCGCAACACATTTGCCAGAACATTCAGACGTCCTCGGTGAGCCATTCCCATCTGGACAACTTCCACGCCGTGGTCGCAAGCATGTTCAAGTACCTCACAATAGACCAGAAATCAAGCTCTCACCTCCTTCTATCGAAAACCGCTTCGCTCCTGAAAAACGTTTTCCAAGATAGCGTTCGAAAAGTTCAGCCTGAACCATCTGACGTAGCATAGATAACTTCACCTCCTCACTGAACTTCTTATCCTGTATGAAAATGAAACACCCAGTGAGGCTACAAAAAAAACCTGAAGAACTAAAGGCCCTTGCTTTCTACTTTATACTTTTCAAGACGTTCCCGGATCCAAAGTGCAGCATCCCGATTGCGCAAGTGTTGATATTCCAGGCCAATATGCCCAAAAATAGCTCTCGTAGCTCCGTCACTATCTTCTCCGAGAACGTCGGCTGTCACTAGAATATCCTCTGAAAAAGCAGCCAAATCCTCGGACTCGTCCTTCTCGATGCCGTGATTACGTGTGAACCTATAGCGAAAAAA
>CM047583.1:11973090-11997931 GCA_026184515.1 Peronosclerospora sorghi | reverse complement strand
GATGCCGTGATTACGTGTGAACCTATAGCGAAAAAAATCACAAACCACCGAAGTTTTAGCATTTGTGTGTGCATGCAGGAAGTGAACGGAATGTTTGTTACCGGCAAAGTTCCGTGAACGTCGGCTGTCACTACAATCTCGGTTTGCCTTTGTTCTTAATATCAGCAAGAAGTCCGACTTATAGCACCGCTCGACCCAGTGGTGGATGTGACGCCTCGCCATGCGCCTGGGCCCGGATGTCCCCCTCTTGCTCGAGGGCGCGATGAAAGCCACCTATGCCGCCCATGTCTGGTACTTTTATAAACCCAACTTCACGAACTTATAGTACAGTTCAACTTCGATTAGGTACGATATCGCGTACCTAATTGAATTCTTACTTAGATCACGATATTTGCTTAGGTACGGGATCGTGTACTTAGTCGAATTCTATACATAGATCGAGATATTCGCTTAGGTAAGGGATCATCAAATGACGACATGAATTCTGTTATTATATAGAAGGGGATGGTACCCGTCGTTCCGACGAACGGTTTCATTAAAATTTCATTGAAAATATTGTATATCTACCTTTACATTGAAACAAAAAAAGAGTTTTTTTTTGCTGTTAACGATTGCGTGTGCAATATCGGACATTGACTGATCCCATCATTGCTAGATTTTGCAACCCCATTAAATGTAGTGCTTCGTCATAAACGACGTTACGTGTTAGTCTTCTTTCTACAGACTCGCGATCGGAGATACTGCTGTCATAACCATCTTCCACAATTTTGGCGCCGACCTCGATGGCTGTCGGGTTGTTCTGCCTCCTTTGTTCGTTGGATTGCAGGCAAAGCAGACGGAGTTCCAGACCCACCACCTAATCCCCCTCCATTCGCTGCCGCACCTTCTTGTACACCTGTAAGTACGAGTTGTGCTGTTCAAGCATGGCTTGAAGTTTTTCCATGATGCGCCCAGTGGTTGGTACCCGTCTTTCCGGTCGATTGTTTCATTAAAACTACAGTAAATTAACATTTACTTTGAAACGAAAGAGTAATAGATATTTTTCTGTCAACGACCGCGTGTGAAATGTTTTGTTCCGCCTCTCCCATGGATAGTATCCTCGTTGTCATGGACTCTCCATCCCCAGCGTCGTACTCAAATCCCCTCAGTGGTCCACCCCTGCCGACCGTCAGGAAAAGAAGCACATAGTAAATCTGGGTATACGCTGAGTGCAATGCTGAAATGGAGGCGTCCATCGTGGCACTTCAAATAATGTTGCGATCGGAGATACTGCCGTCGTAACCATCTTCCGCCATGATCGTGTGGTGGAGTCTAGTTTGAAATCAAACACCGAAGTGTCCTGAACCCGACCACCATCGTGTCCAGCCGTCCAACATACGGGGGGGCATCCCGCGAACCTTTACCTGCATTCCAATCGGGTGACCTATCTGCATTGCAGGACGCCTGGTCCGATTTGCCTTCAGAGTTCTAACCTTTTGTACCCATTGTTTTGGGTGGCAACACACTCGGTGGACCGTCCAGCAATATGAATTTCGGTGGGTACCAATATGGAATGTACCACTTCTGGGGCAACTTGTGTCAAGGGAAGAAAGTCGCCCTCGACACGTCAATGTCCAACGAAAGATAATCCAATAATTCCGGGGTGTAGATGGATCGGAAATCGTCACTCCAAATACAATAATAACTTGGGTCAGACCGCGCGTAGCGGTGTGTAGACCCAACCAATACTTTGGGGCAGACCGCGCCTAGCAGTATGTAGATCCAACCAAAAATTTGGGGCGGACCGCGTGATGCGATGCGTAGACATAACCAATAAAACGATAAAACACGTTCCAAAAGTGTGCGACTTGAGGGTGAGTGTCTTTTAAAGAAACGCTTCCCGTCGTGGGACTTCCGGTGGACCTAGTGGGTCTGTTACGCGTCCTGGACGGGAAAGTTGAGCTAGAGGGGACCTTGTTACTCTGCTCCCAAAGACTCCGTGATAGGAGGGGGCGACTTTTGCGTAAACCAAAGAAAAAAGAACACTATATTTAATATCCAATTAAAAATCTAAGATGTAAACTACATGCAAAATCGTGTGAATCACCTAAAAATGCGTACTTAACACTCCTGACACACGATTGGCCCAAAATACTCTCCCCTTTAACCGACCCAATCGCTTCAAACTGATCAACGGTATACCGGTACACACTGGTCGTTAACTTTCATCTTCACTTCACCACAATCACGCCGACCTCGTTGGCAGTCGGGGTGTTGTACCTCCTTCGGTCGTTCAATTGCAGGCAAGACAGACGGAGTTCCAGATCCACCACCTGATACCCCTCCACACCTTCTCGTATACGGGTTTTGATGTTCGATTATGGCTTGAATTTCCCCCATGATACGCCCACGGATACGGAAAACATTCTTTCTCGTTAACCCGTTGTACCAACGGAACGAATTAGCAGGATAATACCACCACTATAACACTCCAACGGCCCCTGAAAGCCGCGCGCATGTTTTTCTCGCAATGATATCAAATGTAAGGGTACAGGTGCTGCAGTCTCGGCATGTTGCATGTCTTCATCTTTTCCTTCGTAGTTCGAGCGTCTCTTGAATCATCTGCTGCATTTCTTCCATGATGTCAGATTAAGCTGGTCTGCAAGCGCAAGATATCCATCGACTTGTATTTGCAGGTGATGCTTACTTGTAGTCGCCGCTACTTAGCCGATACGCCCTTATAAAGGGCTTAGTAAGAGAGAAATATCTTACTCGGGGCCAAGATTCCCACTTTGGTTTACTATTAGCTTTCGCTAATGCCTTAACACAAGGCTCCCTTACTAAGGTGGTAGCTAAAGGGAGGACTCCCTTTACGCTACTGCACTCGCTACACGCGCGACCGGTCGAGGCCGTGCGTCTGGTAGTCGGTTGAGTGAAATGTAAACTATATGTAATACTAAGTAGAACTTACTAAATTCGTACCTAGCTAAAATGTAATGTACACCACCTGTCTTTTACCAACACGTGGCTGGCTGCCACGCCACCACCAAGGGCTCTTGCCATGGTTGGTTAAAATAACCAATGGTCCAAAACCTTTCGGACCGGTCAATACTGACCCCAACCGTAGTGTACTCACGTACACCACCTACTAAATGTGACCCGAATGTAACCCTGTTACATCCTCCCCCATCAAGACTATTTCTTACGCAATAAATCAATTTTAGTTGGAGAACTCCAACTGCCAGAACCTCTGGCTAACCATGAGCACCATTAGTGGTGCTATGGAAGGAAACTATTCCGATAACTCGGAGGTGGATGCCCTTGGGGATATCTCCCCAACGGCTGACCACTCCGATAGTGCCGAACGGCGATGTCGGTCACCTAATCCGTTCCCCACACGTGGGGAAAACGCGATAACTCGTGCGCCGCCTTTACCAACTACGAATGATGCATCCGGGTCGCCGAAGGCGACCATCACCAATGAACTGAATACGGTTCATGGAGCCCGTCGTGCCGTACCGGCACGGAAGGGACCTCGTGACCCTCAAAAGAGGGTGAAGAACGCGGTTAAGAGAGTTTTAGCCGCCTATACCCCTGGCCCAGCGGCTATACTGCCGCGTGAAATTTCGCGCCGGAAACAACTCCGGGCCAAAATCCTAACGCCCAAGCAGTTCACTGCCAATTCCTACCGAACGCGCCTCGGGAAACAGGCACGCGTTGCCCTCGTGGATATCCTCCGCGAGGTTCCCTTCGTTCTCTTACGGGACTAAAGCGTCGAGGACGCAGAACGGGCATTCCGCGCTTGCGCGGAAGGGTAGAAGATCCTCCCCAACTTTGATGCGCTGTACAACAGCTTTTCCGAACCCGAAGTTCGGGTAGAGAGGGCGTTACACTTGGCCGATGCCCAGGCCAAAGCGCAAGGGCAATTACCTGCCTCTTACTACACGCGCCCTGCTCTCGATGTGGTGCCGGAGATCAAGCAAACTCTGCATCTGCCTCCGGCAAACTCCCATCAACTGGGAGGGAAGGGGTTTCTTCCTCCCCTTTGGTCGTTGACTCTCATCGGGATTCTCCCTCTCGAAAGCGTCAACGACGTCACGGCAATCCTGCCGCAGGGGAGTCTCGGACTCCCACGAGCTCTGGGAGTGTGGATAACCTTTCCACTTTACCAGGTACTGGGTATAACCCCGTGATGGCGTCGCGCCATCAGACGTTCCACATGGTAATGTGGAGTACCCTCCGTATCAAGGACTGGCGGCGGAGGTCGCGCTATTGCGACGTGAGTTCCACGAGCGCTGTGATCGACACGGCCGTCGTCATCCTAGATGCCCAGGAGGGACTCCGCTATGAGAGGAGTGTGAATGAACGCATCGAGAGGCGGCTTGCCTCCCTCGAGTCTCCCGTTGCGGAGCTTCAGGGTCGTATTTCAACCCTATCGGAGATGTTCCGACCTGTCTTGCATTTCGTCTATCCGACTTCCCATCCTCCTCCAGGAGGGGACCCTCCTCCGGGTTCTGGTATGGCTTAAGCATACCCACATACAAGGTTGGATGCGTACGCATCGCCTTCGGGATATCCAAGGTATACGACAAGCCCTTTCGGGATAGTACTTAAAAAAGCCCCACAAACCTGGGGCGCAGTTTATTCAGCAGCACGTTGGAAACTGCATGTGTAGGAAGATTCTTAGCGTTTAATAAAACACTTTCTCCTACTTTGTAAACCTTGTCCTTTCGACGCCCCTTGCGGTCCGCCTGCTCCTTCTTCTTGTCTTGGCTTTCCGCCATGGCATCGCAGACGTGTCGTAAGACACTAAGGCGCGTCGATAAAAACTTATCGATGGGCTTTCGCACAGATACAGGGCTGACATCAGGGAATCCTCCCCCCTCAAGCCCTGGGACACACACACGTGGCGTCAACGAACCCTCGGATTCACTACTACGTTCACTTAAAACGGGGTAAGCCCCGTAGATGCATGAACCGAATTGTTAATAGCAAATTCGGCCATAGGAAGCATCTCACTCCAACTCTTTGGAGAATCCAGACATAAACTCCGGAGAATATCCTCAACTACGCGATTAACGCGTTACGTTTAACGGTCCGTCTGCGGATGATCCGCAGTGGACATGAGGAGCTTGGTGCGCAGCACCCTAAACAACGCTCCCCAAAAATGTCCCGTAAAACGGGGATCCCGATCCGACACAACGGAATCGGGTAGACCATGCTGTAGAAAGACACGGTCTAGGAACACTTTTGCTGTTCCTTGTCCATCAATGGACTCTGGCACCGCCTCCAGGTGAGCCATATTGCTCAAACGGTCTACAAAGACAAATATGCCGGTGTTCCCGGCCTTATCCTTCGGAAAACCGAAGATAAAATCCATGCTAATGGATTTCCAGCACTCCGTTGGAAGGGATAATCTCGCCAAAGGCGCTGATGAATCTGCAGAGGGTTTAACCCTCCGACACGTCTCACACGTGCGTATATACGCACCAACCCACTTATTCATGTTGGGCGACCAATACAAAGCGCTTAAAGCGCTGTAGGTCTTATCCCGACCTAAATGACCCCCCGGTAGGAGCGTCATGTGCCTCAAAGAGGACTTTATACTTCAGTTCCTCATCATGAGGAACAACCACCCGCGGAGTGTCCTCCGCGCTCGTGCTATAATATAGCAAACCGTCACAGTACCTGTAACGGTGTAAACGAGCTTTAGCTCGACTTGACAGGGTTGGCTCAGACGAGTCAAGCCCCTTTCCACCCAACGCGATGATAAGCGCCGTACATTGTGGGTCTTTCCCATACGCTTGGCGTATGAGATCCACCACAGACGAGGTGACGAATGTCGCGTGAGCGAGCTCGTAATCGGGACGACGCGAAAACACGTCTGCAAGTACGTTCTGCTTGCCAGGTTAATACTTAACCTCAAAGTTGTACTCCGCAAAGAAGGAGAGCCAACGGGTCATCCGTTGCGAGAGATGAGGCGACTTTGTCGCTGTCCGTAAGGACGCGTGGTCAGTATAAACTACGAACGGCTTTGAGCCGAGTAGGTGAACCCTAAATTTGACAAGAGCATACTTCATTGCAAGTAGCTCCTTGTCATGAACGGGATAATTCCGTTCCGCAGCTTTAAGCTGACTCGACTCAAAGGCAATTACGCGTTCCCTTCCTGCAGCGTCTGCTTGTAACAAAGCACATCCGATTGCGAAATCGGAGGCGTCGCAGACGACACTAAATGGTTTCCCAGAGTCTGGGAGAGCAAGAACGGGATATTTTAACAAGCTCCCATTAACCGCTTCAAAAGCGTTTTGGTGTTCAGTTTCCCAACACCAATCAACATCGTTACTAAGAAGGTCGGTCAATGGCTTCGCCATTTCAGCGTATTTCTCGCTGTAATTGTGGAGATAGTTGGCTAACCCAAGCCACTTCCGTAAATCTCTAAGATTTACAGGCGAAGGCCACTCCACAATGTCTTTCACCTTCGCGGGATCCGCTCGCACTCCATCCTTACCGATGAAGCATCCGAGGAAAGGAATTTCCTCAGCACCAAATATACATTTGGATGCGTTCGCATATAACTTATGCTCTCGCATACTTTCGAGCACTGCTTGATGGTGTATCAGATGCGTCTGAACATCAGACGAGTCGCCTTCCGCACGACTATGGACGAATATATCGTCGAAGTACGTCTGGGCGTACTTCCTATGAGGGCGGAAGAGTTCAGTCACCAAGCGATTGAAAGTCGCTGGTGCATTTGAAAGCCCTTGTTGCATAACAAGCCACTCCCACAGCATGCCACTAGGCGTGCTAACCGCTTTCAGCGGAATATCGGACGCTCGCGTGAGCACCTGATAATACCCGTCCACCAGATCTAAGGCACTGTACACAGTACAGCCTGCCATATTGTTCTGGAGGACATCCTTCCGAGGAATCGGAGTCTTCATGGGTACCGTAGCTGCATTCAGCTTGTTGTACGCATGCACAATGCGCCACTTTCCGTTCGGTTTACGAACACAAAATGTGGGAGATGAATGGGGAGACTTGCTCTCCCGTACCATCCCTTCCTCTTCTTTCCCCTTGAAGAATGCGTCGATGACGTCGCATTGCTCCTTGGGGAAAGGTCACTGCCTAGTGACGCAGTATTTGGTTCCAGGAACCAAATCAATTTCATGTCGGACTCCCCGATCCGATGGTAGCCGCATCGGCGGGTTGTCACTAATGACATCTCCAAATTCCTTTAGTAAGGAATGGTAAGGGTCTTCAGGATCCGCAAGGATCTTGAGGCCGCTTCGGGCATTCAATGCCTGTTTGGTTTGCACCAAAACTGACTCGTCCATCGTGGATGAGGAGTTCAACTCCTCTTCCGAACGTAATACGACAACCTCGTCGATTTCATCTGCTTTCAAAGCAGTCTCAAACTCGTTGAAGGACATCTCCTCCAACGACAACAGTTCGCCTACCCCAGGCAACCGTTCAAGGCTTACGCCTTCTGTGACAACACCTGTCACACTATTCAGCATCCTGTAGGACTGCTAACTACTGGCCTCGGGACTCATCCCGGGAACTAGATGGGGGGAGTCAGTCGCCCCATCTATTGGAAGCGCATCGCGGCTATCCACAGAGGTCTCTCCCTCTACCACCGGTGACTCGCCGGTCTCACCTACAACGGCGTGCTCGGAATCATTTCCGACGTGCGAAAGAGACGAACTTCGGGTCTCTTCGCTTGGAAGCGCCCCGCGCTTAACCACAGGGGTCTCTACCCCTACCACTGGAGTCGGAACTTGTTCTCCGAATACGGCGTGGTCGGAATCAGTTCCGACCTGTAGAAGAGACAAACTACGGGTATCTTCTCTAGGAATCTCCTCGCGCTTAACCTCCGAGGAATACACCTCTACCACTGGCGACTCACCAGTCTCGCCTATATCGGCGTGGGGATTAACCGCCGAATCCCCCTCGTCAAGGAACACTTCCTTGACCACATTGGGACTAATCATCTCATACATCCCAATCTCTGGCATCTCACGCCAGTATCGATTTTGCGATCGAGCAAAGGTGGGTTAATGACTCGCCAATGCTTCACCCGACCGCGGGTGCGTTGAGCCAATGGACTTAGACTTCCAGTCTATCCATGCTCGTGGCGTTCCAGCCACTTCATGCCCAGAATGAGGTCATACCTCGAGTCCAAAGCCAGGACTAGGCAACGTTCTAAGCTGTCGAAGTCTGCAAACTTCAGCTTAAGGTCAATCGAGACCTTTGGTACAGAAACCTGTACGCCTGTCGCAGGACGGACCATGACAACGTCACGAGAACGTGCCTCTAGGGCCTCGGCATACAGCCAACTCTTCTCAACAGAAGCCCGTATGACATAATTGTCAGACGCTCCAGAGTCTATCAAGACTCTCCAAGGCTTATAAGCCTTTCACGTCCGCAAGGACTACCAGCAAACCTGTCTGGTACACCAACTCGGTGCTAGAAAGCACCGCTTCCCTCGGGGCTTTGTGCTGTCGTCCCCTACCCTGGGGCTTAACAGCACTGAGGGGTCCCCCAGTAGGGCGCCCCGCACCTACTGGGAGCCGTCGTTTCCCGACGGCTTGGGCGAGGGCTTTCTCCCAGCCCTTGGCCCCTTAAAGCGAATATCTCGCTGGGGGTTCCGCGGACATATGTTCCGCAGATGATCCGTGCTTCCACACAGGAAGCATCTCAGCGGCCCATGCCACTGAAACATAGCTAAGAGCTCCGCCTCGAAGCTCTGAGAAGAAGAGTCAGGGTGACTCTTAGCGGAAGGTTTCTCCTCCGCTTCGACCTGACTCGGGTCCATGGGTTCGGGCCCACCTTAGAGGAACGAAAGTTCCTCTCGGCGTTGAACGACATCTTAAACGCCTCCCCCAGGGATTGGGGTCGACATCGGAAGATCTCCGAACGTGCTGGCCCTTCTCTCAGGCCTCCCATGAAGACGGGGATGGACACATCGTCCGAATACGCTTTCGCGTACACACCTGCCAACAGGGTCTTAAGTTCTTGGATATATGCTTCCAAGTCCTTAGTGCCCTCACGGCACCTCAGAAACGCCATCTTTTTCTGGAAAACAAGATCAGGTGTTTCATACATGTCCATAAGCTTTTTCTTAAGGACTTCCCAGTTCGGTAACACGTCCATGACCGAATCCGAGCATGTAAAAGCCCATGCACGGTCTTTACCCGTAAGATGGGTCAGTGCAAGTCCCAGTTGCAAGTGATCGGCGGTCACATTCGCTGTGGTGAAGGCCGTTTCGACCTCTCGTAACCACACATAAAGGTTATCACCCTTTTCACCGGTTAATTCCTTTATCTTAAAGGACAATGGGGGACGCATCCCCGTGGAACGACTCCACTTAAACTCGCCTCATGGGCGATGAGGGCATTGACCCTTGACTTCACGGCCTCAAGGCCCTGCTCCACTAGGAGCTGCATGCCTTCGTCACCCAGTAAGGATAACAGCCTGTTAAAGGCTTCTTGCTGAGCGAGGGTTAACCTTTCCCAATCGTTCTGATTCATCCCTTGCAGAGGATGCCGTAGCCTACCAACACAGGTGTTGGATCGACTACGAGTGCTACCAGATGTAGCCGGTGCGTATACGCACGGTGCGGCTAGCGTACAGAGGAAGACTTTCCTAAAGCGGCGATGTGCCGCTACTTAGCCGATACGCCCTTATAAAAGGGCTTAGTAAGAGAGAACTCTCTTACTCGGGGCCAATATTCCACTTAGGTTTACTAGTTAGCACAATCTAACGCCTTAAGACAAGGCTCCCTTAATAAGGGGGTAGCTAAGGGAAGAACTTCCCTTACGCTACTACACTTACTACGCGCGCGACCGGTCGAGGTCGAAAGTCCTGTAGTCTTTGAGTGAAATATAAAATTGAATGTATATTTAATATGTAATTAGCTTAAATTAATTTAAACTAATGTAAATTATATGTAATACTAAGTAGAACTTACTAAATGCGTACCTAGCTAAAATGTAGTGTACACCACCTGTGTACTAACACGTGGCTGGCTGCCACGCCTCCACCAAGGGCTCCTGCCCTGACTGGTTAAAATAACCAATGGTCCAAAACCTTTCGGACCGGTCAATACTGAACCCAACCGTAGTGTACTCACGTACACCACATACTAAATGTAACCAGAATGTAACCCTGTTACAATATCCGTATCCCCTCAAATTACTACCCGTATCCCCCCTCAATTATAGGCGTATCCCCCCCAATCATTACCCGTATCCCCCTCCCGGAAAATCCATGTTCCACGCGTCTATCTCGCGTTTTCGTGCGACGCGCCTCAAAGCCATCACTACCACCACTATTCAACCCATTATGACGATCCCCAACGATATGGATTGCAGCTATTTGCCTACAAACAATGAATCCTCAGACGTCGAGGCACATCAGGTCCCTCTCGCTCCGTCGGATGAGGACCTTCACGCGACTCTGGAGTCCGCTATCCACACGATCAAGCTCCATGCGAAGCAGCATGGATACGGCATCACACAATTCAAGATTTCGTTTGACAAGCATACGACTCCCTCACCACGTCGGTACGACTTCCGCTGCGCGAAGGGAGGCGTCAAGAGAGGCGAGGGATGAAGAGAAAGACTGGTAAACGCATGACAGAGTACCCGTTTGAGGTCCGGGTTCGGATCAAGAGGCTGCTCACAGTTGGCTGGCAAGTCTGTATTGTTGAACCTTCACATAACAACGAAACGATCCATCCCTCGGCCTTTGCGCACTTCAGGCGGCCTAACGAGGAGGAGAAGGCGTTAATCCGGTCTCTTCATGCTTCGGGAAGCTCTCCTCGCTTTATCATTGCTGCGCTCGTTGAGCGAAATCCCGAATGTCTTATGTCGCTTCGCGATGTATACAACGAGGTCGCGCGCATTCAAAAAGAGCGCTTAGGCTCACTTTCGCCAATTGGGGCTCTTATTATTGAGCTGGAAGACGATACATGGGCCTCCCACTATACCACCGACGATGAAGGTCATGTCAATTACTTATTCTTTGCTCCGCACGAAGAAATTAACCTCGCGTAGTCATGTCCCGATGTTCTCTTTATCGACGCAACATATCGTACAAACTGCTACAACATGCCACTTAACCACTTCCTCGCGGTTATGCCAATCGATAAAACCGCCAGCATTGCTATGTGTTTCGTTGCGGCCGAGTCAGAACCGATGTACCTACTCTCTGTAGCTAAATTCAGAGATCTTGTTCTTGGCAACCTACGGGTCGAGGTTACCCTTACAAAGACCGACCTGTCACTGAAGAACGCGCTAACAACCGTGTATCCCGAAGTTCCTCATCTGCTCTGTATTTGGCATGTTAATAAGAATGTTGAGAAGGCCGTCGCTGGTTACTGGAAGAACAACACTTCTAACGATAACAATGAGGAGAATAATGAGAAGAGGAAGGACTTCCTAAGCACGTGAAACTCCGTAATCGCTCAGCCAACAGAGGAGGAATTCGATATGAGCTCTTTAAAAGATGCTACGCAGACCAGCCAGATCTCGTTGACTATATCGAGAAGAACAAGTATCCTGTCCGCCATCAGTACGCTACAGCATTCACGTCGAAGTATCGCCATCTCGGCCATAGTGCAACGTCTCGAGGAAAAATGACATCGCGTGTTCAAACGCTATCTCCTTAGCAGCCGGCACGATCTCCTCGAGCTCAATAATAAGTGGACCAACATGCTCCGAGTCTTTCTAAACGGCTACATCACCAAGCTTTCACAGGGTCGAGACCGTATCTATCACGATCTGAATGGTCAGAGATGAGATGATCTTCTTGATCCAGACCTTAATAATCATGTCTTTTCTCGAGGTATGAAGCTCCTCGTTGACCAGCTTATCAATGCCAAGGATGAGATTGTTTATAACAACAAGTCATGTGGAGGCGCGTTTACTCATACCTATGTTATCCCCTGTTACCACGAGATTCTAAATAGGAAGCGCCTTTCCGTCAAGATTACCAAGGACGACTTTCATCCATAAATGCACTTTGAACGCCCGTTCAATGGAAAATCACTCGGCCTCCTGGAACCAACTCTCGCACCACCAGGTCAAGTCATCTTTAAGCCACACGTCTTTATAACTGGGGGCCGCAGTCGAAAGGATAAATCCACGCGAAGAGATCCCTCTTCCTGGGAGCTTGCAACCCAGCGTCTCCACGCCCAGGCCCAGAGACAACGACCTGGCCGAGTTGGCGGTGCGACTTCTGCATCATTCAACTCTTCTCAGATCACCGTCAGTACGACCGCAAGGAACGAGCCGTCTACCGACGTGCCTTCCACGAATGCGGCTCCCCTCCCTACAACTACACAGAGCTATAGTCAAGAGTAGGACCTTGATAACGAATTGCTTGCGGAACTGGTTTTGATTGGGAATTCGCCCTCCGCCGCGCAGGCGGCGCAGTCAGCTGCCCAAAAGGGCGCGCAACAACAGGCTCCACTACAGCCTACCCAGTGGAAGAGAGGCAGACCGAAGGGATCAAAAGATAGGCAGCCTCGTAAGAGGAGGCAGAAGGCCATCACCGTTGAGGTCCCAAGCACTTCACATGCGTGAAACTGGCGGCCCAGGCTGGATTCGCTCCGTGTAAAATAGCTTGCAATTGAAAATTTTCCTTATCCACAAAATTAATTTGAGAGTGTTTCAAGATCTAACACATGTAGATCTTCATCCATGACAAAGCCACCTCGTTGCTCTTACCAAGGGCGCTCCGGTCGCCACCATCAGTACAATCACACGCACTCTCCTCATTTCCATGCTCTCCATATTTATCTGGATACGGTACCCATCCACTTTTTCCACGCTCTTTACGAACGTGCTCAGTCGTCTTTGTTTTTGATGTTTATGGTACGGCATTGACACGAATTTCTCCTCCTGTGTTTTGCATCGATGCCAACAACCTTTGAACCTCTTGAGTATATTCTATGAGAAATTTCCTTGGTCGTCGTCACTCGATGTGAACATCATACGAGCTGGAAATGCCAGCGAGAGTATCCAAGAGCACGTCAACTTGATAGTCACCAGGTGCTACTACAAATGAGAGCGACAGCGATGGGTTCAAGGCCACGTGCTGGTGGTCGATCACTCGTGCAATTCCATCCGTTTTCACCAATAAGAGCACATACACGCCACACAACTTTCCCTGCTGCTTCATCTTCTTCTCCGCGTTTACTTCCACGTCAACCACATGCTCGTTCGCCTCCTTCGTCCCTTCCCCCTGCACTTTCCATAGTGGCACGCTTTCCACTACACGCATCATCTCCTTCACTTCCTCTAGCGTCAACTTTCTCTTGAGCACTTCCATCTTCTGCTCTCCCTGCGTTACTTTGATTTGCCCTCCTTTCGTCTCGAAGAGCATTTTTCGATTCCATCGCGCCCCCACTGCGTCAACGGCGAGCTCGCGCCCTTTATGAAGCGCATCTTGACTCTCGCCAAGATGGATGCCGAGTGTATCATCATGACGATCGTGTACGTAAAGCGGCTCCTCACCGCGACGCGCGGTCGCTTGGAACTCCAGCGCGCGACGTGGCGCCGCATGGTCTTTTTTGCCATGTCATGGTGTCCAAGGTGTGGGATGATCTGTGCATGACGAATGCCGACTTTGCGCTTGTCGGGACGAATGTGTCGCTCCAAGACATGAACGAGCTCGAGCTAGTGTACTTTCACGCCGTGGACTATGCCGTGCTCGTCTCGTCCGCGCGACCACGGACGGGGCGGAGCCGGTGGCACACATTTATTGAGCATTTACGTCCGCGAGTCTAGAACAGCTCATGCTCATGCAAGTGCGCGTGGCCGGGGGCAGTGCGGGACGGCCGATGGACGCTTGACGATGAAATAGAAAGAAAATGGGGGAGGTGTGGCTACCGTGGGCGTGTAGGCGTGGGTGGATGTGTGCGTGGATGTGGTTTTGGTGTCAAAAGTGCTCTTGAAGTGGATGGAAGACGGAACCGGGCAAAAACATGCAACCGAGGCTCGTGGAAGTGAAAAGCTCGGGACGGATGAGAGAGAGAATGCTACACACGTTTGAAGCTAAAGGCTTCTGTTGTTTCGCGCATCTAAGCGCGTTAGAATGGTGGAGATGCGAAGTGCGATCTCGCTCAACGTGTGCGCTTGAATTCGCGGTTTTACGGGGTCAAGGCGGTGAAGGTGGCAATGGAGCGATTCTTGCACGTGTTGAGTGAGAAGACAGTGGAGCAGTTGGTCGAGTACTAGTTTAATAATAATTCATTATACTTTAAAGAGCGTAAAAATGCTGTCGAATGATATGCAGGTTGCCTATACTAGTTGGCTTGGTTGTCTTGAAATCGTCCTTTTTTGTACTTGTACAAAAAAGTACATGTACAAAAAAAGTACATATAAATTTTGACAGGTCAGAAGGCCTGATTTCCACTTTTGGCGATATAAAGGTTGAGGGGTATCCAGGTTGTAGAGGTTCATCAAGTCTCAGAGGTACCACAAGATGACGTGAAGGTTGCTCCAAATTGTGTGGCTGCGAGGGACTTGCGACCCGTCATTCGAGAATTTGCCAGGTCGAGCGTAAGCCGACCGAAGAGAGCCTCCAGCAACTTAAACGATGCTCGCGCAACTTAATCGAGGTAAGTGCCCCTTTGGCGATGAAACTTGGGATTGTGGTGCTCGGACGTGAAACTGAGAAGATTGTCGTATTTGTAGATCATGAACCGCAGGAGAGCCAACTCCGTGGGCTCCCCAGTGTGCCTGAGAGCCCCCTTGACAGCCCAGGCCTGCGCCGAAGGTGGAACGGTTGGAACGAGCGGGGGTAAGGGCCTTCAGTGTCACCGACGTGAGCGTCCAAGGTAGTCGGGGGCGATCGGAGCATGTTGTGACTGCCGTATTCTGGCATCATTCCAGACATGAACTCAATGTTCAAGAGGTATAACACCATGGGCCACGTCACTGACCCCTCCAGAAGTTCTTCGAACGGCGAGAGAAGGGACTCCCAGACAGTCTTGGCCACCGGGCAGTCCCAGAAGAGATGACGGGCGTTTTCATCTGTGTCACAGCCGTGGACACAAACAGCGTCGCGCTCTCGGTATCGATACTTGGACCGGAAATTGAGTCCGTTGTGCTAGAGACGAAATTTGATGTCACCCAGGATCGGCAGCAGATCTTTGTCAAGGCCCCGCTCCCGTCGCCAATGGTTTTTCCAGTCTGGACCATCAGGGACTCCAAGAGCGAAATTGGGCATAATCGTGATCTTTGGCTGTACATGCACCAAGTGGTAAAACTCGTGATTTGCTCCATAGATAAACTCCACCTTGTCGAATGTCCACGCATGAGATGCCGCAAACTTGTCAGCAGGAAGATGGGGGCCCTGCACTGGGGGACCGCTGATTTGAAGAATCCTCTGAACAGTGCTCGCAAAATGACTGGCCGCTCTGGACCAGAAATCTTGTGAGGGAAAGTTGATGCGGTCCAGGATGTTCAGGCAGAGAGCGGTGGTCGGGAGTTTCCCATGTCGGTCCACAAAATCTTGAACACGAATGAACCCTTCGTCAAAAAAAACCAGTGCGCATTCGTTGACTTTTTTGCCATGTTTTTTTTGCGTTGTCAACGCGAATAAGGGTGTTTCGCCAGAAAGGGAGCTCTGTAAAGGCCCACTCAAGTTTATCCAGCGTGTAGTGCCTCTCGACCAGCGTGAGCCATGTCTGAAGCGGTTCAACCCAGAAAGAATCCAGGCTGAGCCACCGCAATGTCGGGTAAATTTCTTTAGGAAGTGGGGCGTAAATAATGTCGAAACCGACTCCGACGCCATTCATCTCGTGCGTGAACAGCGCATTCGCTGCTTCGAACCAGCGAGGAACAACGTGGGTAGTCGTGACTGCTTTCATTGCATCCCCTAGCGAGCAGAGCTGTAAGGCATGGCTGAATTTCCGGGGGTCTGGGAGACTTAAACCTTCTTGAGATACCGGCACATACATTCACTCTTGGGCAAAGGGTGCTGAGAACCTTGTATCTATGGAAATTTCACGCTTGAAAAGGAAGGTTTTGCACAGTCGATGAACTTGGTCTGCGACTGTCTCAGGTAATTTCGTGACTGCAGCCGTGTACCATAGCAGCGGGAGCACAATACTCCTTAAGATAACCGCTCGACCAAGTAGTGTACGGGCGCGATATCTCCACAATAGGCATCTAGTGATCATGGCGTTGAAGAGCCGAGGATAGCGCGCGCTCGTCGTCAAGGAAGGGCTGATGAAGATCCAAAGAACTCTTACTTCTCCATCGTTTTCTACTACATCCCAGCCTTGCCCCTCGAGATCTCGTCTGATGTCGGTCGGGAGAGGCTGGAACGGTAGAAGGTGGGTCTTGTTGACGTTAAGCCGGAGGCCAGCCGCGGTGGCATAGTATCTGACCGCGTCCACGAAGATCGTCGCATCCCTGAGGTCACAAAGGAGTCCGTTGCAGTCGTCAGCGAAGGCTAACAAGTGGTGTGGGTCAGACGTGTCGGGTACCCTGGTGCCCATGTGACCCGTCTTGGCACGTAGGTAGCACAACATAGGCTCGATGAACAGCACAAAAAGCGCTGGCGATAGCGGATCTCCTTGTCTGACTCCACATCCAAGCTCGAAATACTCGCTTGGCGTCTCATTGACGAGGACGCTGACCAGAGTACCGTTGAAAAAGGTTCGGACCCAGTTCCTGAAGGTAAATCCAAAGCTGTAGTGGCTAAAGACTAGGTCCAGGGCGGGCCATAGAACACTGTCGAAGGCCTTGGCGAAATCCAATAGCACTGCTCCCGCATTGGGCAGGTTGAGCACTTTGGATAACGTCTGCAGATCTTGAAGCCTTAGTAAACCATGACGAATGGAACGACCGTGAATGAACCCAGCCTGGTCCGGATGGATCAGAGAAGGAGGCAGGATTGGTCGGAGACACCATGCTTGGATTTTCGGACCAAACTTGGCGTCGTGGTTGATCAGTGTGATTGGAAGATAGTTGCTAGGCAGAATGCGGTCTCCAGCCTTGAAGAGTAACGAGATATACGCGCGGCGTTGAAATTTGGTCATTTGACCATGGTCAAAATTGAAGGCGTATACCAACTCGTAGACCCTCGCCCATGACGATGGAAATAGTTGGTAATATTCCGCAGGGAGACCGTCGAACCCAGCCGATTCCCCCTTGGGAGACTTCACGATCGCATCGTAGAAGTCTCGAGCTGTCATAGGCGCATCAAGACGCCGTCGTTGCACCGCTGTCAGCTTGTTTTCCGTATATCGAAGCAAATATTGCATCCTCATTGGGTCGTAATTTGGTCGAGTACTAGTGCGTGACGCGGAAAGGTTTGTCGGTGAAGAAGACCGTGGCGGGGATCGTGGCAGCGGCGCTGGATGTGGATGTCGAGACGGTGTGGAGGATACAGCATGCTCTTGAACCCAAGGATGAATCCAAGAGCCCGTCATCGGTATGGAGCTTGTTGTGTACGATGTGTGAGTGCAGCGTAGAAATTCAAGCGATGTCGTTACGACCTCATGAAGTGCAGAGTCCGTTGCTTGGTGACTTGTGTGGCCAAGTAAAGTACTTGCCGCTAGTAGGCTACGAAGAAATGTCACAATGTTACAAGCCACAATTCAAAATGGAGCAAAGTCATAAAGTACTGATAGAACGATTCACGTTAAAGGGAAGTGTACCAACAGCACTGTGTGATGGGCGAAGAGCACACTACTAGTTGCAGCATCGGCAGGTGTCGCCACCTTCCGGGGATAGAACTCCATGCCTTAGCATAATACGTAAAGGAAGACACACTGTGGATGTATAATTAATGCAGCTGTGTATACATTTGGAACATATGGTTCTTCATACACCTTTCCCTTTACCAAATTTTCGGTCTTCCATGTGCATCGTACGTACCAGCTGCAGCACTCATCCCATGAAATCATCATTGGGAGACGATACCTTTCTCGAGCCATTCTCAAAAAAGAACTTGCTACACAGATCCACAAACCTTGCTTCGCGATATCGGGCTAAACCCACATAAATGAGAAGTTTTCTGCGAAGGTTTCAGCCGTCGAATTCATTGGAGGATTCTTCGAACGCAGCGCAAAGCAGGGGGAGCCATAAAACGAAATCGCGCAAAAGGCCGTTTGCCAAGTGTCCAACTAGTGAGCGAGGTGTCACTTGAGAAAAGTCGAGAGAGTGATCGAGTTCGTAACTATCTCGTCTCTCGACGAAAACCGAAAGCCAACCGAGGTCTGTCGTCATGTCAAGCAATGGTATCAATCGAGAAGGAGGCTCTTCGGACCTCGGATGTCACGGAAATCATCGATGACGTTTGCATGCTTGACTTTCAACACGTTTTCGACTCAGATGATGACTTGAGAAATTCAATGTAGCTCTACCAGTGAATATCCCCGTCAAGTAACAAAGACAGAATCGTCTTGGAGTTGTTAAAGTGGCCGGAGTGCGAGTTCTGTTTACATATGCAGGCTTCCAACGACGAAAAATGTTGATACGTAAACTTGAGACAATTTCCGAAGGTGGCGAGCTTGTTCTCCTCCCTACGAGATGGAATCGAGAAGGTATCGTCATCCGAAATGTTTTTTTTTACACTGGTGAGCAACGACAACGACCAAACAGTCGTGTCATATGATTAAATTTGACCTTGTTGTCAAATAAATGCGTCAGCCAAACTGCCCACACTGCGGCATGTTCATCCTTAAAACACCAAAGGACTTTTAGTGGCAGGTTAACGTTCCTGCAGCGCCTCATCCGTGGTAAAATGACGCGCATATCCTGCGTACGGACAGAATTCGCACTCGACATAGCTCTGCGTGGGCTCAAAATCCCCTCGACGGAGGCGCCCACAACTTCAACAATCGTATCTTCGGTTTCTTGAGCTGTTTTCTCTGAAAAGTGCACAAATCCGTCGCCTTCTTTGCCATATTTTACTCCTCTCGCCTTTCTCCTTTGTTGGATAAAGTTCCCACCAATCTCCTGTAGGTTAGCTCCGTGTGGCGCCTCACCAAACACTTGGCAGAAGGCGTACATATATAATTTCAATTGGAAGCTCTCAGTCGCTTGTTTGTCCATTTTGCGTTCTGTGCCACTCATGTACCGAGGGCGGGCCTGCCTGGTCGCACAAGGTGGACGACGACGAGCTGGACGCACGTGGGGACACAAACACGGCAAACGGGGGGACGGGCGGACGGGACGAGGCGGAGGCGAGGTGGAAGCTCAATACTGTCGCTACACAATGGAGCGTCGCGTCCTGGTCCGGCATCTCGGGCGTCCCCATGAGCAAGTAGATCGAGTTGGAGCTATTTGCACGACGGAGAAGAGGGACACAAGGGTCCGATCCCGCCGTCGTCGTCCACGGGTCCCGTTTGCTCGCTACGAGCAGCGAGAGGCCGCAGGGAGGTGGGCCGCCACACGAGGCTCGTAAGGCCGACGCGCTTGGAGAGTTCACGGTGTCCCGCCGAACCGTCCGCACCGGGGTGTCGTCGTACGAGGAGAGCGTCCAAAACATGGACGGACGCTTGCGGTTGTCCAGAAACGTCGTGTCTGGTTCGTGTTGCGGGTGGGGGTCTACGAGACTGTCGGTGTGGTGGGTAAGGACCGCGTCGCGTCCAGAATCAACTGTCGCGTGGAACCGGGCAAGAACCGGGCCGAGCCACTCGTGAACGAGCTGAGACTACTGTCGGTACTCGCGGTACTGGTCGTGGACCGCGTCAATCTTCCGGGAGGGGGATACGGGTAGTACTTTGGGGGGATACGCCTATAATTGAGGAGGGGGGGGTACGGGTAGTAATTTGGGGGGATATGAATATCAATTGCCTTTTGAATTAACGATCAATTTGATATTACAAATTCCAAAACTCCTAACCAATTAAAAAAAAAATATTCAAAAACGTATTCCACGTAATAAACGTCCATTTAAAATTAAGATACAAAAGAAAAATAGAAAAATAAGATATAAAAAATAAATTTTAAATATAATTAAGAAAAGATATAAAAAACGTTTACAATTATTAGTACTTTAGATGTTGTATTTGGTGAAGAGTGTCGATTTTACGGCCAAATAATAACTCAAGGGAAAGAACCCGGCGTTTCATACTGACACGTCCGTCTATACGAGGCAAAAGTCCAAATTTGAGTACCGTATGACATGTCACTTTGAAATTCAAAGATATTCCAGAGATAGTAAAGCGATCTGTTGGAAGGGCGCATAATTCCTGCAGCGCCCGGTGTCTCCTGAAACGTTTTTTGCTTTGTGATTTTTCGATAAAACTTAGCGAACTACATATATGCATATTATTAGTTTAAGTACTTAACTTAACACTAATAAAATCACTTTGAATTTTGATTTATTTCTCACGCGTGATTGATTGGAATTTGGTACGCCGGATTGAGGCTGGACGTTTCTCTCTCTCGATTACGTGGATTGTGGATTAAGTTACGGTTTTCTCGTTCGAGTCACGTAGTGGATTGATAAGTTTGGACGTGGATAATACAAGTTATTTACGCTTTATTGTTGACATTGCGTTTCTTCCTCTGTCTCTGTTGCTCACTAGTGTAAGCGCTGCGTTAGTACGTACTGGTAGTTTTGTAACACGTGTCTGCAAGTAAGCTGGACGAAATGAGCGACAGCGAACACGATCAAAATTCACCGGAGCGGAATTTGCAAGAATTTTCAGGACTCAGTGTTAAGCTGGTCTCCATACATAGCGCACGTTGCTCGATGTAAGTGGAGCAATCCCAGTTACTTATCTCCAACACAAAACTGACACTTTATTATAATATGTATATTGTAGTGTTGTAGTTTCGGGGAAGCCCTAAACACAAACCCTATTTTTCCTTAACGCACACCCTTATGGGATTGGTTAAATGCATTTCTCGACAGCTCGACGTTGCGAAATGACTTAAGCCGCACATCCTTAGCTGATTGGTATAGAAGTAAGCAATTGGTAACTATTATGCTGATTTTTGCACGCGGAACGCGAAACCTCATACTACGACTCCACCAACATCAACAATCAACAGCGATGGCTTCAGCTTCTTCCTCTGCTACCACCCCCGCATCGCCTTCTGCTTCCCCCCTGCTTCTTGGGTCTGTGTATCGCCACTGCCAACAGATGCATATGAGACATTTTAAGCAGACAAGCAGACAGCTAAACAGTACGCAATGAGGGAAGGCTTTGCGGTCGTAATTAAACGCACCAAGGCAGGAGGAACACCATCGACAGTACGCCGAGCATGGTTACAATGTGCTCAAGGTGGAGAGCACAAACCAATTCATGGAATGTCCTGGGTGCCGCTTAGATAAAGGGGCACCAAGAAAGTCGGATGTCCGTATGAAATTATACTCTCACGTGATCACTCGGACGGACGATGGTTTCTATCAACTGTTGAATCATCGCATGTTGGCCATGCCTGTCGCAGTCAGCCACAGCAACTATCTATTATTCCAGATGTACGAAGGGTGACGCACACAGCTAAGACAGTCAGAAGGGCCGTTGCAATGCGTCGGCAAGGTGCGACCCCCCCCCCGAGTCATTCCTAATGATCTCGCGGAAGAGGCAAAAGATATGCTGCTGTTGACGAAACGGGATGCAGAGAATATGTTGCAGAAAGCGAAACGTATCAAGCTACATGGTTTGACACAGATGGAAGCCTTGATGGAGCATCTGAAGCAGCAGCCAGTGGTTTCCACAACAAAACTGGACGATAACAACCAGGTAACCCACTTATTCTTTCAGCCCAGGATGTCGATTACGTCCACAAGAAGATACAGCAATTTACTCATCATTTATGCGAGGTACAAGACCAATGCATACAAAATGCCTTTGATGCATGTTCTTGTTGTAACAGCAACGAATCAATCTTTCTCATCATCATTTACGTTTCTTCCAAGCAAAACGGCAGAAGATTATATTTGGGCAATCAACCAATTAGATCGCACGGTTATTCAGCCACCCGCTGTTTGCATCATCGACTGTGAGTATGCGCTGATCACTGCAATTAGGACCATTTGGCCGTCAACAAAAATCCTCCTATGTCGCTAGCACATATCAAAGAACATCATCACCAATTGCAAGAAGCATTTCACATCGAAAAAGAATTGTAATCACTTCATTGCTTGGGTGGGGCAATATCGTGGATGCACCAACAGAAGAGTAGTTCTTTGAACGGTGGAACAAGCTAAAAGAGACCACTGACCAGAACATTATCGATATATTGAGTCGAACAAAGTCCCATTGCGAGAGCACTTCGCATCATTCAGCATCAACAGGCACATGCATTTTGGCCACACAGTTACATCTCGTGTGGAAGGAGCACACCGGGAGCATGTGAAAGGAGGAATTCATCGTGCAAGTGGGTCGCTGTTGGAAATCTACGAACGCATCAATGTCTCTGTCGTCAATAGGCATCACGATGTGATGCAGCAGATGAAAAAAGATAAGTCGGAAGCCCTGACATCGCTGCCAACGCAGATATTTTCTAGTGTGTTTCGACGAATCTCTCATCATGAGCTGAAATTGGCCAAAAAGGAGTATACTCGTGCAATTCACAATGATCTCGTCAACTGCACGAAAATTCAGCGTCGCGGGTATGGAATTCCTTGTGCGCATGAGATTCAGGTGTGCTTAGAACATAAAAAGCCTCTTTCTGTTGAAGAACTCCATTGGCGGTGGCATCTGGATGATATTGACGTGCTATTGAATCCTGATGTTCATGGCATTTTGGAGCCTGCCGGCGCCCAGCGTGGCCGTGGTAGAGAATCTGGAAGAAGACGACATGTCAGATGAGCACAACTAAATCCATGTTCATTCGAACAGGTGCAACAAGAACTATCGCAAGCGCCTAGGGCGTCGCAAGGATCGTCATCAGCGCAAAGCATACCACGGAAATGTACACATTGTGGAATAGTAGGCCACAATCGACGAACTTGTACAACAACACCGGTGCAAGCAGCAGCGGAGGCAGCGGCATTGGCGGGAGCTAGGGCAGAATCTCTATCATCACTGCCAGGATGTATGCTGGAATACTCCATTACCCAACTTCCACCTCATTGATGTATTTCAGTGTTGACAGCCTGATCTTCTTCATCATCATATTCATCAGGAGGGATAGGTAATAATTGATTGTTGGTCATCAACTTCAAGAAGAATGTTGCATTTCTTGACCATTTCCTCGTCATTTGTTGCTGTTCAGCGAGTTTCTTGTGCGTTAATCAGGCCCATACATGATGCTTGTTGCAAAACAATTATCCTTGGTCTGACGGCTGCATCTCAGGTCCCTCTTCCAAGCTTCGGAAATATTCTACCAATCTTCGGAAATCTCGCTTGTGTCGAGTAGTTTTGAGCGCAATCGATCAGTTTGTTGGTAAAACTCACCATGTGCGCATGTGGGCTTATTGTGTTTAATGATAGGGATGCACATGTCGGTAGTTTAGTTTACAGCTTCTTTAAGGTGAGCGCGCTTCCACATTCACATTCATATCGACAATATCATCGTAAGATGGGCATCTTGTACAGGTATAGACGGTTCCTGCACGGTTCCTCATCGAGTAGGTCACTGGCACTTCTGAAGGACCTTCCTTGAAACACATCTTTAGCAAGGCAAATGGTTTTTTTGCTGGAACCAAGCAGACATGCGGCGGTAAGAGCAGGATCTTCGCTTCCCATTTGGTCAATACCTCATCCGCATGGAGCTTGCATTTTGTGTGTTCCGGGAGCAATAGTTCGCATAGAAAGGGGATCACTACCACATTCAAGGAAGCCCCGCCTCTCCCCCTACAAGTGGTAGCGGTTGCCTCTGACAATAAAAGGTTTTCACCCCAGCATCCGTGCACCGTAGTTCCCTTTACATCCGGACACACGATTCCGTAGCTGTCTTCGAAAAGAGCTTGTCGTTGTCGCCCAAGTGTGGTTACATAGACAGTGGAGACTCAGAATTAGTGGTGCTTAATGCCATATTTCGCAAGAGTTGTCACTGCTGCTTTTATCTCCTTTTGCTTCTGCAAACTCCAGCGCGTCTTCTGTCGCTTTTGGCTATTTTGGAACTGTCTCCTCATGCTATTGTGGGTTCTTCTTGGTGCATACTGAGTGACCCCTTTCTCCTTTGACTTGGACTGAACCACCACCATTTCAAGCTCATCCGAACTGCATGTTTCTTCTGCAGCAAAGGAAGTGGTGACTTTCCATAAGAGTCCTCTGCTTTACTCTTCTTAGGGCCGAATCTTTGTAATATGGTGTGAGCTGTGTCGTGAATGAGTTGAAAATTATTATAATCCACTTAATCAACAACACAAAGAGGTAATAAGCTAGTCCTCCTTGCTTTACTTCCCGGGTACTTAATACTTCCGCCCGAACCAACAAATCAATCGAACACACTAGGGACACACTTTCAAAGACAGTTCCGGGCTGCCCCCAACACTAGCGCGCTTCAAACGGCTGCTGCTCCACTTGTTAAGGCGTTCACTCAACGACTTCCTTGTATTACACTTGGTTTTTGTACGGGTAAGATAAAGAAGATTTTTGAGGGTCGCCAGAGATCTTCACACATCAGGGGAAATTTCGTTCTATTCAAAGTCAGTCACTTTTCTCACCCACTACTTCTTGGTTACTTCAGCGCTGACTTCAATACTGGACTCTGGGGCCGTTGCAACCCTCTGTAATTTGGTTGATCAGATTTTCCGTCGCGATCTGGCCGTCGTGATCTGGACGTCGCACCCTCTGTAACTTGATTGATCAGCTTTGCTTCGCGATCGGCCGTCGCACCCTCTGTAATTTGATTGATCAGCTTTGCTTCGCGATCTGGCCGTCGCACCCTCTGTAACTTGATTGATCAACTTTGCCTCGCGATCTGGCCGTCGC